>BMAV01001230.1:103008-235463 GCA_019973955.1 Trichonephila inaurata madagascariensis
TTTTTTTCATAATTCCTTAGATTCTAAAAGTTAGGCCGTACAAATGAATTTAAGAAAGCAAGTTTCTTACACTCCAGAAACAGAGAAGTAGTAACATTACGAATGGTGGGTGCGCATGTGGAGTAAATTTTTAACATGCCCTTCATGCTCGAATATTTACACTTCCCGAGCACTTGAGTCCATATCATTGGGGAAGTAGAAGATTCTTTCATCACCAACTGCGAGATGAGGGCTGTATTAAAGTATTTTAAAGCACATAACTAGCATCGATCGAAATTCAATTGAATCTAGTACACTGATTAAATGTTATGAGCAGACGAATGATAAGACTGACAGCTGGTAGAATGTCTATGCAGATACCAGCAGTAGGAATTCCTTTAAAAAACGTTCGATTTCTAAGCCTGTAGTCCAAATTTTGTGCTATCAGAATTTTGCACCTTTTTTTTCTATCACCTGCAGAAAAATTCTCTTTAATTAGCCCTTTTCAAGTTGAATACATTTATAGACGGCTGCTACGAACTAACTCCAACCTCAAGGATTTGAATTTTAGAATGAATCTTCTCAAATTGGATTCCATAAGTATTATAATAATCCTCAGGTTATCACGTGTACATCTCCCAGCCAAAGCATTTGTTAAAGGTTTGTTTCTTAAATGTATATGCATCTGTAGCGGTATCATCTGCAGTCACAACCTCAGTACAGAGATGATCATTTTTGTGTAGTGGTTATGTTACTTGGCTTCAGACAGATTGGTCGCGGGTTCTTTCCTCCTGAAATGCGCCAATTCACTGATGACACGGACGTGATGTGATCACGCAACATTCTGATTTGGATCTTCTGATTCTGGACATTATTATATTGAGAAGTAATTAAAATATTCTTTTATTTGTTCCCAGAGATTTCTTTTCTTTTTTCGACTTTCAGAAAACTTACTTATAGTGGATGTGGCCTTGGTAGTATAGTCTATAACTTCTAAAAAGGAAAACTACCGACATTTACGTCACTGCATATTTAATATTTTATAAAATCCTGTGTACGCTGGTCGGTAGTATTAAAAACTGAATTTAAGCTTCTCCACGTCACATTATTTTACGTTTAAATCGCAAGTGAAGCATGCAATTAGACATTGTTCTATGGTACATTAAAGTCAAGATTAATGGGGCTATTTTATCAAAATTTATTTCCGCATGAATAAGCTATCGCAAAATTTACTTTATGGGGAAAGTCAAAGTATTTACGCTTAAGTAATACATACGCATGTCAACATTTAACAAGAATTGTAATTAATAATTATTTTAAGACAAATAATATGTTCTATAATCTAAATTTTATATATATATATAGTATCTGTACTTTAATTTTAAATTACTAAGAAAGAAACTATTTGATGATCGTGGAAAATAAGATACTGATACTTGAATATCAACTATTTCTCAACTGTTATTATTATAACTAAACAATAGTTTAAATGCAAAAATAAATAAATTTGATTTATTATCCAAATAATAATCAACTCTAAAAGAAAATCGACATGTATCATTTATGAAGTAAAATATAGAAATAACAGAATTCAAAAAATGATATTTGTAGCCCATAAAATAATCAGACAAGTTATTATTACTGAATACGAAATAATGGCATTTTCAGTGACTATAGCGTAATTTTATCCAAAAATTGTTAAAGATACACTGTATTTGTTATTCCCATCGCAAAAAAGGCTACTTTTGCATCGTCGCATAATTGTTTTTAATTCAAGTTTTATTACGAATCAAGCATATTTAGTTTAATATAATTGTTATATTAAGACTTCAAAATGCCCTAAAAATGCCAAAAAAAAAAAATTCTTTTTTTTTTCATTTTTCGGTGAAGCATCCGGCTTAGAAACTTGGTTTTAAGTTTTAGATTTAATATTCAATACATTTTTAGATATATTTGAAGTTTTTTGAAAGTTGCCAAATTCAAAACCTATGTCTTTGGAAACTTTAAATGCGTTTTTCACAGACATTTTTGTCGATGCATGTGTTTTTTTATTCCTTAAGCCTTTTTTTCTGTTAAAGATAAGAGTCTTGCATTTTTATGTGTATAATTTCATATATGTGCACTCTAAAAGTGAGTATGACCCCTTAGATCTGAACGTTTTATTTATTTTTAAATATATATATTAGAGATAGAGAGAATTTCGACTACATATATATATATATATATATATATATATATATATATATATATATAGTCAAAATTTTCTATTAAAGAGAGTTGAATAATCAATAATCAAAACTGAAAAAAATTGAAATTGCCAGATAACCAGACATAAGATTTTAGGAAGGATATAAGATTACTTTAGGGACACTAGAATTATATATAAATTTTTAAAAAAATACAGCGGTTAAAATAAAACTAAGAGAATAAGTAATTTTATCTAATATTATAATATGGAGGTAACTATATCTAAGAATAATATATTTATTTTGATAAACTAATAATATTCTATGGAATTTTAATCCTTACTATGCATTTATTCAAATAACTGTTAATAAAATTAATTGGGTATTTTTGAATTAAGTAATATCCATTGAAATGTTTATAGTTTTTTGTTGTTTTTTTTTAAAAAATATTTTGATTTCTTGGAATTTTTGCAATTTATTTGAAACTAGAAACATATTGTGTTGTATATATAACTTAAATTGATATTTACTTCTAATTCATAAATCCTAATATCCTATTTTGAAACTCGTGTTATCTCATACTTCTCTAAATGATTAAAATATTATTTTGATAGAATTATTAATGATTCCTCGTTAAAAAGATTAGACCTCGAATTTTTTACTTATTTACTTGCGATTCCATGCATTAAAATATTATCATGTGCCTTACAAACCGGTAGAAACTTTTCAATAAAAAAAAACGATGTAATTCCGATGAGTAACTTATTTTTCCCTACACTTGAACATGTAATTATAGGACGATTTTCCCTCTTTTTCATTCCATGCTTAAATAGGGAATTTGAATAAATCCCTTTGTTGTATTTTCAATATAATTCTCCTAAACTGACAAATAAACAGTGATTGGATTAAATAAACCAGACTTTTGAATTGTCCTGACGACATCATTATATTTAACAAAAGGGTTACAATCTCATCGATGTATTTCATATGCATGTATAAAAGATAATTTTTTTAGAATTTGTACGTATTTTTTTTTTTTTTCATGTTTAGGTAAAAATAAATTAATTATTAAATTTCTCTCATCAAAGTGTAGGTTTTCAATCCCGTGATAACTTTTGTTATGATTCAAAGAAGTATAAATCACTAAAAATAATGTAAAATTTATTAAAAAATGGAATTTTTAACAAAAAATTTAAAAGAACAAAATGAAGAATTTTTGTTTTTTCCCTAACAAAATAATCATTTGCCAAATTGACTCTATAATTCAATAGTCTGGAAAGCTTTTTAAATATTTTTTGAACATTTCCATCTCCGTCTTTTAAGTTCTTTTTCAATGAAGAATAAGAGTATTACGAAACCATGAAAATAAAATGCAATTATCTGTGGTATTCAGAGATCGAAAACACTTGAAAAATAAATCGATCCAAAAATGATACAAATGCAGGGTAATTAAACGGTTTCACTCGCTCTACAAAGAAAAGTGTAAGAAACAAATATTAGATTCCTTTTATAATAAAAAAAAAATGTATTAAAGAAATCATAACAAAACAAAGTAATTTGTTGACGAAATTAAAATAAAATAAATATTTCAATATTTTCAATCAGGCTAATAAAAACATGACTGCAAAAAAAGTCAGTTAAACACTTTATCAGTTTTCTATTAACAAGTCTATTTTTATTCATATTAAAAGTAATTTAAAAATCAGAAATAACCTTTAATGTTATAAGCAAAAAGTCATTAACAATATCTTTAAAACTAGCATTAATTTAATTTCTAGTAATTACTATAATGACATAATCAGCAAAAGAGCTAAATGCATTACTAAACTAATTAAAGCAAAAAAAAATTTTAAAAAAGTGCTTATCTCATACAAGATATAGTTTTTAAAAAGATGAAAATGTCATGTGTTTTATTGGGTTATTAATTCTATATCTGGAGAATAAATCCCGATTGAAAAGATGTACATCTAAAAGGGTTATTAAAATATTTAATTGTAAATGAAAAGAACAAACTACTTGGCAATATAAACACAGTTTGCAGAATAATATAGGGCACTTTTAAGGTAATCATTATGAATGTAACGTTATTTACAAACGCTTGGATTTATTTATAAACATTTGTAATTTAATTTTATTCGTCTAATAAATTAATCAATTTATTTTTGTTTCTTGATATTCATTACAACAATTTAACACATGTAAATTTACAGATAATTTATTACGATGGATGAATGATAATAGATGTTTCACCTGAATTACTTATTCAAAAGTCTTCAAAAATTGCCTTAAAAGTTAGGTACAAATTTTATGATTGATTTTAAGTGGACTAAATTATTTCTATAACTTTTTATATGAAAGTATTATTCTTTTCGATGCATATTTTAAATTGCATTCAATGCATCAATTGTGAATGCATTGTAAAATTTGATTACGTTATTTATTAAGATCATTTTAATATTATTTAATATATTTTGCGATATTTTTCGACCAGTTATTTTTCAGTTATTGCTGTCTCTTTTAAATACAAAGAAAAAAAAAAGAAGTTATTTAGTTTTGAAGTCAGTTTCATGAATTTTAGTATAAGTAATATTGTTATTTTATGAATTACTTTCTAACTTTTGTATATTTATTAATTACTGTAAATTGAAATAAGACTTACATTTATGAATTGTCAATTAAATAACGACACAATATCGTCTTGCTCATGAGTATTAGGCTTTGATTTAAATATCTGTTTTTTGACATGCACATTTTTTTTTTTTTTTTTGAATATTTTTATTCCAATTAGCAATATTATAGTAATTTTAAATGGAATTCGTATGAATTGATATTAGCATGTTAAATAGTATTTAGAAATGTAGAGCCCTGGAAAGAGTAATTGAGGAATATCAGCATCGAGTAGCATTCATGTGAGTTTGCTATAATTTTTTTTCATTATATTATTTGAAATAATCTTGTGGGAGAGAAAACTCACATAAAATAGGAAAAAAGAAAAAAAAAAAATTAAATGAATTAAAATTAAATCGAAGTACATTTAAATCCCACCAGATGGCAGCACGAAGATTTAACAGGGCGCAAAACTGTGGCAAAGAATAGTTTAAATTTTCCTCCAAAGAAAACTTAACTCTGCGAGATTTTATGAGAATTAATATTTTCTTAATGTAAAACACTTTCATCCTATCTGTCGGGGGCGTAGCTCAGATGGTAGAGCGCTCGCTTAGCATGCGAGAGGTACCGGGATCGATACCCGGCGCCTCCATTACTATTTTAAGACTTAATATGACTGAAGTCAATCATTATAGTTACGATTGGTTTTTACAAAATATTGTTACCTAAATTATACCAATATATATTCTTTCCTTTTTAATGATCCATATATAATAATCTTAAAATCTGAAAGTACAAAATCTTGAAAGAACTTTCTAACGCAGTAAGTCAAGACAGGTTATTTTTAAAAAATACAAGAGTTTCGATGTAAATGCTCATGAATAATTACAAAACCACGTAGTTGGCGAAGCAATATTTGTAAATTATACGTGTATTGAAAAGTAGTGCTTAAAATGGAATAAAAAATTGGTTCTAAATGTCATCTATTTTTCTTCTAAGTTCGAACTTTCAATTTCTTTTTCTTTGTATTGTAAGTAAAAAATTCTTACGCTAGAAATTTGCATTTTCTTTTTCTTGAAATCGATGGAACCCCTAGAATTTTCTGCAATTATTTCTTGAACTCAATGAAATATCGCTTTCCTTTTTACATTTATTATTATAATTCGTTCTTAATTTATAACTGAATCAAACTCTAATCATCCATTGAAACGCTCGTCGGGTTGAATATCAAACATTCTTATCAGCTGCAGCCAAGTCTGTTTATCAAATTTGACCATGTCTGGCCGTGATTCGGCCGACAAGTTTGACTAGAGCTTTTTTTTGGAATAAAACATTATGAAAGCATCCAGCAATTCTTGAATCTAGGTCTTTGTGTTTCAATAGGTCTGAGTTTCTCGGTGATTAATCTCGCTGTTTATCAAGTGAGTGAGTGAATATTAACGTCGCACTGTTCAGCTACACGAGGGCTTTAGGCGAAGAACCACGTAATTTTGAACCATGGTCAAGTGACGCGGACGACACCTGAACTGGAAGCCCCTTCCCACACCAACGGGAGGACGATTGAGCTCTCGGCAGATTTAACGTGCATCGCTCCCCTACACGGCGAGTCTTTAGTGGCAGTGATCTTGAACTTGTGACAAGGCCAGCCACGATCCGATACCTTGACCACTCGGCTACCGCGGCCACTCGTTGTTTATCAAAATCTCGCATTTACTTTATTATCCTTTTATTCATACCATTTAGTGTATGAAAAATTATGTTCAAATTTTTGCAGTAATATATATATATATATATATATTTTAACTGAACTGTAATACAGTCAATTGAAGTAATCTTTATTTGCAAATTATACACTAAAATTTTTTATTTGTTTACGAAGCTGACATATTCAAGTAATTCGTTAGAAATTTTGACTTTAAAATTTAATAATTGAATTTAAAACTAACTATAAGGGGGAAAACGAAGTATTATAGCTAGTTATATACCCACAGAAAGATTTAAAATTGTCTACATGAATTAAAATAAGTTAAAATAAAAATTTGAATAATATATTAAAAAAAGGACATCTCTCCATAATCTCTAAATTTAACAACGAATAACTGAATGGTACTTTTCCGTTTCGCCGGCGTAAGCGATAAAGTCACCAAAAATGATACAACCGACGCCAACAATGAGAGAGTAAATATTAACATCGCACAGTTCAGCTACACGAAGGCTTTTGGAGACGGACCTTGTCATTTTGAACCATGGTCAAATAACGAGGACGACTTCTGAGCTGGCACTACCTCTCCTAACGACCACACCAGCGCATCGCTCCCCTACACGACGTGTCTTGAGTGGTACTGGGCTCGAACTCGTGACCTGCCAGCCACGATCCGATACCTTGACCACTAGGCTACGGCGGCCACAACCTAAGGGAATATTCTCGCTGGTATCCTTTTACGAGTATCGCAACTTATACCCCTGTAATTCCCGTATCACGGGGGGCCCCAAAGTCTATTTTATGTTTTGGTCTTGTGATCGTTTGTAAGATCTGGCCGGGTGTCCCAAACTTGACTTTGCAGCGAAGCCCTAACCGTCGTAGTATTTTCTTATCAATAATATCTATCTCATAATACATCAAAAATAGATGAAAAACCAATAAGAAGTAAGATATATTACTTTTGTGTTATGTGCATATTGTGTGTTGCCACAATAAAAAATGCCTGGCGAGATTTGCGCCGGCTAAGCGGAAAAGTACCCGAATAATTATCATTAATGTTGCAGATAATTTCGTAAAAAAATGTGAAATTTTGTCATATACAACAGTGTTTCTCAAACTAAGGGGCACGACCTCCTAGTGGGGCGTGATAATCGTACAAGTGGGGGGGGGGCGAGCATATCGAAAAGTCGTAAATAAAAGAATATTTAAAAGTTTATCAATTTACTAAGCGGAAGCAAAACAAAATATATTCTGAAATAATAAAAATTAAAATACACATTTACTCTGATATACTATACACGGACTGCGGTATAATGTATTTGATACTAAATATCAATAATAAGTTAAGAACAAGTTTAATAATTTCTAGTAATTTTTTTTCCATGGGCATATCATTTACAAAAAAAAAAAATTGCATGCAAAATTTAACACTTGATCATTAGTACAGTTTATAATTAAGGTCGTATTGTAGTTTTATCGTCAAAGTATTATATACATTATTACTGCATCAATACATTCTTATTGTATTTGGGGGGAGCGATGAAAATTGTGATTGAAAATTTTATCACGAATATCAAAAGTTTGAGAAGCACTGATGTACAAGTTTCTTATTCTATATCCCTTATTGTTTCTAATTACAATTTAAAATATACAAAAATTTAACCGAAATTCCGTAGCATAAATATTTTAAAAACGAAAAATAATAATTCTCATAATAAGAGTATGACCTTCAAAAGAAAGTGGTATAAAGTTGAGAACCCAATTCCCCTTTCGAAAAGCCTTGGAGAAAAGTTAATGCAGGTTTTATGGAAACACTTATTAACCTCAGGATTAGGGCTTATTTGCCGATATGAGATCTTTCGAGCCATCTTCTCCCCAAAGAAGCAATCAATTAGTTGTGTCTGTCCTTGGATAGACATAATAGCCTTTTACGAAGAATGTCACTTGTCTACTCTGCTGTCTAGAAGTCAATACCTTTCGCCAGTAAAGAGGAATGTAAGGATTCGAAGTAAAAATAATATTACTTCTGAGATTGCATCTCAAGCGAGATTTCTTTTCTGACGAATTATAGCTGGTATACCCGTTCTTCGCACGGGTAAATTTAAAAATTAAACAATACAGACTGAAGGATAAAGACGTTTTTAATGTTAATTTTACGTGAATTGTAAATTAAACAAAAGAAAAAGCTTTTTGCATATCTCAGCTGAACAAAAACCATGTTTGCGAAATTTTAAGTCTGTAGATATAATATCTGATAAAAAAAAGATTTTCTTTTTACTTATAACGCGCCCCGTAACACTCTTGTAGGTCGATTTTTGAAAACACCTTCCTTCTGCTCGGCAAAAGTAACAACACATTGTTACAAATTTTTTGTAATAAACGCTTAAAATGGTGTAAATAATTTGTATCTGGATGCGTAATACGTTAATATTACTTTCTGACGCATTTATTTTATGTTAAATAGCTGTTACCATCAACTTCGTCCACGTTCACGACTTCGTTTAACAAAAAAGTGTTTATTCAATTCGCAAAATTTACGGAAACTTAATAATTATGTATTCCACGTAAAGAAATACTTATGCTATAAGCATAATGTCATTCTTCTACTTTGTGAATCGATGTTTCTTTTTTGCATTTTTTTTTTTTTTTTTTGCTTTTGTTGAGCAAGGAATGAGAGGGACGAATGACCTTTGACACTGTCGATGGGGTGAGGACTGTAAAATCATTAGGATCAAAACAGGTCTAAGTAGCTGTAGGGTGAAACGAACTCAAATGAAGGTGCAAGAAAGGGGTGAGAGGGATGCATGACCTTTGACACTGTCGATGGGGTGAGGACTGTAAAATCATTAAGATCAAAGGACATGAACAGGAAATGTCGTGAGTGGCAGCAACCTAATCAAACAAAATGTTTGACATAACTGCACGAAATCGCTGAGACAGAAGGCTCACGAAATAAAATAATCCCTATTATTTAAAAATAATCCCTTTTTGAATGGGATATTGTTCACTATTTCATTGGTTTAATTTTATTTTTGAGGAACCCTAATTTTTTTCCTAAAATAAAAGTAGCTTAAGTTACACCTTATGACATTAGCTATCTGCCAGTGAAAATTCCGTCAAATTCGGTCCAGCCTTTTCAGAGATTAGCCGGAACAAACAAACAGAAAGACTGATAGATAACACAGACAGACACAGAAAAATTTTAAAAATTGGTTTTTTCAAATAAGTACCGTATATACTTTTAAATGCATTTAGTAAAATGCTGTTAGTTTCAAATTACAAAGAGCCCACTTCATTTTTATTTATATGCATAGATGAAAACTTTCATATAAGAGGACACTGGCAAGGGCATTGTGATAACAAATAAACACTTTTCCGAGAATTAAAGAATTCGTGAAGAATTGACGCCTGGGGTGACTGTGTACTGCGCGACCACCACCTTCATAATAAGCAATCTTAATTTTAATTCCGATTTAAAATAAGGAAAAGGCTTATATATTTTTAATCAAACATGGTATCTTAAAGAATCGTTTTAGGCTTCCAAAAATTTAATACTTTGTTAGTTTTATTTACAAATAATTTTTTTTATCCTTTCAATAAGTATGAGCTTGAAATAAAGTGGATTAAATTACATAGGAAATGCTAAGACTTCAAATATAAGTTTAACCAAGTTAAATTATTTCATTTATATCGTTGCACTTTGAATCATTGCTAAATAACGCATAGCCGAACGCATTGTATCAATTTACAATTTCCAAGCTATTTGTTCGGCATTGTATTTCAGTGAATTAAATCGTTGAAACCATTTACTTGTAAAAATTTTGAGCCTTTACGTTTGAATGCGATACAAATAAAATGAAATATTGAATGGGCGTTGCACATGAGTATCATACAACGTTAAAGGATTTGTGTTGTTTAACTCTTTGCACTTAATTTGTTTTAAATTTTATTTATTTTTGGAAAAATGAATTTAAGTAATTTACGGTGGTAGAAAAGAAGGTTTTAGATTTATATTCCATGTTTTATAAAAATAAGATTAAGTAATTATAATTATTTTAAAGTGTGACATTTTCTTTAAAGAATTTCCAACGTGCCGACAAGGATGGAGTTCGCATGTTGAGCGGAAAAAAATAATAACTGTAGTATTTTTTTTTTCTTTTTAATCTATTTTGTTTGAATAGAGCATATAATCGTTCTTTTTCTTTCAAGATGAGATACTAAATTGTGTAGCCTTACATCGATACAATTTTTTTAAATCTGATATTTTTAGTCATCTGTTTTCTTTTTATTTATTTATTTGCTACTTATCTGAAAACTCTCACTAAAAAAACCCAACTAGTGCTTAAAAATTAAACAATTTAGTGGTATCACACCATCATGACATTTCGCACATCTATATTAGTACATTTAAATTTCTTTTTACTATCTGCATGTTTTTTTCACTATCTATTTTGGAATGAAAAATGAGTGTATACATATACTGAATTATAGATAAACAAAGAGAGGATTAATCGTACACGGCAATTTAACCACAAATTGTAATGGAAAATTAACAGAGCTTGACAAACTATTGTTGAGTGAGACCTCAAAAATTACATATAGTGCTTTACAATTATTTAATATTATCATTTATAACATGATTCAGAATAAATCTGTATTGTCACCCCCTTCATAATAAAGAAGTACAAACAGTAAATACTAGTTTTTGTAGAAATATTTGATAAATATGAGGAATACTTTAATATTTACACCAGATACCTCATTACGGGGTACAAAAGTAATTCACTCAAAAATTCACAAAACTCTTATACATTTAAGTCATGGAATACCTATACATAACAAGGTAATACCTTCTTCCTCTTTAAGACAAAAAATTATGTTAATTTTTTGTCAAAATATTGTACTTAAATAATTTTTTTTATTGTAATACTATTCTTAAAACAATTTTATATACATTTTCTAATCTAAGTGGCACTAAATATCATAAATATTATCAGTTTATACGCTTTTGCAAAATCACGGTTCCGAACGTAGTCGAATACCTTAAAGGGTTCTTATTCTAATAGTATATTCTATTTTTTGCAAAATTCTGGTACAATAACTGAAATAAATGACTTAGAAACAAACAAACATTGTACACGCACACTTCTCTGGTTCCTTTGGAAAAAAGGGGTGCTTGTTATACGGTGAATATACCTAAACATTAAAAAAGGCAGCTTGAAAGTATGGGTGCGCGTTATACGCCGGATTTTACGGTATATTAGTTAAAAAGTGATGTACTATAAATTCAGGTCTTAAATTTTGATTTGCAGAAGACTTTTAAAAGGCACAATATTCAATTAAGTCAAATTTAAATGTAGGAAAACAAATGTTACCCAAACAAATCAAAACTTTAAAATTTTGTTCATAGTTTCAGCCCTTATTTCATTGGTTAATACCATTACCAGAATTAACATCCACTCCAAACCAAAGAGAAATATGACCATTATTCAACTCTTCCGACTGTTAAGATAAAACGATTCATTTTGAATAAATGTATGAGCACGCAAAATGCATTTATCAATTAGAAATATATCCATTCCTTCATGGACTTGCAATGTCAGCCAATGTCCTTCAATACCAATTCATAGAATCCATCAAAATTTTCTTTTTTATCAGAGGCTCTTCTTTTAATCGTTCCGAGCCTTAAGCAAAATTCTTCTTGATCACATTTTTATATGCGTCTTACGTTCCACAAACCCCCTTCACCCTCCCTTGCCCTTATCATTTAATGTCTGTACAGTCATTCGAGCTAGTTTTCCAAGATAGCTTGAAATTGATCGCTGATAAACGGACTACGTGACCACCCTGCTCAATTTTCAATGAAACCTTTAACAGTCTCGTAAAAAAAGAAGATTCCCCCTGGCTCAGCTCGGGAAGCCGTGTTTTCGTTCGTCATTTAGGTCCATCCACTAATCAGCTGCTATTTGATAAAAGGTCAAGTTATTAGTACCATGCGCAGACTTAGGTTGCATAATGGCGTTGAAAATCTTCAGATAAGTTTATCGATTGTGTTTAACCAACGTTAATTAGATTGAGATATATATCTTAATTTCACATGAATGATACAAGAGTTAAAAAATAAAAAGAATATTTTAGGGAAGGAAAAAAAGAGTTCTTATATGGGGTCATTAAAAGCAATTATATTTGTTTATATGAGGTAAAATTATGTAAACACTGACTTAGTAGCAAAAGCGAGCTCATAAATATGTAATTACGTGACATTAATTACTTTTCTGTGAGAATTATTATGAACTATATAACAGTCAGCATTGTGTTTTAAGAAAAATTACTAAAGAAAAATTTTAATTAAAGAAATGAGGATAAATTAAATCCAAAACATATTTTGTGTCATACATTACTTTGTTTTTGTACTAAGCAGATGTTTTTTGTCAAAGCTTTTTAGAGAAATTAATTAAGTCTGTTTTCAAATGACCTGTACGCGTTTACTTTCGATAAGAAAGAAAATAGACAAACAAAATTTTGAATGAAAATGCCGTTCCAGGTCTATGATAAAAAAAATAATTTTGGAAAAAAGCAATTTTTTTATAAATAAACTCCTGAGAAAAATTTTATCAAAAAAGTAAAAAAGAGTAAAATTATTACCTAAGACAAATTGTAAGAATATGAAATTCTGTAGTTATATGTAATTAATTATTTTTACTTAAAAAGATAATCTAAATTGTGCAATCATTTTCTGTCATTTCATTTTTAGAGCGCAGATTTTAAACCTACTTTAAAAATTCTTCGTAAAAAAATTTATTTGATAGAAATAAACGCGCCATCTCCTCGACTAGCGAACTATAGAAATTATGACCGTAAAAAAAATTAATAATTGTTACTGACTAGTTTCATACCTTACAATTTTAGTTTAAATTTTTGTTTGCAGTATGTTTCGCAAAATGTGTTATTGTTACTAATGCCACCCGATAGACGGTGTCAAATCAAGGCCCGTGAATTTCATCATGGCAAGAAAGATAGATTATGTATGTCGTTATCCTTAGCTTTGAGCAGCATGCACGTTCTATTTCCGTTCCACCCCAGTTTTGATGTAAACCAAACTGGGACGTCTCCCACCCTTCTTCTCCTACAACCACCCTCTCGAAAAGACTTTCAGCTTTCCGTATATTTATATTTAGAGTGCCCTCATGCCCCACAGGGTACTATACATTTACAAACATGCATGTCCTCTACGGGATTCAAGCCCGGGACAGTGGCACAACAGTCACCTTCATTATGTACAATACACATTGTACGTGAGACATTATGTACAATAACTAAGTATAAAAAATTAACATTTGTACTTCTTGTGCACAGTTTTAAGGATTGTGTTTCAATGAAAATAACACTGGAAGATATAAATGGCTGTTTAGTAAGAACGGATATCATAGGAAATTCTGTGTGCACTGTTTATAACAAAAAACAAAATGACCTTTGTATGATTTTTTATATGAAGTAGGCTACATATATCCTGTTTTGGGGGAAAAAGTGCTTAGAGAATTAGATTTAGTCTGCTTTAAATCCAACTACCCTAAAATCATGATTTTTTTCAAAAATTGATAATTTTTTTATGATTTTATTTTATAGACCATCTTATTAGCTTAATAAAAATACCAAGCTTTTTATTTTCTATTCACTAGAACAAAAACTACAAATGTTTTAATAAAAGAAGATGCCATAACTTTACACAAGATGTCAAGCATTTACTCGAAATAAGTTTTTTTCGAAAAACTCAAACAAGGACAGCGATTGCTCAAAAAGTTTTAAAACTAATTTGCTGAAATTTTTTGTGAATGTTTCGTATAACAGTGGAAGTGTTTTGACCTTCATATTTATCAATAACTGTTTTATTTCAAAATTTACAGTCCTTTATGTGAATATAATCACTGTTTTTTTAAGCAATTTCATATAACAACTAAGATAAAGTGTGCTCTAGTTTTATAAAAATTAAGATATCTATTATCCTGAAGGTCATTTCAAACATGAATAACAAAGTAGCACATTAAAACTGAAAAATTTAAAATTTGTTCAAAAAATTTTGGAAAAAGAGAGGGCCCTGTTTATGAAATTTTTTGTACATTTTCACCAGTATTTTTCCATTTTAATAATAATAATTTTTTTTTCTGTTTTCAATTTTACGATTTTTTTCGTAAAATATATTAAATAAATCTAAAAATTACAAAAAAATCCCCATATCTCCATTTTTTTCAAAAAAAAGTTGTCGCAAGTAGTCCGATACCTTAAATTAATTGTTCTTTCCATAGTTCGTCAATAAAGCAATAATCAAATTACAGTTAAGAAAAAAAAATTAAAGTTTCAACGCTATGTAAACAACATGGAGCTCTTATAAATTACTTGTTCATAAAAAAAAAAAACTGTTTCATTAGGTAAATGGAAGGAGCAGTTTTATTAATTATCACAGTAAATCATTTCTGAAAGTTACCTCTAATGTTCATGTTCTCAGATTAATTAAAAAAGCTTTTATGGGTGTTTTTTTAAACAAAAACTGTTTAAAAATCACTTCATATTTTACTTTTCAACGTGTTTCATTATTTTATCATAAAAAGTCCTTGGAAATGATTCTCTCTTTGATCATTTTAATACATAAAATTCTAAAAACAAATTTGTTTAAATTTAACGTGTATGTCTAGTAAATGACTGAAAATTATCTTAATAAATATATCTTCAGTTTATAATATACAAAGTTAGATTTATACCAACTAGAAATGTCTTTAATTTCTTTGAGAATCAAATAACAGATTTTACTTCAAACAACACTAGTCTCAAATGCAATAAGAGAATCACACACACATGCAAGCACATAAATATGTATCACAGGAAGATAAATAAACTTGCATCATTTCCTGTTCTAAATTTCTTTAGATTAGGGGTCGGCAAGCATAGCTGTGGTAATCCAAGATATTTGCCAATATTTTTCCCGAGTGCCGAACATTAAGATATCCGACTACGTTCGGAACCGGGATTTAAAAAAAGCTCATAAATGGATAATTTTCATGATATTTAGTGTCACTTAAATTAGAATTCATGTATAAAATTGTTTTAAGACCATTTTGACAAAAAAAAATTATTTAAATACAATATTTCGGCAAAAAATTAACTTAGAATAATCTTTTTTCAAAATGTTCTCCTTTTGTGAAAAATGCTTCTATTATAATAATATTTTGCCTGTATAAAGCTCAGATCTCTGCGCAGAGGCTCAACTAGAATTTTTGAAATAGATAACTTAGAAGTGGATTTATACATGTCTTACAACAACAGAGGAGAGAAATTTTAAGAAAAAAATGCCGATAAAATCGTAACTCTGAAAATAATCTGAATGTTTCAAAAATCATAGTTGAGCCTCTGTACAGGGGTCTGAGCTATATACAGGCAAATTATTATTATAATAGAAGTAATTTTGACAAAAGGAGAACATTTTGAAAAAGGGTCATTCTAAGTTAATTTTTTGCCGAAATATTGTATTTAAATAATTTTTTTGTCAAAATGTCCTTAAGACAATTTTATGCAAGTATTATAATCTAAGTGACACTAAATATCATGAAAATTATCCATTTATGCGCTTTTTTAAAATCACGGTTCTGAACGTAATTTGATACCTTAAGCATTTTAAACGAATATTTATTAAAAAAAGCAATAAAGAACATAAAATACAGGTATTCCTTCAGTATTGTTAAATATATATTTCAATATGAACCCCTTGTCCACGCCTCTTTACTTTTTATTGCAATTTAAATGATGTTAGGGCTTAGTTGCAAAACAACTTATTTTCGGACTCAAAAATTTTTTCATGAAAAAAGATTTATTCACATAGATACTTAGAACAAACCGCAAAAAGCAGGACACAGGTAATAACAATTAAATAATGAACATCTTAAAAAAATTGCTATCTATATATCTCGTTAGTGTTATGCTCAAGGTTCTGGTTCCCATAATTCTGAGGATATTAATTTACTAAGCTCTATTTCAAAATTATCGATTTCCATCCATTGAAAATTTGATAAATTTGAAAATTGCCACTGAAAATAGTACCCACGACCAAATTTGGGATAGGTATCTGACGCCTATTTCAGAGAGTTGAATAAAGCAAGCTGAAAGTCTATAAATAGTTTTTTAACATGCTTCTTATAATGATTCTAACAATATAAATTTATTCCATCATAAATACTACTTAAATTGTTTAGTATTTACCCCTTCTCTAAAAAGTAAATTCTGAAGTCAAAACAAAACAACAAGAGTTATATTAGTTACACAAATATATATAATAAGAAAGTATCCGAAACATTCTGTCTAATTTAAATATTTTATTGGAAACATACACACTAAACAGGGCAATATTTCATAATCCATAAGGAAAATTATATATTTACACTACCAGTTTTGCTTTTAGCGAAAATTTAAATGTCAGAAATTAAAAATAAAATATAATTTCTCTATTTTAAAAGAAATTAAACTGGTCTTATTCAGCACGCTCCTTTTTACATGCCTTTTTTAGTCTATTTAGAAATTTATACAACCCAAAGAAAAACTGAATTCATTTTTTGTTATATATATACATATAGATATATATATATGTATACATATATACATATAGATATAGCTAGATAGATATATTGTTCAAATTTGCAATTCTTTTTAATTAAATACTTTCCATTCATTCATTCAAGTTCAAATACATTTTTTTAAACTTGTAGTGGATGACAATTTATGTCAATACATTTTTTTAAATATTAATATCTTAATTAAATTAAAAAATGAATAAATAGTAACAAAAAAAAATATTCCAACACCCCATATAGGAAGGAAAATGGAAAATTGCAAGGAAAAATGTTTTTTATTTAGTCACTTAATGTTGTGATTCTGTCATATGTGTGTATATATATATATTTATATTAATTTTAACTATTTAAAAAAATAAACTAGAAAAATTTGTTTCTTTGTTCTAATAAGTAGGAATTTACTTGAAAATATTTTTTTTATATTACTTGTTTTTCTTATATAGCAGAAAAGAAAAGATGAACACGATATAGTGCACATGCATTTTTCAATTTATAGCTTGACAACACCTTGCAAAGGTAACCAACTCGTTTTATATGGCTTTGAGTAATGACACGAATATGGAAATGACCAGTTCGCAAGACATAATTGACCTCATTTCCTGATTTTACGATTGATTGATATTGTATAAATCATAATGATCATCAGGGGGCGTAGCTCAGATGGTAGAGCGCTCGCTTAGCATGCGAGAGGTACCGGGATCGATACCCGGCGCCTCCATTTATTTTTATTAAAATTAATAAAATAATATCTTCCTTTATATGAACAGCAAAAAAAAAATAAATAAATAAAAAAAAAAGTTCTGAATTTATTTGTTAGTTCATATCTATATATATAAACAAGTAACATAAAAAAAAATTATGTCAATTCCTACTTAGGTCAACAAAGAAAAATTCTATTTTAGTTACTTTTCAGTAAATAGTTACAACTAATATACATATGTACATACTATGAAAGATCATAATATTAAGTGACAAAATAGAAAGCGATTTTCCTTTCTATATACGGTGTTGGACTATTTTTTTTACTATTTATTCATTAATTAAATTTAATTATTCGAATAAAATAGTATAGTAAAAAAGAAATCACATTCTCAGAAATTAGGCTATCCCAGGTGGGATTCGAACCCACTACTTTTGGATTAGAAGTCCAACGCGCTATCCATCGCACTAAAGGGACTCAACGTACGATTTTCCATTTTATATGTGGTATTGAACTATTATCATTGTTTGTTACTATTTATTCATTAATTTAATTAAATTAATGAATTAATATTTGAAAAAACTTATTAACGTTAAGTTCCAAGTGTCAACTTAGTAACTTCAAGGAGAGGGGGATGCCAGCTCAGGTGTCGACCTCGACACTCAAAATTACGAAGTCCGTCACCAATAGCCTTCATGTTGCTGTAGAATGTGAAGTTAATATAAATCTCACTCTCTCTCTCTCTCTCTCACTCACACACACAAATACTTACTATTATTTTTAGGATTTTTAATGGATAGCTTGATTCTTTTTGAAATATATAAATGTAAGTGCACGGATTTTAAAATGTTTACAGCGAATTTCTTATAATCCTTTCGAAAAATTTTTTAAATGAAGAGTTTTTTTTTTAAAAAAAAAAATTGTTTTCGGTTATTGAATAACGTGAAAGGCATTTTTACTGTGCCACTGTTATCTTTTTGCACGGTTTTCCGAGGATCTCATTTATCGTATGAAAATAAAAAAAAAAGTTTATTGTACAGATTATTTTCCTTTCTCCTATAATTAGGTAATTAAATACAATTCTTACATGTAACTAATTATTTCTTTGTCTTAAACTGCGGCAAAGTAAAGATTAATACGATTAAGTACAAATGCGTCTTTCATTTTATAGTTTGGCATAGACAACACCTTCCGAAGGTAAACGGGTTGTTGTTTATAGCTTTGAGCGCAATGACACGAATATGGAAATGACCAGTTACCGATATGTAATTGACCTTATTCCAGAATTGTATGCTTCATTGATGTTTTATGAATCATAAAGATCGTCAGGGGGCGTAGCTCAGATGGTAGAGCGCTCGCTTAGCATGCGAGAGGTACCGGGATCGATACCCGGCGCCTCCAATTTTAAATTTTTTTATTTATCATTATTAAAATCAATGAAATAATACCTTAATGCAGGGTTTCTCAAACTGTGAAGTGCGCCCCCCTAGGTGGACGTGATAACTCTACGAGGGGGACGCAAGCATATTAAACAGTAAAAAAAAAATTAAAATTTTTTAATTTACTAAAAGTTTACGAGCAAACTGCATTCAGGCATAAAAAAAAAACCAAATTACATATTTACACTGATATAATACACTTATAAGTGTATCAATATTACACAATGTATTTTATAATCAATTTATAAAATACATTGCTAAATTAATTACTAAATTAAGAACAAGTTTAATAATTAGCAGTGACCCATGGGCTTGTCATATATAAAATTAACTAACACTTAGCTTGATAATTTGTATGGTTATAATTAATTCCTTAAACACCGCTTAAAAGTTATGTGATTCGTTCCCCAATGCCACCGTTTTCCTCGTAGGCGTGCGTATGTGATGTATTGGGGGTGGGTGAAGAAAAGTGATAAATAAGCAAATCCTCTGGAATAAGTCAATCCTTTATAAACATTGTCAATGACCTTTTATTGCATTGTAAAGCTTTCGGAATATATAATTTTATAGATAGTAGTGTACAGAAAAGATCGTACTTTAAAAATAAGTATATATCTGTCCGGGGCAATTAACGCTTTGGCTGAGCGAAACGTTTATATACACCACTGGCACTAAAAAAGGTTCAAGTCACATTGTAGCTTCAGCATCAAAGTATAGTATTTTTGAATTCAGTGCATTGTTATTGTGTGAAGGGAGGGGGGTGCGATGAAAATTATGATTGAATAGTGGGTCATAAACATTGAAAGTTTGAGAAGCACTGCCTAATGTTTTTCAGTAATTTTGAAACTTTCAATCGCCGCGGCAACCCTTTATGTATTAGTATGATATCGCAGCCTCCTAAGATTTTGAACGCCCCGTCCGGACACCCAAAACATGTCTGAGTGAACTAAAGGTTCTTTAAAAATTCTAAGTTTGCCTCTGTTACTTTATACAGACTTTTTAAACCCTTTTTTTTTCTTTAAGAAAACAGCAAACATCTAATTAAAAATATTGCAAAATAATAATTTAATACTAACTGTGAATTAATATTCTTGTGATCAAAATACATGTTCTAGTAGAGTATTTTCATTGGGGGCAATTTATTGACGTAGTCTATGATGACTTATGTTTAAGTACTTTTTACGAGGTTTTTCAGAATCTGTAAAAGAGAGAAACCTTATCATTAAAAAAGATAGCTTTTTGGACTCCCATAAAAACCCAGGACCCTCATCAAGGGTTCACGGACCACAGTTTAAGAACCACGGCTCCATATGAACAGGTAAAAAATAAGTTCCTGAATTTATTTTTTTTTTCAATAAAATTATTGAAAAACATTGTGAGAGGCCCTCACCTTTCTCTTGGGCACCTATATATGTAAGATGTAGAGAAGAAACACTAGCCATGATCCAATCAATCTATTTATTGATCACACAAAATAACGACATTAATTCAATTAATAAACGTGAAAGTGGAACAACGACGAAATACATGAAGGATTAGGAGACAATTAAACTCGATCCTTACTTTATATAGGATCTAATCTATTAACCGATTTAATCTCAGTGATCAATCGTCTGACTTTAAATCTTTCTCCTAATAAGTATTTAATAACAATGATTCAATAATGATACCTGTCAGTAACAATCTTACTTGACGTCTTGCTTACGTCCACTCCCACTCTCTTCTAGCTAGAAATTTATATATCACGTTTTCTTCTTCAGAAGGGTTGGTTGTGAATAACGTGAATTGATATCCCAAAGATTTCCCAAGAGTATTAGTGGAAGGATCGCGAATAGATCCGTCACAACATGAAAACTACATAAACATTTAATAACATCTTATATCTATTTTAGGCCGCAGTAGCCAGGAGATCATGGCTATGACCTCGTAGCCGGCGTGTCATGAGTTCAAGTCTTAGTGCCATTGATGGCCCAACGTGTGTAGAGAGGCTGATATACGTTAGATCTATCCAGTCTCAAAGTCTCCTCGTTGGCGTGATGTGGTAGTTTGTAGAAGCAGTACCAGTCCAGATAACGTTCTTATCATTCGACCTTGTTGCTTTATAGTCCAACGATAATGAACCCTGACTCACTTTCCATCTGAGTTAACCAAAAAAAAAAAATGCTGTACAAATGAAGTCAAAGGGCGAATCGAAGGGACTAAGCTCCAGCACTCGTAGTGAAGTTTCCATTCACACGTAAATTTTAAAATAGTAAATAAGAGACCTATAAATATTTTAAATTTGAAAAGATAAATATTTATATTTTTATTTTATATACCTTTTCTATTGTAGTCATATACCAGTTCGATTAACCTAAAAAAAACAGTCTTATATATTAAGTACTTACAGAATTAACTATATAAAATAATCAGTTTTAGGATTTCTTTGGTGATCTCTTGGAGTAATGGCGTGAAATCTTGAAATAGTTTTTAAATTTCGTATGCCTTTTTGGTAGAAAAAGCGTTTGTTTGTTTGTTTTTTCAAATGCAAAGTGCATTTAATTTTTTGTGAGAAGTAATGCAATACACTTTTTATATTTTACTTAAAATTTGAAAGGTTATTTTTAGCATAAAGAGTATTTTTTTCTACGAATATAAAAATAGAATTAGAAAAAAGCTTAAACATTTTCCTTCTTTTCTTAAATCATATAAAATAGTAACTGGTTATAGAAATAGTAAAATAAAAAATAAATAAATAAATGGAGGATTGTTCTCAATTCTTTAACATTACACTAGGCTACAGAGGATCTAATACGGAAAATTTATAATTTTGCAATCTGGCTGTATAATAGAGTTAGCCTTAAATAAGTTTTCGAAAGTGTCAGATTTATTTGTTTTTAGTACTTTTGAAAAAGAATAATTGATTTTGATTATCAGCCTAATTGTTCCTAGGGGAATCAGAAAAAAAATTAGAGAATATTTTTCAATATACCCCTTAAGGTTGTGATAGGAAAAATGAGACAGTAACCGAATTGTTTTCGTAAGTGCATTCACGTTACGTTCCGTTGTAAAGTATATATATAAATACTTACAAATTATTTAATTATTTACATTTAATTCTTACAAAAACACTTTCTAAATATGCAAATAATAACAACATAATTCGGTTTTTTTTTTACATAATAAATATGTGTGCTGTATTATTAACATATTAACTACATACATTAATATTAAAATTGAATTAGTTTAATTTATTAAAAATAATTAAATTAATTAAAAAAAATAATAGGATGTTAATCAGACATTTTGTTATTAAATTAATATATAACTATAAAATCAGTCTTTGTAAGTATATCAATTATGATTATTAAATAACCCATGGGCCCTACTTTGTATAAATTTTTGCTGCTTTCGATCGGCTCTTGTCTAGGGGCTCTTATCATAGTATAACTTAATTACAACCTTCGGTGTAACATAATTTCTTCACTATTTTCTATATAAGATGATTTATTTATTACATTTTGTACATCCCACTTAATACATTTAATATAGTCTCTGTACAGTATAATTTATACTTTATCTTTTATAAGACACAATTTATTAATAGTGTATACTAAATGAAATATTTGCTTAATATTATGTAAACAAAATGTTAAAGGCAGTAGATACAATATTTGTTCCATGTCGTTGAAAATAATTCGATGAATAATATTTTGAATGTATTCATTCAGTTCATATAATATTCAGTATACATTAAGTTACGTTTTAATACATCTCTGTATGAAGAGAAAAAAAAACTCTTATTTACAAAGAATATTAAAACCATATGTAAATTTACTACACTGTTGAATATGTATCACACAGGAATTAATTTTAACAACGTTTCAGCCAATCTATGGATTGCGCTTTATGTAATGTTTTGAATGTACATCTGGAAAATTTATAGTAGAGAAAAATGTAAATGGTTCTGCGTATTGTGTCACTTTACATTCTTTTTTTTTCTTTTACTAAATTGTATAATAGAACATTCTTTAAATCAGTGATTCCCAGAGTGTTCTGTATAGATCCCTAGAGTTTTATGACGACCTGCAAGGGGTCCACTTTAGAGAAAAATTACTTTAGTAGTCCATAAGGCATAAGAGGGGTCTATGATAGTGGCTTTCATTAAACTAGATAACGACTTTAATTTTAAAAGAAAAGTGGAATTCACAAATTTTAATTATTTACTGAATTAAATGTTGTTAATTTGCATGTACAAGGTGACAGCACATTTTTTATTAAAACAAGAACCATTTCAGTGTTTCTTTCCAGAATTAAGCTAAAGGAGTAAAATACTGGAGATCCCGAATTTTCTTAATTTGTCACAGACAATCTGTCAGGACGTTTTAACCATGTTCAAATTAAAATAGCTTTTATTTAAATTTTGAAACTAGGTTTGAGAATGTTTGACAGTAGACACTGAATTCATATGGTTACATTGGGAAAAAATGTCACATTACAATAGGAACTGATCGGAATTAGCACTAATTAA
Organism: Trichonephila inaurata madagascariensis; assembly: GCA_019973955.1. Lineage (NCBI taxonomy): Eukaryota > Metazoa > Arthropoda > Arachnida > Araneae > Nephilidae > Trichonephila > Trichonephila inaurata. The sequence goes on from BMAV01001230.1 coordinate 126,748, forward strand.
GATCTCAAAGTAAAGTTTAAAAACGGATGTCAGCAATTTTTGCTGTCAGAAGACAAACCTGTTATTTGTACCCTTTTAAGGAATGTGAAAATGTTTTTGTTTTTCCTAGTGAGGAGGAATCTTACTGCGGTTGCCACACAATCTCTAAAACAAAAAACAAACAAAAAAACAAAAACAAAAAAACTAGACATTATTAACCGAGGATATTTAAGGTTAAGCCTGACAAGATTCATACCAGATGTTGAAAATTTATTATTGTAGCACCAGATTCATCTCTCCCATATATCATAAAATAAAATTATTTGTTTGTTGTTTAGTTATTTTAATGTAACACATATTTATATGTTAATTAACTTTTAAATTAATTAACATGTGATTTTTAAGTTCTAACCACTATACTTCATTACATTTAGAAGTATAACTCTTTTAAAGTAGTGGTAGTACTAGTTGTTAAAAAGACATTTAAATTGATAAATTTGCAAAAAATCAATTTTAATTAAGCAGGGGTCTATCCCAAACTGAAAAACATAGAAAGGGGTCTATGAGACAAAAATGGTTGGATGAACCTATACTAGAAGAACCTATGCTATTCTGGAAAGTGTAAATACTTATAAAAGTCAAAAATTAAATTCTAGAAATCATCTGTGGCTAAGAAGTTTCATATAGAGTGTCCCAAAACGTCTAGAAGACTTAGAGTTAAAGGAGAAGTCATATCAGTCCAGAAAAAAAATTAAAAAGGTTCATATCCCTTCGGTGAGTAATAACTATCATACTTTGAAAATGTGCAAACTTGGCATCCTCCAACACACCATTAGATACTGTGACTCCAAATTTTCAAAATTTTGGTGATTTTTTCTCTAACGGGATCTTACATAGCCGTGTTATTCATCACAGTCACGAATCGAACAAGACACTTTGATGGCTTAGTTAAAATCAACGTAGTCTGTTGATTTGTGAAAATGATACCCCTTAACATTGACACTCCGTAAAAAGAAAAATATTACATATTACGTAAGTACTTTTAAGAGAGGATCCATTTAGTTTATATTCTAAAATAATATAACACTTGCAACTTTCCTATTCATAACAATTATTACCAATTTATTTTTACGAAATGAGTTCATTTCAAAAAGTTCAATCTTAAGTTACTCAAATTAAACAATAAATTAAAAAAATAAAACCGAAAACAATTTTTAGTACTTAAATTAATTAAACTAAAAAGAAACAACATTAATTTTAACTAAACCATTAAAGATGTTTTTGCTCCATTTGTGATTGTGATTAATAGTACTCTTGTGCAAGATCACGCTAGGGAAAAATCACTGTAAAATTATTAAAGTCGTGAACACAGTACACAATGATGTGATAAAGAGTGCAAATGTTTCGAATTTTCAAAAAATGTGCTAGCTATCATTTAACCAAGTAATACAGAATTAATCCCCCAGATCTGGTATGAATGCCCTTCCCCTTTAATATCGTCACCGTTTGACGTTCCTTTTCAGGACACTCTGTATAAATGTAAAGCATCTCGTTGGAATATATTTGAATGTAAATAAAAAATAAAAACATTTATGCTTTTTTTTTCTTTTTTGGTCTTGGGTTATTTAGGAAGTTATTTGAAGTTTTGACTTGGTTGCAACACCATAACAAAGTTATAAAGTTTATTATTTTGTTTCTAATGGAAATTATTCAAAATATGGAGTATTTCTTAAAATTGTAACAATAATTCACTTAAGTTAAATGCACCTTAAAAATAATCATTAGCAGTTTTCAAGCTTTCACACTGTGCAAACATTAAACATTTAGACCTAGGCACTCAGTTTATCAATACGTTGTAAAAGCACTTTCCCAACAAAAAATCATTCGAAGTGATAAATTATTTATTATGACTAAAATCAGAAATATATGAAAAAATCCCTTATTCAATAATAATTTTAAAATAATAAAAATCAACTACAAAATAAAGCTTTATAACGCAGAATTATTACTCTTGAGGGAATTAACATTAATTCTGCTTGAAAATTTTATTTACAATACATTCTGTGTTTACCATAATGATTGTTTACATTCTTCAACAATTGCTGAAATTTTGTAACTAAAGCCAACAAGTGATAAACACATTCACATACATACACACACAATTCGGTTTTTATTATTCATTACAAGTTAACGATTTTGTGTTGAATCAGATTAAAAACTTCTCCATTTGTAAATAAATATATCAACTAACATATATTTGAATAAATCTTTTTTTTTTAAAAAAAAGGATTGAATTGCTCATACTAGGCATTACCGAAAATCAAACAATTACTTATTTTCTAGTCAGAAACATTGCAATAAAAAAAATCCAATCATCATATTACAAATCCAGATTAACAAATAAAAAATATTTCATCCTTGTTCTTCGACCTCAATCCTCCTAAAAACATTATATGGATAAATCGGGGTTCAATTATTCATCGACAGGATTCGGTACAAAAGGAGAAGTCTGAGGAAGACATAGCGGAACAGATATTTTCTGAGGTCCAAAGAACTCAAACAACCAGGAGAAGGGTTGCCATAGCAACTGCATCCATTTATCTCAGGCTTCCTTTCGGGTTTTTCATCCGAGACCGAAAATTACCATGGAGATGATGGATGCAGTGCCAGGACCATGGCATCGTCATTGACGGTAGAAGTGTGACTTCACTATTAAAGGGACCAACCGCTTGGCATTAAGGTCGCCATCCACAGCAGTTTCTTTTAGGGAAAAAAAACTTTTTTTAAAAAAAAAAAAGAGGGAAGATCTTGATATGGGACAGAGTTTGATACAACTTAACGCTGGTCTGTGGTCAATAAACTGGCTGTTTATCTTGTTTGGGAAAGAAGTGGAGTCGCGATAGAACGCTTTTAAAAATAGGATAAAACTTAAATTCTAGTCACTAGTATAAAATAAACTTGAGGGCTTTTTTTTTTCTTTGAAAGATATTGTTCATAATGAGTTTGTTCCTTAGTAATCTATCTATATAGCTGTATTTGGATGTGTGAAACTGATTGAAATGTAGCAAAAATACTTTTTGTTTCTAAATTTCTTATAAGGTTGTAATGGCATTTGGTCCGAGCCTAGAGATGTGAGAGGATTGGAAGGAAGACTAGTCATATCCAAAAACAATCTATATTTATTGATCACACAATCAACAACACAAATTCAAGTAGTCTTAAGAGATGCGCCGAATCTAAGCAATCCGTAGGTACATAACGAGGTACGCGAAGTATGAGAATACTTTAAATATCGACACACCTATTTCAGGATTGAATCTACTTTCCTATTTATCTAAGCACTATTTAAACTCTAGTGACCAATCGTGACTTTAATTTTTTTAATTATCAAATATCTGAATTACACAATAAATTTGAATAATACCTGATCAGTAGCAATTTATCCTATCTCTTCACGTTCCTCCCTTTCTATCTTGAAAGCTTAGATTATATATAGCAGACCTAATTTAACTAATCATGTTTTCTTCTTCAGAGGGTCCGTTGTGAATAAAATAGATTTGAATGACCAAAGGTATCCCAAGAAGACTTTGTTAATGGAAGGACGTGGATAGAGCCATCACAAGGCTAAGTCTTGTATTTTGTTAAATGAACACTTTTCACAACTTTTCGCACAAGACTTTTTAGTAGTTATGAATTCCACACACAATGTACAGTTTTATCAACAATTCCTTTGATTCTGTCTCCTCCCCCTGCAAAGATGAAAATACAAAATAATAATTAATAATATATTAATATAAATTAATATATTATTAATTATATAATATATTATTAACCCTATTAACCCTATTATATAAAATGACCACGTGCCTATTGGTTCTGGTCACCAGTTCATGACCTGAGTGTAATAAGTTCGAGCCCAAATGCCACAAAAGATCCGTCATATGGACTTACCAATGCATATTAAATCTTTCGGGGATCGAAGTCCGCCCGTTGGTGTGGTGTTTAGGGGAAGGGAGCCTACTCAGGTGTCATCCTCTTCACTTGACTGGGTCTCAAAATTACGGGATCTCTCGCCAATAGAGCAGCGGTTTTTAACAGTAGTCCTGTGACGGGGCCTTACCGTGTTTTTCCTACTAATACTCTTGGGGAGTCTTTGAGGTCATCATTGAGTTATTTCACAGGCAAATCTTTTCAAGAAGAAACCTTGATATTCAGATTAGTTAGTAGATATATAGTGGAGGTTAAGCAATCGCGAAGAAGAAAGAGAAAGGAAGCTAAGATGCTGAACGCCGTGAGCTGATGGTAAGGATTTAAACTTTGAAACATAGTTATAGAACGGGCTTTTGCGAGTCAAAGAAATTAAGGAAGATTGAGATTCACAGGATAATGTTACTGAAAGTTAAGCGGTATGGATTTCAGACGCTTATTTACATAGAATTTAGGGTTGTGTTATATCACTCCTGATTTCCTTCCTAGCGTAAGACTGTCTTTGAATATTTAAATTGATAATAATAAATTGATTTTACTATGGCTCTAATTTTATTATGGTTCAATCATTACCTCCCACAAATCTAGGTCGAGTAGATGAAGAGATAGTACCACCAGATAGGAGGGTATCACAGTCCGTAGCCCGGGGGTTCCCAGGGCTTTTCTAGGGGGTTCGCGAAGATCTCTCGGCTAATGCTAATATTTCCTTCTTTTAAGGACTCTGAAAGGCTTCTTGGGAATTTGAAATCTATGCCATCTTGTACTAGATCACTAAATTGACCCCAATGAAACTATGGAATTACTGGAACATGTGTTTCTATCAATAATATTACTTTTTTTTCTTATTGTTTGCTACTATAGAGAGTAGATGTTAAATGTTTTCTTAAAGGAAAAAAAAAGTGCTAAGAAAATCTTTATAAGTAGCGGAGGCAGTCTTAGAATTATTTAGGAATATTAAAATTACTCAGTTATGTATTGGAGTCAGAGAGGGGCGTTCAAAATATTGATGGACCGTGATGTCAGACTGATACATTAAGTTGGCCACAAGGATCGAAAGCTGAAGAATCACTACCCTAGAATAGTGCTTCTCCAACTTTCAATTTTTATGACCCAATATCCAATCATAATTTTCATCGCCCCCCCCCCTTCCCATCATTCAATAACAACGCATTGTATGTGAATTCAATAATATTATGCTCTGACGCTAAAACTAAAATACGACTATACCCTCTTAAGTGCCATCGGTGTATATAAACGTCTCTCTCAGGCTAAGTGTTACTTGCCTCAGACGTATATATACGTCTTTCCGAAGTTCGATCTTATCTGTGCACTGCTATCCATAAAATTATTCCGAAAACTTTGGAATGCATTAAAATGACCTTGACAGTGTTTGCGAAGGATTTACTTATTTCAGATTATTTGCTTATTTATTCCTATTTACCCTCCCCCCTCCATACACCACATACACTCGCCTACGTGTTAAACGATGGTATTGGAGAACGAATAGCGTATTTTTTAATCGGCATTTAAGAGAGTAATTATAAACTGTCAAATTATCAAGATAGGTGATAATTTTTGTTTTTAATTTATTTATGACACACACACACACAAGCCCATAGAATCACTGGTAATTATTGAAATTGTTCTTAACTTGGTATTGATAAATTAATTATAAAATACATTGAGCAGTACTAATATATTTATAAATGTATTATATTAGTGTAAATGTATATTTTATTTTTTATTTTGTCAGAATGTATTTTAGTTGTTAACTTTACATAAATTAATAGTATTTTTAAATAATCGCTTGTTTTCTTTTTTTTTTTTCAATATGATCGCGCTTCCCTCGTCGGGTTATCACACCCTTCTAGGAGACGCGCCCCACAGTTTGAGAAACACTACCTTAGAGGTTTAATGAAAGTAAACCGATAGGACCCGTTACAAATGCAGTATCTGATGAAAAAGTGTGATCCATACATTCCTAAATTGATTAGGCATTTGAAGAAACTTTTATCCCCAGCAATAAAAATAAAAGTACTTACTCGCAATACATTTTACAATATTTACCGAAAGCTCAGGAACAAAAAGCGATTAAAAATATTAAAATTTAGTGCTCCTTGGCTTTTTGTTGATGCAACAAAGTAATGTAGTATGCCGCCCAGACGGTATAGTTGTCAGTGATGCTGGCTGCTAGGCCGTGTTGCCTGGATTTGAATCTCTGATGAGGCATGGTGGTAGAAGAAAAGGGGATTGAGAAACCTCAACCATCCCGGGGTTTTTTTTTTTTCAGAAATGGAGTGGAATGGAGTGAAATTGTGCTTTTACCGACATGGTGCTGAAAGCTTCGGCTAACGACACACGTAACCTAGACCCCCTTTTACCACGATTAATTTTGTAAGATTTGATTTAAAATTACTGCCGATCGTGTGGGATAAGCAATAACTATAACCTGATTATATTATGATCGGTTGCTAAACTGTCAGCTAATACAGTCCATGAATAATAACTGCGATTACTTACACAAGGGGTCGCCCAAGTGGGGGTCAGCAGACCACTAGTGGTCCGTGAGAAAATTTCTCTGATCCTCAGAAAAACGGGGAATATACTTATTTATCACGTAAGTTATGTTTTAAGATGCATTGAAACATAATTCAATTCAAAACATTACGCGAAAAGTTAGAAAATTCTATTAGTGGTCTGCGAGATTTAAATTATGATTTTACTGGTCCGTGAGCTCAAAAAGTTTGGCGACCACTGATTTACGCAAATATTTTGGAGTAAGAAAAAAATTCAATTCATTCTATAATTTAAAACAAATGAGAAACTTAAAATAAAATACTCAGGATCAATATCGGAAAAGTAATGAAATAATCTTTTTCGTCATTTTTTGTTAATTTTTTATGACGTACAAAATGATTTGGTGTATATCAACTCAATCAATTCAATTTCTTCTTGAGTTTATAGTTTTCTCCTTAATTTATTTGAGAGAAAAGAATATCTCACAGATCAGGGCGACAGCCCTATTCCAATCAAATAATAATTTTATGAAACATTTTCGTTCAATTTGGGAAAGTATTCCTCACATTCTTATTCGAAACAACATCACAGACATGTTTTTTTTCCGAATGTTGATGCATGATTAAAAGAGTAGCTTCATCATTAATTTATTACAATGGCAAGCTTGATGAAAGCTGAAGATAAACAACGAAGATAAATAATTTTTTTCTCTCTAAAGCCACAAAAAGACTATGTATCGTTATTTTAATCTTGTAATCATGATCAGGGTGATGGCATGCGATAAATGAAAATGAGTGAATGATGAAACTAATGAGTAATGTGAACGAAATAATTAGGGATGAATAATGAACAACTTAGAGAATCTCTAGACTGTATTTTATATATATATATAATCATTTTTACTTTAAAAAACTTCGTAAGGCAGTACTAAAATAGGGTCCTATTTGAGCTTAAGAAACTGGTCATACTGATTATGAGGGTTTCTTTTTTTTTTGTAAAGTATTAAGGTATGTGACTACCCAAAAATCCTCGGTTTGTAGAAAATTTTCGAAATTTTTTTTATGTTTTAATATTATAGCCCATACGCTTAAGATTCCAAAAATACTTTATTTTAGTTCCTACGATATTTAGAAGCTAAGTTATAGCTTATTTAGTAAACCGGAAATGGAATTTTCAAAACCGGAAATGGGTGTTTAAAGAGACAAAAATGTAAACAAATAGTTTGAACGTCTTTTTCGTGACTTTTAATCAATATTAATATTTAATATTTATTGTAAATATAGATCAACGTATCCTTTATTTATTTATTAATACTTTTTTAATCTGGCAACTGTTTTTTTTTTAATTCAAGCTTGTTTTGCTGAGTGGCAATAATATTATCGTTTATAGTTTGTTTACATTGTTCATTCTAAAGCGTTCTTCTTAATTATTACTTACTTTTGATATTTTTACAGTTTATTCATTCATTTTCATTTAATTTTAACGTTTTATTTGACTGTGATTTATTTAAAAATGCCAAAAGCCAGATCGAAAGTGTCCAGAAAGAGAAAGTTTTATGGTAATAGGTTTACCAAGTTAGCACAAAACAGTAATAATACGTCTGCAAGTGAGGCAAAATTGAGCAGTTTTGATGTGCCTGAACCTGAATTTCATGGTTCTACAGGGAATATAATTATTAATTTCCAAGCTTTGATGGGAATTATTTCAATCCTGTGTTGTCCGGAATGTTATGCAACTGGATTGAAACTGTCAGAAGATTCTAGGGAAGGACTTTGCTCTAACTTGTGTGTGGCTTGCAGTTGTGGATACATGATTGGCTTTACTTCTACTCCTAAAGAAAATAAAAAATTCTCTCTCAATACTTTATTGGTATTTGGATTGAGATTGATTGGCAGAGGTTTCACAGCTGGTAAGAAGTTGTTATGCACTTTAAATTTGCCATGCGTTTCTAAAAATACCTTCAGAGCTCATGAACTCAAACTGCTGGAAGCAGTACAGTTATGTTCGGAAGAAAATATGAAAGCTGCATCTAAAGAAGTGCGAAATTTTAAAAAAAGTACAACTTGTGGTGTTTCGGTAGATGGCACATGGCAGCGGAGAGGCCATATGTCACTTAATGGCTGCGTTTCAGTTATTTCCATTGATACTGGAAAAATTTTAGATCTGGAAGTAATGACACAGTATTGCAAAATGTGTGAAATGAATGTGAAATCTGAGCATGAATGTTCAAATTACAAAGGATCCTCTGGAAACATGGAAGCTGTTGGAGCTTTCAGAATTTTTGAAAGGTCACTAATCAAACGAGACCTGCAATACACCGAGTACTATGGTGATGGTGATTCCAAAGGCTTTTTACAAGTGAAAGATATATATGGTGAAAACAGTGTCACAAAACTTGAATGTATAGGACATATACAAAAAAGAGTAGGCTCACGTTTAAGGAAACTAAAAAAGAACACCAAAGGACTTGGTGGAAAGGGGAAATTAACTGATAAATTTATTGATAAACTGCAGAATTATTATGGGATTGCCATCCGAAGCAATGTTGGATGCCTCGAAAAAATGCAATCTGCTGTAATAGCTGCCTTCTTTCACTGCTGCTCTAGCAATCAAAATCCCATGCATGGGCAATGTCCAACAGGGAAAGATAGCTGGTGCAAGTATAAACAAGCATTATGTGATGGTAAATTATATGTAGACAAAACAGCAGGCCTTTCAAATTCAGTGATTAAAGTGATAAAGCCTACTTATTTAGCACTTTGTGATAAGGAGTTGCTAAAAAAATGCCTTCATGGCATGACTCAAAACAATAATGAAAGCTTTAATAATGTATTGTGGTCTGTTTTGCCGAAAGAAATTTTTGTTCATAAAAAAACTTTGTTTTTGGGTTCACACATTGCTGTCATCTTATATAATTCTGGTTATTTAGGGCTGTTGCCTGTATTTAATTATTTAGGTATAGAAATTGATCCTATGACACTTAAAAATTATATGGGAATTGACACAGAGAGAATTCAAAAATCGAAACGCCAGTCATTACCTTCAACAAAACTCACCAGAAAAAAGAAAAAAGCCAAAAAAAAGTCCAAATTAGCTAAAAATGAAGCTAAAGAGGGCTTAAGCTATAAATATGGGGAGTTTTGAAAATGTTTTGTAAGTAGAAAAGTAATTATTTAGAGTTAAAATTATTAAATGTGTTTTACGAGAAACTGTTATTCAATATTTTTCTTCATGATAAAGCTTACTACACAAAATATTTTTAAGATACTAAATCTAAATTTTCAGAACATGTTTTATGTAGTTCTATCTGTGTTATGAATCAAAATCTAATCTCTGTGTATATATTTATGTACTTAATTGCTTTTTTATGGGAAAAAATCATTAATTTTTTAAAAAATTGAGTTTTTGCATAAAATTTGGCATATTTAAAAAACTTCCAAAAGCATTACAAATTTTTTGATTCCTATCACAGATAAATATGTTATTTATGTACTGTATAAATATTATTTGAATATATTTATTAGAATTTTGTGTACAAGATTTGTCGTAACTGCAATTTTTCACCAAAATTTCGCTAAAAACGACAATTGTTATAGTATACAAAACTCTCCAGAAAACAACAAAAGGGTAAAATAAATGGCCAAATCAGTTTTACATGAAGCTAAAAAGAGCTTGAGCTATAAATATGGAGAGTTTAAAAAGTGTACAATTAGTAGAAAATTTTTCATTTTGTATTAAAATCTTTAAATGCATTTTCTGAGAAACTATGTTTTTCAATTTTTTTCTTCACGGCACAGTTCACTACAGAATTTCTTTTTAAGATATTGACCTGAAATTTTCAGAAAATGTTTTATTTAGTTTTATCTGTTGTCTGGACTATAATCTAATCTCTGTGTATATATTTATTTATTTTATTGCACTTTTTGTGAGAAAATAACATTAGTGTTTTGTAAAAAATTGAGTTTTTGTGTAAAAATTGACATATTTCAAAAACTTCTAGAAGTATTTACAAATTTTATAGCTATCAACACAGATAATAATGGCATTTATGTACTGTATAAATATTATAAGAATATATTAATTAGAATTTTCAATACAATCCTTACCGCAACTGCAATTTTTCACTAAAATTTCACTCAAAATTCCCAATATTTCCAAAAATAATTTTAACTTTGTAAAAACTGTATTGGAATTCTTACTTTTATGTCCCCTTTCAAATAAAAAAATGTTTACTTAATTGAAATTTTATATATTTCAAAAAAAGTGCTCCGAAGGTAGTCACATACCTTAAGAGTTACTGAATCTCTTTTCAAATAAACACACTATTTTATAAATCTCGAATAAAATGAGTATTTTACAAAAACATCAGAATTGCACTAAAGTATTTCCACAAACCTCTGCATTTAAGAACTTAGTATATCTATATACAATGCATAAAATATATCCAGAGTTTATATCGCGATTCATTTGCATACGAAATATCAAAAGCGACCATAGAAAATTCATATACCATAGAATTCAACAGATATTCATCACATCTTCAGAAAATGCATCGCAGGTTCTTTTATGCAATAAGCAGGAAATATATGTAAATCTGAAAATAATTTTTAATGCCTTGGGGGGGGGGAACGCATTCAATTACCTGGAAGAAAAAAAGCTCGTGTCCTTGAATAAAAGGTCACAGTATGCAATAAATAAATTTTACTTCCTCATTTAAAGAACCAGCCATAATTAGTTCAAACACAGCCGATGTATAAAATAATTCCTAAGATTCACGAGACATAAATCGCCTCTTAAGTAGCATTAAAATTAAAAGAAAGATAGAAATTCGTCGTTCTGTGTTTTATCTATTACTTTGTGGTATTATTACGAAAGTATTGTTATATCCAACAATTATAAATATAAATAGACTATGGACAACGTATGTGTTCTATTATTAATATTTTTCTTGCTTGTTTCTATTCAAAATCTGTACAACAAATGTAGATATTGATATAATTCTAAAACATAAACTGTGATGCGCCAAAACCCAGCTATCCACATAAGACGGAATTGCGTTTACACATATCATTAGGTAAAATATGCAAAATAATAACTTTTGATTGCTACTGACCCACTAGTTGGAGTTCTAGTATATTTATTGGCATAGTATGGCGTATAAAACAGATCATTCTTCATTCGAAAATAGTTCGATCGTCTTTCATGGAATTCAGCAATGCCTCACAGATGGATTCACGAGCAATGTAAGTGGAAACCATTATTTAGAGAAAATGTGTAATTTGACTATAAGAAATAATATAGTCAAATAAGGCGGTCCCCGAAATGCTGAGTTTGCAAATATGAGTGAATTGTAGCCGTACATGCTGTTATTGTGTGGCCGTATCTGACTTTCATCAAATAAAAAATAAGTGTTATGCAGTCACATTGTCTAGAAGGGGTATCACTGGGGATTGCTTACCGTGGGAGTCTTATTAATTACAGAGCAGTTAATGGAGTCCTAACGGTTTTCTAGAAGAACAAGCCTTTTATCATACTTTCAGCAGTGGCATAACGGACAATATTAGGAACCCCTCCACAGTCAGTTTTGACCTTTAAAATCTGTAAATTGGTTAAATACGTACTTGGCGTCAGTCAGGTTTAGAGCCCCCTTAGAATCCTATCCACCCCCCTCACGATGTGGAGGATGCAGAGGTGCATGTTAAGCCTCTGACATTCAGTACATCCTCTTCAAATTATTTAAATACATTGACTTCCAATTTCGTGCAAGTGCATGATTTGGTGTTATTACTAATCATATGCTGGCGCGTAGTAAGATGTGATGTTTCAAGTGCAAACTATGCGCTAATGTGAAATACATTTCCATTTTTCTGCTCAATAGCCATTACGTTTTGGTTACATACAATACTGCAAATATTTTGTAACATGAACTGTGCAGATAATATATTCCAAATGTCATGTCCAAAGAAATGAAATATTCAGTATTTAGTATAGGTACCATGAATGGATGATGAAGAGACAAATTAGTGGATGAGATTTATCGCCCTAAAATCCGAATCATTTTAATTATGCCAATAATGAGGAATTCATTCGCCTCGAAGATGCCTGCGATATGTCCTTAGATGAGCATGAAGGAGCCAGGGGAGGCATTTCAGTACAGTATGATTCCACAATGGTTGGAATCTTAATCCGAGAAAATGATTCAACGTCTATGAAATAACTCAAAACCAGGGTGTTTTCCGCAATCTATTTCTAGGGACTATCCATTCAGGAGACATTGTGCAAACCGTGAAAAGAAAAAGAAATTAGGAAAATGGAAGTGTAGACGTCGGTATTCTTAAGGAAAACGTAAGGGTAATTAATAAATGTATCTGCAATGGTTGTGAAGAATCTCGCGTCTGTTGCGTAGATCAGAGGGATGGTGAAACACTGGAACGCCTGCCATTCACGGCATGCGACACAATATTTTGGGCACACCAGTGATCAAAATGGTTTGCATTTTATTTCAAAATAATAAAGTTCACTATGAAATATTACGAACAAACGCGAGTGATCGGTAGCTGTGCGGTGGGAGCACACTCGTTTGTTATTATCTTGCCTTACTTACGTCGTGGAATACAATTGCTTATGAAGCAAAATTTATCTACGCATAGCCAGTGGCGTAACGTGCACCCCACAACCCCCTCATTACGGGGTGCCCAAAGACTCTAGAGGGTCAAAGCTTGACTAACGCTAAGTATATATTTGAGCTTGGGGCCCAAAACTTGAGTTTGTAGGAGGCTCTAATATTCTCCATTACGCCACTGCGCGTAGCATAGTCGATTTCATTATCTCAACAGTATTTTAAAGTTTTTTTGTGTTATATTTAAGATTTTTAAGTGTTATTTAACATGGCTAGTTCTGAAAAGGAATAAAAAAGGCTAGATAGTAAGTGTAAAAGATAATTTCAAATTTGGTGGATCTAGAAATATGGCATTATTAGTAAACCTACAAAGCGGTGTGTGTCTTATGTTCTGGAATAGTGGTATGAAGAACATCGTCTGTAAAACGGCGTTTTGAAAAAAATAGAAAATCCTCTTGTCAAAAAAGTGAACCACAGCAAAAATAATTAATTGCTTTAAATCCGATTGGCAGATGACTTCAGTTAAGCATGCATTCTACTAAAAGTAACATCTTACAATCCAAATATAATCTATTTGTCATCCAATCTGTAACAACAGAACTCACACTAATGTTACATTAATTTGAATAACACGTATGTGTAAAACATTTACAACTATACAGAACACACATGGTATTTTTTCGTAGTAAATAAACAATTTTGTGTTCTTAGTATTTAGTTTTATCATTTTCCCAATAATCAAAAGTCAAAATTATTTGACGGCACGTCTATACTTCATTAAAAATTTTTAGAAAAAAAGGCACGTTGATCCCAAAAGGTTCGTCACCCCTGGCTTAGATTAAGCAAATATAAGAAAAATATTTCTTATTATAAAGATTAATACAAAAATAACAAATATTGTTATATATTTTTCTTACTTTGATTATTTTTAAACATCACAGAGAGAGGACAGCAAAACATTCTATCAGGAAATAGTTTTAAAATGTTCATAAATCAGTATATTATACATAATTATATCCTTTATTTATGTTTTTGAATCTCGTATTTGTTACAAAAATAGATCAGATCCTGGTGTGACGTTCGAGATAAATAACGGTAGCGTGTGATTAATTTAAATATTGAATTTATTTACGTCTCAGCCATTAATTACAGAAATGTACATTGATGTTATTAAACTTATTCAGAGATTATTAGAGTTCAAAACAGTTGTTTGTGAGAGAAAACATCCCTTGGTGACCATTCACTGGAAAGTTCAGAGCCTCCTCCTCCTCTCTTTGATAAGATACCAGGGGCCGGCGGCCCCCTTACAGCATCCCGTCGCATCCTGCTGGTCGGATGCGACGGGAAAAAGTCTCATATAAAGTCATTACTGTAAGAAAATATGCCGAAATTTATAGTTGTAATCATTCTAAATTCCATAAGTTTCAAATTCGGATCCTACAGGTGTGGTCACGGGACTCAGAATGGGGAAAACGCAATCTCACACATGATACCGTGATCCCTGAAATAGTCACATGTTAGTGATCAAGGTCCTGGAGGGGTTAACACATCTCACATGACTGGCGATTAACAGGTTCAGACATTTTGAGAATCTTACAGTTTAAGAAATTTAATTTGATTACCAAATTTGCCAAAAATTCAACACATTACATCTTCGCTGGAATCTGAAACCGAAAACTACATTTTTTTTTTTTTTTGGTAGGGAGGGGTAATTAGTATAAGTTTTGAAAGGTGATATTTTTTTAAGAAAAAAGATATTTATACTCATTGCAAGAAAAAATAAATCTGCGTTAATTATTTACTTTGCATCATCTATTTGTTTCTTAGATGGATTTAAACGTGTTTTTTCTCCTTTTTTTAAATTTTACTTGTGTCTTTCACAAATACCCATTACAATAAATAGATAAATAATCTAAAATAAAAATTAAGGAAAATATGGATGGTAACAAAGAATTATCAAACTAATACTTTTAGAAATTCGTCGGGGCCGTCGCTACCACCGTATGAATGATACGGAGCTCCCGAAAAACACGGGCCTCGAATGTAAAATTTCAACTCTTTCAAATATGTTTTATTATCGGAAAAAGGCCACACCCAATGAATTTTTATACAGGGCTCACTCAGGATAAGGGCTCCCGGGTCCCTTAACAGATATCCGTGCACTCGAAAAAAAAACATACTTCTTCAAACCAATGTAACTTAGCAAAAAAAAAAAAAAAAAACAATAATTTGAAATTTTTACCACATAATAATCATATATATTTACATTATTTTCCTAGTTTTCAGAGAATTTTGAAAAAAAATTTAAAAAGTTATAAAGAAATAAAAATTGGACAATTTTTCAAAAATATGAAAATCAGTCTCTTACACTGCACAGGATTCTGAAGTACAAAACTGAACAAAATTTACAAAATAAATTTTACTTGGTATAAAAATGTTTACTTTTGTAGTTATACTAATTTTTAAGAAATTTAGAGGAAAAAAAAAAGGGTTTTTTAAATACAATTATAACGGAAATTTTATAACTTAAAGTAAAAAATTAATTAAAACTCAAGTAAAAAAAATAAAAAAATCTTGATTTTTTTTTTTGAATATTCATGTATAAGTTATGAAGAGCCTTATTTTGAACACTTGTATAAAATTTCAAATTGATATCATAAATAGTTTCCAAGAAATCCTGCGAGCAAGCTAAAATTTTTTGTTTTGCGAAAAATGAAGTTTAAGATAAGAAAGAGATAGGGTTTTCACTACTTATTTCTCAAAAACTTCGGAATTTTTCACAGTATCAACACAATTTTGGTACCAAAATGCTCAGAAATATTGAGGATTTAACATTTATTTATTTTTTTCAAAAAATTGAAGAATTTGCTACTTAAGAGTCTTGAGAGCTCTTAACTGCCCCAGTGAAATTTGTTGAATTACATCTCAAGCGGAATTGTATTTATTTATGTTATCATGGTATAAAAATTAAATGAAATGAAACACTACAGCTTGTATTTAATTTCCTTTATAAGTTGTTCACAATATCTCTTTTAAGCTTCGCTTTGAATCTCAGCATTAACGTACATGTGTATTTTAGGTAAGAAAAAAGCCCTAACGAAGAAATAAGAATCCATTATTTTTAATACATTTTCAATTTGAATTGCTTTGTTAAGTTTCCGTAAGTTAAATAAAATCAATTTGAATTAGTAGCATTTTTACAGAAACAATACTTAAGGTATCCGAACACGTTAAAATGACCAAATTCGGTCAAAACACGTTTTTCTCTTTTTTATTTTCTTGAATAGAGCTATATTTTCTTGAATATAGCTATTTACAAAATATACTTTGTTTTGTTTCTGCGTTACCTATAGAGACACAGTTACAATCAATTTCATTAAATTAGAAAAGCCGGAAGTGGACATTACAAAATTGTTCAAAATCTCCAATTTTGATCTCGATAACTCAAAACATTGTGAATGTATGTCTATAAAACTTTTTGAATCTGACATTTATATCATTTTCTAGATAATGTACTAAAATATTTCATATTGTATGAATATTGTTTGAGTTATGGTCTGTTATTTAAAAATACTGATCTCTCATAAAGAATGTCATATTTTTCATAATATTTATTCGATCAGCTCAAGAAATTTTAAATTTTCAAAGAACGTTACAATATTAGTAGATTCCTTAGACAAAGGCATCTAACCTGTTTTAGCAATACTTTTAATGATATAAGTTTATTACTTTGAAGTTCTTCAAAAATATTTCTAAAATTTCACTGATAATTGTGATTTTTTCTTAAATTTAGATATTTTTTCTTCAATTCCTACTACTAGCTCACTCTCTCTCTATATTTATTTATTTATTTTTCTTGGTGGAATTTTTAATTTTTAATAAAATACATTTTACAACACTCAATTGAGCTGAAATTTTATTTAGATGATTATTTTGGATGACAATACAATAATTTGATTATAATTAATGAAAATTAATTGATTAAAAATAATTATTCAAAGAATCACAAATACAGCCACTTTGGCATCATTTTTGGCAACTTGTGTCAAAACATGAAAAGGTTTTATTTCTCACGTTTTAAAGCATTCAGTTGAACTGTTATTTCATACACACGATTGTTTTGACAATACGATACTTTAATAATAATTAATAAAAATTAATTACCACTTAATGTTGTGATTCTGTCATATGTATATACATATTTATATTAGATATAACTATTTAATAAAAAGTAGTTAAAATAAAATTTTTCTTTGTTGATCTAAGTAGGAATTGAGACTTAAAAAATTTTTTCTATGTTACTTATTTTAAATATTCTTAGTTAAATATTAGCATTTATTGGTTTCGATTCCTAAAAAAACGTTTATAATGTTTTAGTATTTTAATTTTTTTAAAAAAAAAGTAATCGGAAAGTGTTCGAATACCTTATAATATACCTTCAGAATCATTGTTTTCATAGAAAAATAAGAAAACAAGGACAAGTATTATTTCCTCCTGAAATCTTTCCTAAGAAGCTCAAGATCGTGATGAGCATTGAAACTGGATCCAATTCAATCCACTTTTAAGGCCAAGCCCTCTCAAAACCACGCCTCCATTTTATTTCATTTAGTTTCAGAAACTTTCATTATCTGTATGAGTGACCCGCACCTCATTCTCTGAGAAGAATACAAATTTGGTTTCTCAATTAAGAAATGAAATATTGTTGTATCCACTGATGTACCTTAGGCCTTAGGTATGAAGTTCGATCACAGTTTTTGAAGGAGGGATGTAGGCAATTGCAATGATCTATCTCGTAATTACTATTTTATGAACTCCTAATTAAGGTTTTAAAGGGCTTCTATCGTATGAGTTTAACTGTAGTAAACACACATCGTCGAATTGGTTTTAACAAAATCGATTATATTCTATAAAAGTCTTGAGACAAATTGAAAGCTGTACTCGGTATGAAAAATGTTCTATCGTGATGTATCAGTCGTGTTCGGTAATTACGTTCCAATGCATAAATTTCGAAGAAGGTTGCGAAATTTTTCTATCAAAATTTTCATTTTTTTTTCTGAAAGGGTATAATGAAATGTTAGTCCTTGAAAATAAGATGTGTTCATTTTTTTTCTAGAGCAATGCGACAAAAGGTTTGCAGTCAAGGTTTCATAGCTTAAGAAAATCTACGAGTAGTTGAATATTTGGTTGAGTTGCATATATATATATATATATATATATATTCAATCAAAAGGAATAAATAACAAAAAATTTAATTCAGCTAAAAAGTACAGATTGAATGCAGGTATGTTGAAAAATATATACCCTAAAATACGGTGTATAACGCGCACCTATACTTTCAAACTGTATTTTTAATGTTTAGGTATATTCGCCGTATAACGTGCACCCTCTTTTTTTACGAAGAAACCTGAAATGTACGTATGCAATACTTTTATGTTTTGAAGTGATTTATTCCAAGTATTATACTAAGCTTTTGAAAAAATAGTATACTGTGTCATTTATTTAGATAAACTCTATTTCAATACGTATAGAAATGTAGTTTCGTTTAATGTTCATCTCTTTTTTTTTTTTAATGTTATCATCTTTATACCCGGTGTATAACGTGCATCTGTAAATTTAGATCTTATTCTTTGTGCGCTTCATACGCCGGATTTTATGGTAATATAATTGCTAATTTATTAACTGTATTATATACTATACATTATGAAATCAAAATATTAGATTATCACGTTTATAAAAACAGTGGAATACAATTTTACTATTTTTCACATTATATGAACTTAAGAATACTGTTCTTATAAATTACAAAAATATAGGCGTTTTTTTTTATTTATATGTAAAAAAAAAATCGTTTATATTTAACACGTTTTATATACCTGTTGAAGCCCGGTGGCTGAGTGGCAGTGTATGGTGCTTCCACGCCACAGGTCCGGGGTTTAAATCCCAGGCCGAGTCATCTCAGCTATTCATTCCTTCAGTGAGTCGATAAATGAGTACCAAGCCTACTTTCGAACAGAACACTAGGAGTTTCGCGTCGGACTGACCACTTGACGAAACATCTGCACATGCACCCCAGTATTTAAGGCCACGTAAACTAAGATAGGAACAGTAGGCCTTTTCCCCTAATGGGCTGTTGCGCCACTGTGTTCAGTTAGATACCTGTTGCCCCATAATTAGTCATAAGTAATGTTTTAATAGAACAGTATACATTACGAAAATAATTATTCATTTTTTAAAATTATTTTTACTGTTTTGTTATTTGATTTTTATAAATTTTAGCAAGTTTTCTTAATGCAGTAAAGCCCGGAAAACTCATCCTAATAAAGACCGAAGGATAGCCGATTTTGTGAAAATGCCGAGTTATCGAGAATGGGATTAAAAAGAAGAATAAATACGTGTGTTTCCTCAGAAAATATTGTAATGCACATCTATGTATTGTTTGCTATAGAATACAGCAGAAACTAAGCTCATAACATACTTAAACAAAGAAACAGTACGCACTTTATTAAGGGAACATGGTACGATTTTAGCAAAAATTTTTAATTTAAGGATTTTCAAAATTTTTTTTGATTGCCTCCTATGTGTGTATACTATGCAAAACAGATTTTGTGTTCAAAATTTCAGAAAGCCTTATTTATTTAATTTTTTAAGGAAAAACTTAAAACTTTTAAAGCGAATTTAAAATGCTACTCCTCCTACAAAAATATACGTACACGCATGAAATTTGATTTACAAGTACGTCCAACTATCTATAACAGCAGTTGGTATGGGTTTTTCGATAACACGATTGGTATTTGTACAATACTGCTTTTTATGAATCCTTAATGAAAATTCCTTAAAAAATTTGCAAATTCTAACTTTAATTATTTTTTAAAAAATAAGTATTGCTTTGATTCAAAAATGCATACCAACTTGTGTTATATGTACTATTAATAATAGGTAAAAAAATTCAAAGCATTAGGCACAATAGAAAAAAAACCTTAGCATTTTAAATGAAGACAAACTACTTATTTTACCTTTCTGAGATAAGTAAGTTTAAAGTTTTGATTTGTCATAGGGATGTGAATAAAAATGAATGTAAAAGCTATCATAATTCTGCGTTTTTTATGTTTAGAGTTTTCAAATTTTGTGAGGCTATAGAAAAGGCTCTAAAGAATAATTTAAGCTAGAAAAATTAGATTTGATTTTTTGACTGATTTTTGTCAATTGAATCGTACTGTGTCCCCTTAATGCATAGAATGTTTACCACATAAAAATGAAAATTTACGAATACATAGCATACAGTAATTTACCTGATCAGACATACCTCAGAAAAATACAATATGAAGGCATAATGCTTTTGTAACGTATCCCATCACATAGCTGTAAATCTGCTTCTTTTTCAATTCCTACTATTAGCTCACACTCGCTATAGATATGCATATTTATTTATTTATTTATCTTGGTGGGATTTGCAATCGTTAATAAAATACATTTTAGAGCACTCGATTGAGCTGAAATTTTGTATACATGATTATTTTGGATGACAATACAATAGTTTAGTTATAATTAATAAAAACTAATTGATCAACACTAATTATTTAAAGAATTACAAATACAGCCACGTTGGCATCATTTTTGGTGACTTAGCGACCCTTTTGACGACTTGTGTCTAAACTCGAAAAGGTTTTTTTCCCCTCACATTTTAAAGCATTCTGTTGAACTGAAATTTTATATACACGACTGTTTTGGATGACAATACGATACTTTAATGATAATAAATAAAAACTAATTATCACTTAATGTTGTGATTCTGTCATATGTATGTACATATATATATTAATTGTAACTGTTTAATAAAAAGTAGCTAAAATTAAAATTTTCTTTGTTGATCTAAATAGGAATTGACTTAGTTTTTTTTTTATATTACTTGTTGTGGATAGTATAGCCACGTCTTTATGAACACCTGCACCCTTAAAATATTGCACGGTCTTTTGTCTTTGGGGATCATCCCGACAACCCTTGTCACTGTGAAAGAACCCCTACTCCACCCGCGAAACGGATGTAACTCGAGGATAAAGGGGCCGACCGCTGCTATCGAGAAACCTTAAAGTGGAGAGAGAAAGAAGTCGGTTTAAAAACTTCGCTAGGAATTAACGCAATCTCCTCCCTCACAAACAGCAGAATTTGAACTCTTATGATCAAATTAATATTTTTAATAACTTCAATGCATATACTGTAATTAATAGTTGTCACGTAATTAAATTAATTAATATCACGCTACCCTGATTTATCTCAAATGTCACATTCTCTATAATGAAAATTAAATAGCCGACTTTTCAAAAATTGGCTGTTTCCTTTTAATGAAATATATAATGTCCGGTTGTCTTCCGTATTGTACTCTCGTTTTGCTGCTTCATCACGAAGGAACAGTATATCCATTACACAGCACCTTGTTCAAAATACTGAAGGGCAGTTCCGACAGTCTTTAGTCCCTGACTATTGTGAGATTGTACGGTGTTCTCAGCATAAACGACTTCATTATTTTCCATTATCTTGAACGGGTCTGCACGAGCGGTTTTTTCTACCAGCAAGTGTGTGCCTGAGTTGTTCCGAATGATGGGCTATCGATGGGACTCTTCTGTAACTTAATATGGCGTACTAATCTCAAAAGAAAAGCTTTAGACATCTAATGATAGGAGAAATTCTTTCATTTCAAAAACGATATGGTGCTATGATAGCAAAAGAAAAAAAAACAAGTAGTATTTTTACAACTAAAAAGCATGTATACCATATGCAGGATAAAGTTTGATAATTGTTTTTCATTTGTCATTTTAAAAGGTGCAGTGGTGCAATTATGAATTTCCTCACCCATGCCTTTAATAAGCCAATGGGGTCAATTCATGACGATCGTGATAAACATCTCCATTAAATTCAAAACAGACATCATACTAATTGTACCTGATGTTCTATAGTAAAATTTAGATAAAATTTCAAATTTCATAATTGGATTATTTTCAAATGTTATAAAAATAAAAATTTCTTCAAAAGATTTTAAAATTAAAAGAAAAATCTTATTTTATGCATATACTTTTAAATAAAATGCACTTTGTATACTTTTGTGCGTTATTGCTATTGACAAATTTGTACTTTTTAAGAGAAAGTTCTGAAAAGATCAAGAGTAAGCAACAAGGAAGCCCATGAGCTGATTAGCTGGAAACACATTATTTCTTTAATCGTGTGAAAATACATCAGATGAGTTTTTGAACTAATTGGCTAAAAACACGTGTTTCCCATTATCATGTGATTATGTCACAGGACTTGAGCCCACTGAGGCAGAGGAAGGGAGTGGCAGTGTGTTTTGAATAAAATACAAATACAAGTCATAACATAAAACAAGTCAAACTGAGAGTTTAAAATATATTAGTAGGTTTAATGCTGTTGTGTATATTTTTCTTCATAGGTAAATAAATCAAATATGTTTGGTTTGAATACTCTGTAGAAAGTATTTATTTTGTCAATGAGGAATTCTTGATGCATGAGACATGAAATTTATCGGGCATTCATTTTACAGTTACAATCTTTCGCGGTATTCAAAGGTAAACTAAAGGACAGTGATCTGAACTAAACTACAAATTATTCTTCGTAAAAACAATGCACAATTGAGGGAAACTACCTTTGTAAGATTCTGTACTTTCGTTATTAAAATTACTTTAATATAATAAACATTTACAATACCGAGTATGTCGCTAAAAAATTTTTTAAAAATTTACCAAATGTCTAATTTTTTTTTTTTTTTTTTTTTTTTTTTTTTTTTTGAGTTTTTTAATGCAATTTCTTAACAAGTTATTGGAAAAAGTAGTAATAAAACGTATGAAATTACAATAAATTGGTCATTTTTTAAAATTAATTTAAGCTAAAAAAATGATCGAGTTTTTTCTTTAAGGATTTGATTTAAATCAGTGTTTAATTTAAATGAAATAAACTTTGTGATTTTTATTAAATTGGTTTGAAATATTTTTTAAGCTAACGACAATTATCATTCAATACATTAACTTTCTCTTTATTTTTAGAAAAAAATTATTTTTTCACATCCCTTACTTGTTTCCTTATATCACTCTCTAAATGTTTCAAACACTTAAGTTAACATTGCAGATTATTAAGAATGCCTTATAAGAGATGACTCTACACAAGATACATTCAATAAAATAATCTGCTTTCCCTAATACGTGTAGAACTTTAAAAACATTACGTTAAGTTTAAGAAATTAATTGGAAATGTACCAAACTGGAGTAATACCGATGCAGCATTTTAGGAAATTTGCAAGGAAATGTAAGAATACAAATGGAAAATATTTCAAAGTGACATTTTAGACAAGATTTCTAAATATTAAATGGGAGAGTAATCAAAAGCCTAACAGTAATGAAAATTCTTGGTTGGTCGCACTTGGTCACGTGAAATAATTAAATAGAAAGGTCAGTCAAGTAGAGCTGAACTATTCAACCCGCTGTCAAACATACATCTGTATTTGTTCGCTCCAAATACGGAAATCCATTTCGTGATTATGGCTGGGAACAAATAGAGGTAAAATTTATTCCTCGAATCAAAGAGATAGTTTCCTCGTCTCTTTTCTATTTCTTAAGAAATATTATACGTTTCGAATTCTTAGAAAATGCTATTATTCATGAAATCGTCAAATACTTGATATAACTTTATTGAAATCTATTTTATTTAAGTTGCATTAGATATATAAAGAATTGTTACACTTGTATGTAGTTAATGTATTCCAAATTTTCAGAAGTGTTTGCCCTAAATTAATGATTATATAAAGATTGGATTGAAAAAAAAATATGGAATTATTAAATTGATTATTTTAAAAGGTTTGAGAGAAACTTTTATAAATATTAATAATCTTAACAGTCTCAAATTATTGGAATTAGGTTTACCAAAAATAACAAGAGAAAATTCTTCATGAATATCATAACATTATAATATTTACAATTGATATATATACGAAAAACATAAGAATAATATTTGAAAATCAAAAATACGTTTTAATAATTTGAAAGCTTTTAATTGATCCATTATGAGTTGTCTAAGAAGTGGTAAATAGTTTAGACTAATTACCTTTAGTCCCATAAGTCTCAAGTGATTTTTTTTTGGAATAATAAGGCATACTTTTAAAGAATGTTTTAAATGTATATGTAGGATTGATATTTTTCATAATTTAAATTTTCATGCGCACTGATTTTAAAACTATTAATCACAAAAAATTATAGAGAGCGAAACTATTATTTCGTTGGTTAGAACATTTAACATCCAAAATACAAGGTGATTTTTTTAGAACTTACACTTGTTACGAATTTTATTTACGTTAAAATTGTAATATTCACAAGCAATAACGATGCATTTATAATGATGATTCAATGGGAACTTGGCGAAATCTTGGAGATCGAACCAAGTAGTTAGCGTCATTTTTGGAGACAAAGTCGGTGACTTGGCGATCAATTTGGCGACTTTAGCGATCAATTTGGCGACCGTTTTTGGCGAGTTTGGGACCCTCTGGATTCTTCTAGAAATTAGTTTTTTTTTATGAAATCTTACTTCCCGTGTCCTCATAAGCCCGTATACGAAGATCGGTTTCATTGCGGTTGTTAGATCGAGCTCTACAGGTAGCTCTGAATAATATCAGTTTAATACTAGAACGTCCGTTGGTGTGAATTGGACACTGAAGCCTATTTAATTTGTTTTCCTTTCCACTTTTTTGCAGGGAATTTAAAAAAAAAATTCGTAACTTTTAATCATTAAATCACAGACAAAGTTTTGTGGTCAAGTGTTAAAAAAAATACACTTAGTAGATTAATAAAGTTTTCAGTAGACTATTCGTAATGATTGGTAATTCCATGATTGTGTCGAAACTTAAGCTATGGTTGTATTCAGACATTCAAACTGAATATTAACGAAACGTCTGAAATTAAAATTAAATGATCCTCAAAGTCCACTCAAAGAAGGGATTTGTATCATGTAAAAGTTAATTATGTGAGGTACCATCTTCGCTGTACTCACTCCTAATTGACATCGGTTCAAATATCTCGCACTCGGTGAAATCGGAAACATTTTAAACGGAAGTTTGGTTTTCACATAAAATAAAGATTTCTTTTCTTGTTTGGCGGAGAATTGGAACACTGATTTATGACAATTAAATCACTACGAAAATCTGTGGATTCTTTCTCCGGCTATGTACCGAACTGTTATTTTACTGAATATAAATTCCACTGTCGGAATAATCCTTTTCTTTCTTGCTTCCATTCGTGTATATTTGAACAGCTTCCACAGGGAGCTAATTGCCTAAAGTAAACAATAAGATTGGACTTTTGTTTACTTGGATTGGAATTTTGCGCTGATGTAAGCCCCGCAAAGACCCTTTGAAGGATCAATGCATTATTGTCAAGTGGTAATCTCAAAGCGTTATAAGCTACCTGACTGAACTCATTGCTTTTCTTTAGACCAGGGGTTGGTAACCTTTTAGCTTTGGGGTGCCAAACCAATCTACCAATATGATATAGCGGGCCACACCATAGTACATTTTTTAAACTATTCGATTTCCACAATAATGTATGCAGAGTTAGAGAATAGAGGTTAATAATATATATTTTTATAGCTTTATTATGTTTTAATTTTGTATTATTTAAAGGTATTTCTTAACATAAAAATAAACACTATAAAATATAACTATTCCTTCAACAAAAATAAAAAAAAATAACTTATACATATATTATAAAATTTTAAACATATTTACTAAAATAAGAAATCGACAACTTAAAATATAAGTATTTCCCTTCATTACAGTTAAATAAAAAGATAAACACGAATTTTAATGCAAACCTAGTGCTTGCACCGCTCTACTTTCACATTGCAAAATCAGGGGTACAATTTGTGTTGCAATTTGACACGATTTTACGCATTTTATTGCGAACTCGAGATATTTTTCCATACGAGGAAATATTTTTTACTCAGATGTGTGGAACCAAAAGCGAAAAGTAGAGTAAATGTAATGTTCTCTCTTCAAACCATTTAATCTCTCTCCAGCAATAAAATATTCAATAATTTACAAAATAGCTGTAAATTAATCTTTAGAGACATCTTTCCGATTTTTTCGTAATTCCGTAGATGTTCATGATTATTAAGGTGTTTGCCAAATAAATTCCATTACAAATTCATCAACTTCCATCTACTCAAACATTCATAAAATTCTAGAATAGTGCAGAATGCCACTGAGGACTGTGCCAGGTGCCACATGTGTTACGCGTGCCATAGTTTGCCGACCCCTGCTTTAGATTTTGATTATTGCACCATTCTGTAAGAACAAAAGAAGATGATTTCTAAATTTGAAATTGCATATCTTATATCTTATCTTGAATGTTATAGCATATCTTATAGCTTGCATACCTTATATATTATCTTGAATATCATAAGTACTTTATTGCAATTGAGGAACACATCTAAGTGATTAAAAGTGAGCTCTTTAAGGCACTATTTTGTTAAGACAACTGGTATTACGAAGAACAGTAAAATGATGCGAAACAACATTAATTAGACCCTTTTCAAATTTATTTAAATTAATAGTAGAAATTAAAACATATTACCAAGAATTAACTAAAACAAACTAAAATCTCTCACAAAAGTTAATGATATTTTGAGAATTAGGAACATTGGATCGCTTGGAGTACAAATAAAGGCACTGAAAATTTCATTCATTATAAAAAAGAGAGTTGATGTTACTCAACTACTCTAGAAGAGATTAACTTATAAAGTTAATTTTATATGCGTAAATTTAATGTTTGCATCTTTCTCGGAGGCTTATATAAATCCACATCATTGATCGTATCGTTCTAAAACTTTTTAGGGAACTTAGCTGGTGTTGCAAAGAGCTGTAAGCGTGTTTCTGAAAAGCAAAATTTTCAAATTTATTTTGAGATTTTTTCTAAAATCTTCTTTCTTAAGGGATGGTTTGTGTGCGTATATGCAAGGTCAACAGATTCTTCTATATTCTAAATAATGAAAAACCATTTCCGACCATTTTTCCAAAAATATTACTACATTTGGCGACAAATTTTGATTCGACAACGCTTAGGAACGGATTTTGCTGAAATCAACACAAAAAGGAAAGGATTGCAGAAGCGTTATATTAAAATTTTTCTTTTTTGAACTATTAGACTTTGCGATTGGAAGTTTAGCAACCATGTTTCTCTTGTGGATTAGTATATGCAAAGAGCGAGTTTCTTGGAATTCCACTTCCGTTTTCCAGCTATTAGTCGTAGATACTTGAAATTTGGCAGGCATGTTTTTTTTAATAAAGACCTAATGAGAATAGTTTATGCGGGAATCTACTCTCAGGATGTGAGGTTACGTGGGCTAAAAGATAAATATATTCCGTTTTAGAAATCCATTTGCTGTTTGCTTTAAATCAAGAGTTGAGGGCTATAAAATTGTTTTTGTGTACAATCGAAAGATTAATGCTAATATTTAGATATCAATACCTTGAAAGAAATTTATATATTACCATGAAATACCCAGCAAAGCAGTTGTGCAACAGCTAGTATTACATGAACAAAAGTATACTGATATCCATATACTTTAGCTGGAATATAAACTTTACATTATGGTTGTCAGTCTTTTATAATTAGTTCATGTTTAGTTAAAGGTGTAGTGTACCAACAGTTAACGGTCATTTTTCGTTCATCCACTGCAATATCACTGCATTACTTTTGAATGAAAATCTATTCAGCTAACTGTGGATTGATTGATAATTTAACTTCAATTTGCAAAAATTTAATTGAAAAATTAAATTTTGCCTCCTTACGAGTATTGAAACCAGGTAGGATTGATAGTACCCTCAACGACCTCTACTTATCCAAAGGTCAATAAAGTTAGAGAAGCACATTCCATTTAAATCTTGTTGTTTTTTGGTAATTAGGCAACTTCCAAGACGCAGATGCAAGAAAAGATTCTAGTTCCATCTCGCATAAAAAGGATTTGCTGGTTCTTTTCCCTTCCAAAGAAAGATCTGGTCTGCGGATAATTAGTTCTTATTATCTAGAGATTCTTTCTTCATTCATTGCATTCATCCCGTGCAAAGAGACTCCAAAAAGTAACTTTGCCGGATTTCTTTACCCCATTTTTATCCCCTGGGATCAGTGAAGTGTTACAACATGAAAGGGAGGCTCTTCAGGAGTAACAATGTGTTAATGATTGACATTTAAAATATAGATATTGAAGAGTACACAGTTTGAGTACTCTATAATGAATATAATGTGAGAACATATGCATATGTTTTGCTATTATCAATGTAAAAAGTATATGTTTAATGGTTAAAATAATCAATATTAAATAATTATTTCTTGAACAAGACACGCGAAAATAACGTATGAGATCATAAAGAACCTATTTTGGAATTTTAAAGAATGTTCTGTTTTTGTTTTGAATTTAGATTTTTAAACTTGACAGAGAGAATTTACCAAAAGTTGGTAATATATGTGTATGCATATGTGCATCCAAATAGAGAAACGTGGTTTTACAAAATATGTACGGAGAGAAAGATAGATAGCCAAAGTGTGATTTATTAGAATCACAATATTCCTCTCTCTTCCCCGTAAAACCATGGTGAAATATATACAGGGATATCCCCTATATACAGGGCTTTGCCGAATGGGTGATGTATAGTAGCGAGGTAAGAAATACATTTATTGGAAGTAAAAAACATGTTTACAATACTACTATATTATCTGACAGTTGTAGTGCCATTCAACATCTTTCTAACTAGTATAAGGTGGTTAATAACACAGGAGTGGCTATTTTGAAGAAACTAAAACGTCTTTCATCTTCTCGCGAGATCTATCAACAATGGGTTTCTTTGCACGTTAACATCACGGGCAATGAGATTGCTGACTCCGTAGCAAAAGATGGCGCAGCTCAACCCACTAAGAACTCGGCCTCTCTCACCCAATCAGAACTGCACTCCACCTACATCAACAACAAGCAATCAACTTTTCTCCCTGCTCATAACTGGTATGAGGCTAAACGACCTGGTGGTTCTTTTTCCCTTCAATGCAGCAGGCAGGAACAAAGTATTCTAACTCGTTTCCGGAGTAGCCACCTCCGAACTTTGACTTTTAGGGATAGAAACAAAGTTTTTCCGACTTGTGTTAGGTGTTCTGCCTGCCTACCATCTCCAGAACACATTCTTGTCTGCATGGGTCTTTCAAAGCAAGATATTTATGAAGACCCTCTAATGGTGTTAGACTTTTTGAGAGTGATTGAGATCATGGAGTTGGTCTAGCTTGGCTAGACAAGGATATGAGCAACAACAACACAATACTACTAACAATTCATCCTGTCTCGAATACAAAAATTCAATCGGATTTGTTTGAATGCATCCGACAATTTTTGGTAAATCGATGTTGGCTGTGCTATGATCTACGCGGCAGCAACTTCGAACAATGCCTATGACAATCCTTTGTAGTTGCATTTCTGACGTCGAGCTGTGATACATTGTTCGTATCATAAACATGCTTTATGTCTAAAAAATGCATTTCTTACCACTTATCGTTCCTTTCAATCTACTGTACATCACACAAATCATAGCTGTTTTGGCAAATTTGTTCTACTAAATGTGTCTTGCGACCTCATATTCTATGTTGATTTGTCGTCCCTATGCTGCCTACTACTATCACCCCTCTGAATTTGTCAGTCGAATTCGTTAACACCCTGTATATGATACTATGTGTTTCTGATTAAAAAAATATTCGCTATGATCAGCCAAGAGGTCAATCCTTTTTGCCTAGTGCTCCTCTTCGCTCATCCCGAGGTTCGGTAGAGAAATCAAAGCAATGTGAATTTAAATTTTGCCACAGCTACTATTTTGCCCCCCCCCCTACACTATCTTTGCTACATTCTACACATCTTACCCCAAGCAACTTGTTTTTGTTCATATAACGTAAAAAAACTGTGGGGTTGGAGGTTTGAACATGCAAGTGACGTTATACACGAAGTAGAAAAAGCGAATTTCCACACTGTATCTGTTGGGTTCATAATCATAACCTTCGAAATACCAAGAAACATACGCTTGCATAAAAGTATAACTCTGAATCATAAATATGAAGACAATTTTAAAAATAACACATAAGGAATAAATTTTCAAGTTTCTGAGTTTCTTTTCGTTTCCTTTCTTCAAAGTTTACTGTTCCCCCCCTTTTTTTTTTAAGTTTTAGATTTAAATTTAATAATACACCTTCATATATATGTATAAGCATGTATAATCCACACTTTTAACACAAAAAAAACAAGTAATATAAAAAAAATTAAGTCAATCCCTACTTAGATCAACAATTTTTTTTTAAATTTTATATAGCTACTTTTTATTAAATAAATACAATTAATATATAAATATGTATATACATAGGACAGAATCACAACATTAAGTGGTAATTAATTCTTATTAATTATCATTAAAGTATCGTATTGTCATCCAAAACAATAGTGTATATAAATTTTCAGTTCAACTGAATGCTTTAAAACGTGCGAAAAATAACCTTTTCATGTTTGACACAAGTTACCAGAAGGGTCGCTAAGTAGCCAAAAATGATGCCAACATGGCTGTATTTGTAATTTTTTAAATAATTAGTTTTATACAATTAATTTTTATTAATTATAATTAATAAAATGTAATGTATTGTCATCCAAAATGACATGCATGTAAAATTTCAGCTCAATTGAGCGCTTTAAAATCTATTTTATTTTGAATGAAAATTCCACCAAGATAAATAAATAAATAAATATATAGAGAGTGTGAAATAATAACAGGAATTGAATGATATCGAAATATACGAATGAGTGTTACATGCCAGTTATAAAAATAATAGCTTTAAAAATAAAAAATAAAAAAAGAGATTACCCATAAGAAACAATTAGACTTCTACATCATAAAGCGAAACACTTTTCATTTAAATGACGTACCCCTAATTAACTTATAGCGTTGTAGTTCTAGAATTATACATTTTTTCAAAAGTCTGGAATAATACCTCGAATAAATGACTTAACGCAAGAGTATCGCACTCGTACCATCCATGTCTCTTCGTGACATTCGTAAAAAGTGGGGTGCATGTTATACGTTGAATATACCTAAAAATTTAAAAAATGGAACTTAGAAATATAGGTGTGTGTTATACGCCGGTTTACAAACTTGGTTTTTTCTACATTTTTTTTTTCTTACTCTAGTATGTAGAATTTATATGCTGAATGGGAAAGTTAGGATCCTGTAAAGTAAACTTAATTCTATTTTAGTGTCCTAAATCTCTGACAGCTGTAGATAACATATTATTTTTCAATTTGGTTTATTGACTTTTTATATCTTTACTTATATTTTGATTTCTTATTCTTGGTTATCAAATCCAATAACTATCCATTCTTTGTGTCTTAGGATGTTCATATGTTTCTATTTAATCTATTATACTATATATATATATAAACTCTATGTGCTTCCTTTTTTGCATTATTTGTATTTTAATGTTTTAGATGAAATGCATTATATTCTTATATAGTTACTTTTTACATAAAATGTGATGTAGTTATTTACTACATAAAATTTTGATGAAATTTAAAAACATTTACATAACTTTGCTTTTAAATATTTAGAACAAATGTTACAGAAATATTTTATGTGCCTGAGAATAAAACATTATAATCTCTATACAAAATGTAATCATAATAATGTTCTTTATACAAAGAATAACAGGTAACATATGTTGAAATACCTTGGGGGAATTAATAAATAAACACACTTTGTACATATTCTTTATTCTGTAAGAAATAAAATACATTTTTCCTTCATTCTTCACATTTAAATTTTGTTTCATTTCCATACTAAAAAGTACAGAAGCTTAAAAAACATTTGAAATGTTTTAGAAGTTTAAAAGAAGAAAATAATAGTAACTTTATATATATATATATACATCAGAACTTGATTTTTTTTTAAATATACTTTTACAATTACGGGAAATGTTCTTATGCAAAGTATAATACTTTTAAATTATGTTTTTTTGAACTAAAATATTTCTATTCCACCGGATGTTCATTTACTTCTACTTCGGAAAGGAAAAACTAATTTCATTTATTTCTAATTTTGACTTTCAACTTTAGCTCGTTTCTAGAAGTTGAACAATATTTCGCTTTACTTTGAAATAATTTTTATTCTAGTGTGTGTTTTATGTTACGTGACAAGAAAATCCTCCGGAAAAAATTATTTCGTTAAAAAAATCATTTCTTAAGTTCATAGTGTTTTTAAATTTTATTATTTCTGTACGTAATGAAGCTTATATTCATTAAAAATATTTATTGTATAATTTATCGTGAGATTTTTCTTTGTTATTATTTGAAAAAAAGATCTTCAAGTTTCTAATCATTTAAAGGTATCCGACTATGTTCGGAACTATGATTTTAAAAGAGCGCATAAATGTATATTTTTTATGATATTTAGTGTCACTTAGATTAGAATACATGTATAAAATTGTTTTAAGGACATTATCACAAAAAAAATTACTTAAATACAATATTTTGGCAAAAAATTAACTTAGAATAATCTTTTTTCCAAATGTTCTCCTTTTGTAAAAAATGCTTCTATTGTATTAATATTTTACCTGTATTCAGCTCAGACCTCTGTACAGAGGCTAAAACTAAAATTTTTAAAATGCATGATTTAGAAGTCGGTTTATCCATGTTTTACGAAAACAGAAGGGAGAAATTTTAAGAAAATACGCCGATAATTATTTCAAATTGTAACTCCGAAAATAATGTGAATTTTTCAAAAATCATAGTTGAGCCTCTGTACAGAGGTCTGAGCTATATACAGGCAAACTATTATAATAATAGATGCATTTTTCACAAAAGGAGAACATTTGGAAAAAAGGTTATTCTAAGTTAATGTTTTGGCAAAATATTGTATTTAAATAAATTTTTTTTACCATAATGTCCTTAAAATAATTTTGTACATGTATTCTAATCTAAATGACACTACATATCATAAAAATTATACATTTATGCGCTTTTTTAAAATCATGGTTCCGAACGTAGTCGGATACCTTAATTATACTCAAGTAATTTCATCAAAATAAATTGTGTAAATGCATCGAATAAAATTGTGTCTGCTTGTGAAATATTTTTAAACATACAAATTTCAATAAGTGTAGCTTGGGAAATTTTTAATTATGTTACTATATTTCCACAATTTCAATTCAAAAACATTTCTTTCTATTAGAATAACGAAATCCTCAAAATTCTGCATTAAAATATTTATTATTTGTAATTTTCATTAAAAAGAAGATCCTAAAAGGGGGGAATTTGTATAAGAGCTGATTTATATAATAGCGACAAAACCATCTCAAAATATTAACAAAATAAAAAACTAATGAAAAAGTATTTTTTGGACGAGTAGGGGAATATTGATTGAATATGTTTTAGTTTGACTTAATATATTTATCCTGTTGCATGTATACTTCAAATTATCCGTGCTTATGATGCGATAAATGAAATGAAAACAATATTAATAACATGAATTTCCAATTTGTGGGGCACATTCTCCAGGAAGCAGAAAATAATTTCTCAAAGCAATTAAGTAGAATATTAGGTACAAAAAATAACACCACTTCAAGTCCCCAGTTGTGTTTAAAACAAACATATAGGCTCTCTCTCACACACACACACATATATAACTAAGTTTCAAACACTAAAAAGTCAAAGTACTCTAAGAACATGGTTTTGTAAACTAAATCGAATATAAAAATCAAGCATTTTGTCAAAATGATTTTTATTTTTGTAACAAAAGCACAAAATTCTATTTCTGAAACAATTATATAAATAATATTTGAATGAAAATGAAAGGCATAAAGAAATGTAAGAAATAATTTAAGCAACTGCTGTCTTCTGCTTTTTTTATTACTATTCTTTACTATTCCTAAAGAAGACCTTGTAGTTAATCTTGTTTCTAGTATGTCCTTTTTTTTTCAAATATGAGCCAAGATTGATATTATTTGTTAACGATAATTGTACACGACTTTACCACGCAAAAATTAAATAATTTTATCAACGGATAATAAAACTAAGTATTAATTCTACTATTTTATAATGATAATTTAACAAGATTAAATATTTACTTCTTTTTTACCTCACATCTCCTACTAACTTCCTTAAAAAATCTACCTCCAAATTTAAATATAAAACTATCTTATATTCTCAAGTCGTCGAGTTAAATGGGATAATAGTAGGAACCATCGCTTTTAAATTTACTTAACTTTTTATACCAATTATTAACATCTAGTGCAGTGTTTCTCAAAGTTTCAGTATTCGCGACCCAATATTTAATCATAATTCTCATCGCCCCCCCCCCCCATGCAATAACAATGTATTGAACTCAATAATACTCTACTTTGATACTGAAACTACGACATGACTTTAACCTCTTAAGTGTCACCAGCGTATATAAACGTCTCACTCAGCCAATACGTAAATTTCCCAGGACGTATATATACGTCTTTCCGAAGTACGACCTTTTCTGTGCACTGCTATCCATAAAATTATTCCAAAGGCTTTAGAATGCAATAAATGGACCTGGACAATGTTTGCGAATGATTTACTTATTTCAGATTATTTGCTTCTATATTCCTTACCTCTCCCCCAATACATCACATCCTAAGTGGAAAATGGTTGGCATTGGGAAGCAAATTGCAAAACTTTTAATCGGCAGTTATGGGATTAAATATAAACCATACAAAATAATCAAGATAAGTGTTAATTTTTGTATATACTTTTATATAAGGTAATCCCATGTGGTGTCATTGGTAATTATTAAGCTTGTTCTTATCTTAATATTGTTAAATAAATTATCAAATGCACACATATTGTGTAATATATCAGTTATTATTATCAGTTATACGTGTAATATAAGTTATATCAGTTATTATTTTTTTCAGTATGTTATTTTTTATTATATCATAATGTATTTTGCTTGTTTTCCTTCAGTAAATTAACATTTTTTTTAATTCTTTTGTTTTCAACTTTTTAATATGCTCGCGCCCCCTCGAAGAGTTATCACGCCCCTCAAGGGGGGCGCGCCCCACAGTTTGAGAAACACTGATCTAGTGTGTTCGTAATTATTTAAATCTTTTTCATTTCCAACTCTTGCATAAAAGTGGCATATCTTTAAAACTGTTTTTTTATTCATCCTCACCGTATGATTCTGGTTACTTAGATTTGTTAAACTGATGAATAAATCAGCGATGAATTTTCCGAATCAAATTTCAGCTACCTGTAAAATTATTTTCTCAGTAATTACTAAGGATTTAAACATTGAGTAACATTGTCATTAAAATGCTTTAACGCCAAGAGAAGTAATAAATAATCTGGTTTCTACGTAATTAATCTGAAAATGCGATACGTGCCTAAGATTAAGAATGAATTGAGAAGAATTTTTATCTTTATAACAGTTTGAAATATTTTACAAATTAAATACATCTTTTTAATTGCCAGTCATTTACATAAGGCAGCAGTTCATTTAAAGGTTCTTCAGATAAGATTAAATTCCAAGTGAATCTTAGTTTTGAGCTTTATATTTATAGAGGTATGAAATTCTAACCAATTTTTGTTACTTAAGCTAAAGAATTTAAGATTCCTTTTTCATATCCAAACCCAAAAAAATACCAGCAGAAACACAACAGCTTAACATACTTCTATACTTCATTCAATCTAAATAAGGACAAAGATATTTGATTGTAAGGTATTTTTTTTATCTCTGTGACATTTTCTCTTCTTTATATTTGTTCATTAAAAATGTCTATAATAATGACATATCTGTATTATGTGACTACCCAATATTCGCCATTTTGGGGAAAATTTTCGAAGTTTCTTTTATGTTTTTTTTAGCCCATACGTTTAAGACTCCAAAAACACTCTATTTTTGTGTTTACGATATCTAGAAGCGAAGTTATAGCATAATTAGTAATCCGAAAATGGATTTTTCAAAACCGGAACTAGATCTCTACACAAAATATTTTTAAGGTATTGAATTGCAATTTTCAAAACATGTTTTATTTAATTTTATCTGTGTTACGAATCTCAAAACCTAATCTCTGTGTATATATTTATGCACTTTATTGCATTTTTATGAAAGAAAAAATCAATAATTTTTTAAAAAATCGTGTTTTTGCATAAAATTTGGCATATTTAAAAAAGTTTCAAAAGTATTACAAATCTTTTAATTTCTAACACATACAAAGATGTTATACACGTACTGTATAAATATTATTTGAATATATTCATTAGAATTTTGTGTAACTGCAATTTTTCATCAAAATTTCACTAAAAACGACAATTGTTATAGTCTATAAAACTCTCCAGAACACATCAAAAGTTGAAAAAATAGTTCAAATTAGTTAAACATGAAGCTAAAAAGATCTTGACCTATAAATATGGTGAGTTTAAAAAATATACAATTTGTAGAAAAATCTTTATACTGTACAAAAATCTTTAAATGCATTTTCTGAGAAACTGTGTTGTGTTTTTCAATTTCTTGCTTCACGGTAAAGTTCACTAAAGGATTTCTTTTCAAGATATTGAATTGAATTTTCAGAAAATGTTTTATTTAATTTTTTCTGCAGTCTATACTATTATCTAATCTCTCTGTATATATTTATGTATTGTATTGTACTTTTTGTGAGAAAATAACATTAGTTTCTTGTAAAAAATTGAGTTCTTGCATAAAAAATAACATATTTGAAAGACTTTCAAAAGTATTACAAATCTTATAGTTCCAAGTATAGATAAGGATGATATTTATATACTGTATAAATATTAGTCAAATATATTAATTAGAATTTTCAATACAAGCCCTACCGTAACTGCAATTTTTCTCTAAAATGTCACTCAAAATTCCCAAAATATCCAAAATTATTTTTAATTTTGTGGAAATTGTACTTGAATTCCTAGTTTTATGCCACATTTCAAATAAAAAAGTGTTTATTTAGATGAAAATTTATAAATTTCAAAAAAAAGTGCTCCGAAGGTAGTCACATACCTTAACAGTTTAAAATGTATTTATAATCAATTTACTAAGTACATCTGAATCAGTACGGTTTCCGAGTGACCATGACTATGAATCTATGTATTCCATAATATTTATACGTGCCCGAACAGGAGTCATTATCATATCATCCCATTTGAAGGGCTCTTGACCCTAGTGTATTCAAGATATCTTTAAAATTGTCTTTGGTTTTTACCTCCTTTTATTAGCCTTTTGGCCACCATTTTTAGTGAATATGTATATTACATAAAGGGAGTACAGTATGTCATTTTTAAATACTAGAATTGCTTTCTCGTGCAATTATTTTTCGTGAGAAGCTTCAGAGAGAATTCCTTCTGAGAAAAATACAAGGGTAATTCAAACCCATCCTCAAGTTCGACCGGGAAAAAATTACTGCCTGTGGAGAATGCGAGTTGTACCTACGAGATATTGGTGATCAAGTCGGATATAATGTAACAACATTGAGACTTGTCTAAAACTGAAGAGTGAAGGGCAAAATGTCTGAGCGAAGGCTTTGATTGCATCACCTACGTTGCCCCGCTGCACGTGAGGACAGTCATAGTGCGCGCATAACAATGGATCACTCAGCCACATCAAGAACTATATAACAACTAATTCGGAGTAAATGGTGCTCTTACCTAACATTTAACGTCATATGCAGCACAGTGAAATACATATGAGACGTCCATTGGTGCAGTTACTTTTGTCTCAAAACTAAGATGCTTGCATCTGCAATGGTGTATTGAATGGTGAACATTGGCAATAGAAAGTCGTGACATTCTGTTTAAATTAGAATCAAGTCTCTGCCTACAACGGTACGATAGCCCGATTAGAGCCTAGAGGAGACATCATGAACAGTGGTAGTTCAATCTTTTCCTTATGTATCCCCAAATTGGTCTTACACCCGTTTTTATAGTTTGGATGGTTCCACTCCCACTATTACATATTTGCTACAAAATAATCATCTAGCACTAAGTATCTAAGGTTTTGGTTTGCTGTCTGTCTTTACATTTAGTTTGACTGGAGGCACATTCAAAGTGACGAGTGCATTATGATGAATAAATGACTAATACATTGTGACCATGTCATTGTGTACCATGTGTGACATTGTGTACCATGTCATTTAATGGTACACAATGTGCAAGTTTTTTCTTCCTCTACAAAACTACATGTTTTCCTTGGTCTTCCTGTTGCCCTATTTATCGTCTATCGAATACATCTTGTGTATGAATGGGAACCGATTGGTTGGACATGCATCACTCACTGTTGCACCAAATCAATGCAACAAGGTTTGTTAAAACGCAATAGGATGCCAAGAGTCTCTCATTCAATGCCAAGACACATGGCTGTGGTTATTGCCAGTCGTAGTGGCAACACTCAATATGATTTCACCGCCTTCTTCATTCCGTAGAAAGTTGTCTTTTCAATCGTTTTACCTTTGTCCCGTATATAATCTCTAATAAATTTAGCTTTGGTATATATTATCCTTAATGTTTCTTTTGAATGATCAGAAGTATAGGCAAAGCGCTCCTGGTATGCCCCGGCAAGTTTCTTTAAGGTATCCGACTACGTTCGGAATCTTGATTTTGCAAAAGCATATAAATGGATAATATTTATGATATTTAGTATTACTTAGATTAGAAAATATATAAAAAATTGTTTTAAGAATATTATTACAGTAAAAAAGTTATTTAAGAACAATATTTTGACCAAAAATGAACATAGAAGGACCTATTTTCAAAATATTCTCCTTTTGTAAAAAATGCCTCTAATATAATAATATTTTGCCTGTATATATAGCTCAGACCTCTGTACAGAGGCTCAACTAGAATTTTTGTAATATATAGCTTAGAAGTGGGTTTGTTCTTGTTTTACGACAACAGAGAGGGGAGAAATTTTAAGAAAAAAATGCCGATAATTATTTTTCAATTGGTTGTAACTCTGAAAATAACGTGAATTTTTCAAAAAAATAGTTCAGACTCTTCTGAAGTCTTTACTTTATATAAGCACACACACACACACACACAAAATATTATTATTTTAGAAGCACTTTTTTATAAAAGGAGAACATTTTGAAAAAAGGTTATTCTAAGTTTTTCTGGGGGGTTTTTTTTGCAAAAATATTGTATTTAAATATTTTTTTGTCAAAATGTCCTTAAAACAATTTTATGCATGTATTCTAATCTAAGTGACACGAAATGTCATAAAAATTATCCTTTTATGTGCTTTTTTTTAAAATCACGGTCCCAAACGTAGTCGGATA
Source organism: Trichonephila inaurata madagascariensis (assembly GCA_019973955.1). Lineage (NCBI taxonomy): Eukaryota > Metazoa > Arthropoda > Arachnida > Araneae > Nephilidae > Trichonephila > Trichonephila inaurata. Next base: position 166,216 of record BMAV01001230.1, read on the forward strand.
CCTTAATTTTTAATTCTCTTTTAAAATCTATAAACTCATTTTGTTTTTAAATCTACTATACTGTTCGAATTCATTGGGACAAATGTATTTTTCTTGTCTGAGTTAGTATGTGATTACCATTGATATCCCGAACCACCACAAATCAGTTACATCTGCCTAGAGGTAGTATGACGGATCGACTTTGACTATAATTTACTCAATTAACTGGTTTTAGCGTATAAATAGCTCAGTTGGGTGCATTTCAGTGTGGCATCTAGTTGTTATAATTTTGCGTTCCGTGTAACACGTATTACTTTTGTTTGTTCAAAGATGGGAAGAAGCTCCGAGGAACCGTTCTAAAATAATCGTTCTTAACGAACATACTTCTTTAACTGTGATAGATACAGCTACGGCAGTTGGTGTGGGCAAATTAAGTTTTTCAAGAATTTTAAGAACATTTCAAGATTTCGGAACATCCTCTCTAAAAAAAAAGAAGGAAAATGTGGGTGCAAGACAAAGTGAAGGTGAAACTCTGCTACCAGATCATATTCCACAGACTGTAAAACACCCTTCTGAAGAGATGGTGTGGGATTTTTTCACAATTGTGTGTGTGGCAGTGATAGTCCCTCTTAAATACATGAAGAGTTCTGACAAATACATAGAAATATTACGCAGTAGTATTGTTCCATTCATGATGATATTCGACGAAACATATCAACAGGGTTTGGCTCTTTGTCGCAATTCGATGTCAGACCAGACTTTTATGCTGGAAAATAAACACAAGTGCATGTTTTGCCTCGTAATTCACCAGGCCTAAATCCTATTGTGAACGTATGGCGTATTCTAAAGAATCGTTTAGCTAAGATGCATTGCATGATAACAGAACAGATGATAAAAATTGCGATACAAGTGTTGTTCTTTGATAATAAAGTCAAGAACATGCACATTACTTTAGCGTAATTAATGCCAAAACGTGTTCAAGAGGTCAGTTCTGCTAAAAGAAGACATACTTCATACTAATATAGAGATTATTTATAGTCTACTTAAAATATGTAATAATTAAAAGCTAAGGTTTTAGTAAAAATCATTTTTTCCCGTTTGTCCAAACTAGTTCGAACAATATAATAATTACAAAAGACCCATTACAAAAACATTGTTTGTATAATGCATGTTATTGTTGATAACCATTAAAGATAATTTGCATTAAATAAAAGCCATTTTTTTTTAAATTATGTAATGAACTGTTTCTGATAATGTTCTAATGTAAAAGGAAATTCAGATAGAAAAAACTCAAAAGTCATTCTCTTCACTTGAAGTAGTGTGTAAAATTATGCAACTAAAACCCTTCAAACAGCTTTTATTGCAATGTTATCTGAAAAACAATTAACCACGTCGACTACACGTTTCTTAAGATCAATGATTATTGTCCTTAACTTAAAGTCTAATTAATAATATATTGCAATAAATGGGTCTTGAATATAAAAAATCCAAAATGCATCAAACTATCCAACAAATATTTTTAGAAAAATAATTTTGTAAATGAATTGATAGCTTTATAGAGAAAAAAATATCGGCATGATATTAGAATGCATACAATTAATCATAATATATAAGAGACTAACTTTTAAAAACTAATTCTAAAATAGAAATTAGGAATAATAACAATCTTATTAGTTTTTAAACCTGTAACTTGATAGAACTATCTTGAGTCCCACGGTGAAGGCTCTTACATTTTTTTTTAAATTAAAGGGGAACAGACCTACGAATCGACAACTGGTTTTAAAAGTTCGCCCCCTCTTTAGGTTATTATAACAAGGCAAGAGTTTTTAGATACTTTTCATTTCCAAGATTAAACCTCTCCTGAGAAACCAGATATTTATTAGTCCTCGGAGGCCAGAAAAGCCTGTATGGAGAAAAAAAAACTCCTTCAGAATAGCTTTGGCAAAAGATAGGGTTCTATCTCCTCATAGCACTAACAACATCGATTTTCGACAGTCTGCCAAAACTAAATTGATTGTTGCTGTTAGCACCAAAGCCGCTTATGGACCAAGAAGTTGAAAAGAAAGAAAAAAAATGATCCTGGTTCGTATATAGATCAGAGGTTTCAAGCCAAGCAGTTCACTCAAATAAGATTAGGGAGAGAACTTTTCTTAACTTCTAAAGGATCAGTTGGGGAAAGAATTTCTAGCAGCAAATTTTTCGTTCCTGTCTTCATACAGATAAATTCGTGGTAAGAAATTGCCTTCCTTATAGGATACAGGACAATTTTCGACCCTCAAAAGTAATGCGTTCTTCTCTCGGAGCAGGATAGTTGGGCGGAAGAAGGATTTAAAATTCACTTCACTGAACTGATTTGGGTTTCTCGAAACCCCGCGAGCAATTTCGGCTCGCTTTGGGTATTGCTTTATTTTGTTTGAATGACAGAGGGATATGGGAGTTTGAAGATTAATTGAATTTTAACAAGCACTGCTTCCAGTTCAGACTGATTTTACTTAAAGATTTGGAATAGATATAGATAAAAAGAACGTTTAAACAGAATACGATTGGAGATCTGAAAGTTCTTGAGTACTATTATTTTTATTACAGACGCGCGCGCTCTCTCATATTTATTACTGGCACCAATCATTGTTGTATTTTTTTTTTTATAGTTATAGGGCATTTTGTTTTTGATGGTTCAATAATTGCTAGAGAAATATATGTAGAATTCGAAGTAATATATTTTCTCTTCCTTATTTTAGTATTCTTTTTTTTAAGTTATAACTCTCAAATTTCAATTAGAAATTGCTGTGGAAATTTCAATACTCATTCATACAAGTAAAAATTGTAATTGATATTTATGCTTGTTCTTTAACGTATACTACGGATTGATCTTAATAAAGGGTGTTCAACATTTTTTATTTCTTTTGTTATAAGTTGAACTCCAAGCAAAATTATGTCCTATTGATTAAATTCATGACAGTCACATGATAAATACAATCACGTGTTCTCCATTGAATTTAAAATTAAAGCTCGACTTTTATTGGTTGCTCTTCTTATAACATTTTTACAGAGTTTTAAACTTGATAATTTGGTAAAGATGCTCAAATATTAAAATCCTTTGAAAATGTTTTTCCAAATTTTTTAAAAAAAATATACATTTTAATGGGCATTTTTGAAATAAGTGCCTTTTTTTTTAGCTATGTAGGTCATTATTACTGACAAATATGAACTTTTAAAAAGAAAGCACAAGTTGGCACCTGCAAAACGCATGAATTGATTGGCTGGAAACATGTGATTGTATTTATCATGAGACTGTGACGTCACAGGAATTTATGAACTGATTCGCTATAAACATGTGATGGCAGTTATTATGGGACTATGACGTCACTTGAATTTATACCATTATCATTCAGAGTTGTAAACTTAAATTTCCGCAGTTCTTTCGATTTATCATTTGCTATTTCGTCAAGCAGTATTTTAAAATTACGAAACATATTTATATTATATACGACATTTTTTAAATTTATTAGATATCACATAGAAGGTTCTCATGCTCATTTTTCTTAGCTAACCCCTCTGGGGTTGCTTTGCTACGATGTTTGATCTGAGAACCTCGTCTTCTGAAGGAACCGTGTTGTTTTCAAATAAGCATTGCTATTTAAGTAGGATATTCAGATCACATATTCTTGAAATAAACCTCATTTGAAATTTACTGTTTACAGATTGTAGGATAGATAAATCTTAATATTATCCTTATTAAATACAGTCGAGTTAAGTTAAAGCACATATTTCACTTACTTTGCTATTGATTATTCATCGATTAAATAAATTAATTAAAGATAAAAAATGAGCAAATATTAAACTAATTAAAAATCATGTTTATTAATAATAACAAAGCAAATCCATTGCAATTGCTGTAATATTCATGTTACTTTCATATATACATCATCATAAAAACAGCTTAATTTGTGCAATAAATGTTCAAAACTAACATTTCACATCATACATACATTTTATATTTTTTCATGAAACAACACAAATATGTGTGATAAGCACCTCTCTACGTTTTGACTACTGCAATATCGGCTTATGTGAACAGTTTAGTTTAACCAAATAATAGTAATTTATTCACCAGTATGAGATTTCTACTGTATCCAATATATGCTTAACAGATTAATCATAATAAGAAACAAGTAATATAAAAAAAAATTAAGTCTCTCAATTCCTACTTAGGTTAACAAAGAAAAATTTTATTTTAGTTACTTTTTATTAAATAATTACATTTAATATAAATATATGTATATACATATGACAGAATCACAACAATAACTGACAATTAATTTGTATTAATTATAAGGTGACCAATTTTTTTTTACAATGAAAAGGAGGACGAAAGATTTAAGAAAAAATTACATCGTGAACATATAAAAAATTTTATTAATTCAAACAAAAATACGCTAATTGCGAATACATTCATTTTTATTATTTACTTAAATGAGTACTTTTCCATCGAAATTTTTTTTGTCAACATATCATTTTCTAATATATCAGAAATTTCGGAGCAAAAAATATCCTTCGTACTGAATTTTACGGTAAGCACTGTAGCTAATATATTAACATTCAATCTTGATTTCTCACTTCTCCGAAACTCATTTCCAACTGAAAAAACTTTCAACTGCTGCATTAGTTCCAGGGCAGCACAACGTAAATGCAACAAGAATAACTAAATTTTCATATGGAATGTGTTCATTTTTTTAAATGGTTAAGTATTTTCACCCATCTCTTGTCAATTTCAGCATGTTGATTTTCTAATTGTTCTTTTATTAGAATTTAAATATGCACATTCAATAGTTTTTCTTCTTCAAACAGACCATTGTCAGCTATTTTAAGATTAAGTATTTCTTTGGATACAAGCTCAACACAATTTTCTATATTTGCTCACTTTATTTACGATGAAGTCAAAAAACACCATTAAAACTGTTATTTCCTGTGATACTTGTTTCAAACCTTTCTTTGACATATTGGAAATATGTTTGGTTCATCTCTGAATACAAAAATTAACAGATCGGTTTTAAAATATTGTAAAGGAGGCCAAGTAGGAGGACACTTATTGAGGAAGGATAGAACCTATAAAAAAAGGGGACTGTCATCCCTAAAGAGGATGGTTGGTCATCTTATTAAAAGTGATGTTTATAAAGAGAGAATGATAGAAATTCTTAAAATACAACGACTTTATAAAAATACAATGACTATTCCTTGAATGTATAATTCTAAAAAAATTGTACAGATATTTTTAATAACTGTTACTTTTTTTATCACTATTATGACGATTAGTAAGTTTAGTAGAATACTTTCGTATAAAAATTTACTCTGTATATTTTCGAAATTCATTCTTGAATGACAAATGCTGGAGAAATATTTATTTGTTTAATTGCAGCAAAATTCTTTATATTTGTTCAAAATTTTAAGTACTATAACATGAAGATTAAATTTTAAAAATACTTAATTTTGCGCATCATTAGTTATTTTTTAAAGATGTTGCATAGAATATTTATTTTATTTTGAGAGAAAAATAAATTTTTTAATTACAACTTCACTTTTTTCAAATTAACCATTGCAGAATAAATGAACTAATATCTAAATTGAATTTAGAAAGAGAGACTGGATTTCTTTGCTCCAAATTGATTCGTATTCAGTGCTATTATTCAAATTAAGGCTTTTTGGGAGTCCTCTGTAATTGAATTAATATAATAATTTCTAAATTGGGGTTCAGAGATACTTTTACACATTTCATATAATATTTGGATAATTGAAGTTTCTAAATTATGCATTTTTCTATTTTTCTGTGTTACAATTCCTTAGAAATTGTATTAACTTAAGGTTTACGAATTTTTTTTTCCGTTCTCTTTTAAAAAGTTAACAACATTACGAAGAACCAAAAATTAAATTTCTTAACAGCATTCAAAAATCCGAATTGAGTAATTCATTTCTCCGTGCACATTTTAATCTTTTTTAATGCAATTATTTTTTCCCAGGTACATATAATTCGCTATGTACTTGAATGAATTGCATTTCGAGTTTTTGCAATACGCTTATAAATGAGTTTTGTAAATTGAAATTTAATTGATAAAACACACATTTATTTCAATTAGAATCTCACCTAAATAACTGTATCTAAGAACTAATGATGCATGTAAAAGTTAACATATTTTTCTGAAACAGACATGACCAGATTTAAATTTTATAAAAAAAACAAATTATTTACTATTTTAATGCTTAAATCAGTTGCATTTGAATAATTGTATGGCTTTAATTTTTGAAGAAACATTTAATACATTGTCTCAAAGGTTTTGATTTATAAAGAATTAAATGAAACTGGAATAATAATTACTTATAACAAATATTTATTTTTGAAAAGTATTAAATATTATCTAATTATATAGTTAAATAAATGTTACCTAATGTTAAAACTGGTATAATTTTTTGTCTTCATATCTAAAGCACAGTACTTTTTTTCTTAATTATATAGTAAATCTTACATTTTTGAAAAATTTAATGCACTGTCTATGAAAAAAATGTGATACAATTGAAAAATCCAGTATAGAAAAAGGAAACAAAAAAACTTGTGTGATAAATTGCGAAAATGTAGCTCGTTACATTTTAATTTAATATAGTCAAATATAAAATTGAGGAATTTGTAAGAGACTACGAGCAAAAAAGTTTATTCATATCTAAAATTAAGTAAAAAAGTTATTAAGAAGTATATTCGCCGAAGAACATTAGAAACTGAATTTAATTTGATCATTTTTCCGTAAGTCTCCGTTCTAAAAAAAATTCTGAGACTCTCTAAAATTCATTGTATGTATTTCTTGGTAGTTTTTGGAAGTTTTAAATAAAATTTTAAAAGTTATAATGATCCCTTTATACTAATGATTTTTTTTTCAAAATGTTCAAATTTTGTTCCACGAAAAATGTGATATGTCTTCATTTTGAAAGGGAAAAAAATGCACCATAGAAGAACTGGAAATTTAATATCGAAATTAGAATCGATTTCTGACGAAATAATACATTTATGCATTTATCTATATATAGTATGATAAAATAAAACAAAATAATAAGTGAGAAATTTTTATTACCTACAAGGTCAAAAAAGAAAGAAATTAGATTCCAAGAAACATAACAATTCAAGATGCAGAAAGAGTCTTTGGACTAAAATGTAGAATATTATGTTTTCTAACGCTGTCGCTTGAATTAGGCCATCGAATTAGGGTTAATCTGCTTTATGTATACCCTTCCCTCGTACAGCAAAAACTTTCACCATAATAGAATAAACAATCAATATTTATATGTATATGTATATAATGGGTGTGAGGGGGAGGTACCAGCCACTATTGCCAAGCCACAAGGTAGACGTCTGTTGTACACTGAAAGTTTCTGTGCATCTCTGATGGCGACTATATTGTTTTGAGAACCTGTTTGTCGAGAGACGCTACAGATTAGAGAACGCCGTTACTAGAAGGAAGAAGATGATGCATCGTGGTGTCCAATGAAACTTCAGAGAGACGAGGGTAGGAAGGATTCAATCTGAGCACCTTCTGTTCCGAAAACGAGTATCTTAGCCATCATGCCTAAACGATCGTCATCGCGTGGTGGCTGTTTCTGGTTTATTTATAAACCGCTACACGAAGAAGATGGCTCGGGCTATTAAGACATAAAATATATTCATTTCATCTTGTAAATAAATGGCACTAAGGTTTGCAGCCGGGATCCCGTGTTTTTCCAATCCCGGGATTAAAATAACTGATCCGAGGATTTAATTTTTGACAGAATTATATATTAAATTTTTTTCTCATTAAAATTTTCTAAGTATTCAATCCTTAGAAAATTTATATTATATTTATGAAATATGTACGTAGAATTTTTTTGTGCAATTAAAAGTGCTATAAGTAAATATATATATATATATATATATATATATATATATATATATATATATATATATATATATATTTATTTATTTATTTATTTAGAAATGATAACTCAACTACCCACAAAATTGATAAATTTAATAATATCAAAAAATTTTTAAATGTTGTTTAGATCATGAATACCCTTTTAAATTCTTAAGAACTTATATTCATCACAAATATATTAGTCGTCTTGCTACTTCTGATTCCAAATCCACCACACAACAATAGGATTTCAAAGTCAGCATGTTAGTGGTCTTGCTGTGAAGATTATATCATAACACTCATATCACAGTGTACATCTTTTCCACACACATCTTAAACATCTTACACATTTTTGACAACCAACCAAATTAAGACTAGTAAATTTACATTTTTGACAATCAGCCAATTCAAAGCCTACCAAACTTGATTGTCATCTATCTCGATATCTATCTATGCTGGTTAGTGTAAAAGGTAGTTCAAAAGATACGTTCAAAGATACCCAAGACTCTTGATTCTCTTGGAAAAAGATCTGTAAGTAGGTAGATTTCGTTTAATATTTTTTTTTCATAATTGTTTTAGATTTTTCTGCTTTAAGAAATTGGGGAGAATCTGTTTCAGAATATTAATCAGTGGTTTTATCATACCTCTGTGAGTTTTGTATACTTGAATTTTTGTTATATTTTATATACTTTGAATTTTTCTATACTTTGAATTTTGTTTTTTTTATTTGGTTTTCTTACGAAGTTGCAAAGGAAGGTTGGCGCCTTCAAACTAGTTTAACCCCACTTATTCGGTCCTAAGTCCGAAATTGCATTATGACTCGCTAGGTTCTTTTTTATAGTTCCTTTTTTGTAATTTTTATAGTTCCTTTTTTGTACTTTTTTGATCTTCATGTTTTGTTTTTATATTTTTATTACGTTATTTCTTGTTATGTTCATTATCTATTATTTCTGGTTTTTGAAATAGTATACAAATTTCTTTCATATATATATATATATATATATACGCAGCTAACATTTATCGTACAGGAGAACTTCGCACAGATCTAAGTGGCTCTCACTACAATACTTGCACAATAATATAAACAACATCTCAAGAATAGATTTTGTCACAGTTCTTTCTTCAACAAAATACCGTTAATTAATAGCCGACCTGCTAGAAAGACTTGGCACTTCAGATCCCATTTCATTACTAACAGCTCATGCAACTGGATCTTCTATATTTCAAATAAGGTCACACACTTGAAACCGTGTGATTCACATTCTAATTCAATAACTGGATCAATTTATACACAAAAACCATTAATTGAGCGGGGAAAAACAGAAAAAAGTTATAAAAGGGGTATATGCAAATGAAGTCTATTAGTTTTGGGGGTTTTTCATAAAAAGTTTCCAAAAATGTCTCTTTCTTTTGAAAATGGATGGAGACGTGGTGACTTCCTGAAAAGAACAAACTCTTATTTAATGACGATAACACCTACTGGTATAGAATCTGAGCGAGCATTTTCTTCGGCAGGACATTTTGTAACAAAAATAACAGGCCGTTTGAACGATGAAACGCAGGACAAGCTGTGTTTTTTAAAAGCTTATTTACAGAAACACAAGGAATTAAGAAATGTTTTTTTAACTGCATTATGCACTAATTTTTATTATTATTTTTTTATTATGAATTAATTTTTTTTTTATTTCTTTCGATAAAATTAATATCAAAAGAAATTTTTAATTATATTTTCAGTTTTATTATGCAATTTAATGTGTAAGCACTTTTAATAAATAGTCCAATCCTAATCCCGGGATCCCTGGATTTGAATAATGTAATCCCGAAATAACAGGATTAGGACTGTGTAATCCCGAAATCCCAGGATTTGGATAATGTAATCCCGAAATCCCAGGATCTGGATAATGTAATCCAGAAATCCCGGGATTGAAGGTATAGCAAGGAATTGCAAACCCTAAATGGCACCTTCATTCGAATTGGTTACTTGACAACTTCAGTCACGAGTTCGCGACCGTAACTACTTGGAAACCGAAACGACTTAAGTCAGACTTAATGACTTTCTCAAACTGTGAGGCGTGCCCCTTTGAGGTATGATAACCCTAAAGGGGAGGGGTGAGATCATATCGGAAAGTTGAATTAAAAGATTATTTAAAAAAATTAATTTCTGAAAGGAAGCAAAAAAAAAATTCCGACATAAAAATAAAATACTCTTTTACCTGATATAATACACTTATAAATGTATCAGTATTGCACAGCAGACTTATTAATGAATTTATCAATACTAAGTTAAGAACAAGTTCAAAATAATTAGCAGTGACCCCATGGGTTTGTCATATTTAAAATTATATACAAAATTTAATATTTATCTTGACACTTTGTTGTACGGTTTATAATTAAAGTCATATTGTAGCTTTAGCGTCAAAGTACATTACTATTGTATTCAATATATTGTTGTTTTTTTGGGGGGGGGGTATAAAATTAATGTTGAAAATTGGGTCTGAAATATTGAAACTTTGAGTATCACTGAATTAAATATGTGAATAAATATGGATAGGAAAATACATTTTTAACGACAAATTTCCATTCCTGAATGTAAAAACTAAATAAATCTTTAGACACAGTGAATGAAGTCAGCGAATTACTTATTTTAGAGATATTTAGATTTTTTTTTCTAAAGTATATATTTGAAACAGTTATATTTACCGATAAGAGATTGCATCCATACGCATATAATTTTATGCATTTAGTAGTTTATATTGCTTTAATTATCATTTAGATTCAAACTAAAATTTTAATGCAGCATTTTCAGTGTGAAAAAATTGAGCACGCATGCTAGGTATTTTCGCTAAGGTCAGAACGTGTTTTTACCATGAAATTAATTTAATACTAATTTTGATTAGATTAAATCCCTAAAGAGCAGATTGATTTGACTTTTTAAAAATATCATTAAAACTATTTATCTTTATTTATTCACTTTATATAATGAATAATGGGTAGGTATTTAATTAAATCTTCAGCTTTGTAAGATTTGAGTTTTAATTACTGCATAAATATTCAACTCCTTTACAATGAGATATTTCTATTAATTATATCTGCGCACGAAGACAAAGTACGTACACATATTTTACGTACGACCAGCATTAATAATTAAGCGTACACCAAACATTTATTCTAACCAAAGTTCAATTAATTATGACTAACTATAATGAGTAATTATATGTTGTCTTAAAATTATAAAACGTTCATTACAAATTCATGAGATTAATGATAGTGAAAAGGATTTTAAAATTAGATTGTAAATCAAACAGTGATTTAAATGAAATAATTCTTTTAAAATATTTTATAATGTTATGTGTTTATAAAATAATTTATTAGAATGTGCAAACGTATTAAATCAGTTCAAGATAGAAGGAATACATAATTTTATTGCAATTTATTACCATATTCTATTAGAAAAATATTTTCATAGCAATAGTACAACATGTTATTCCCGACGCATGTAATCTCAATTTATGTTTGAGCTTCAAAAAGTAGAATATATGACATTTGATTTAATATTTCCTTTGTTTCTACCATCCTATTCCTTTCGACTTTTGTTCATAATAAATTATCCTTCCAATTCCAGTATGCCTTGGAACGCTTGCGGTATGAATAGATAAAATGGAGAAAAAAAATTCTTTTTGTTTTATATTTTTTAAAAAATGGCGGAATCTTACTACATCTTCCTGGCATTCCATAGTTTGTAAATAGAGCGTAGAACGAAGACCGTAAAATAAAACCCTAAAGAAGTAGAAAGTGGAGGAAGGTAAAAAAAAGAAAAGGATTCTTTTCTCTTTCAAAAGCAGAACTCATATCCATTTTCTACATTGAAAAATCGTGGGCTCATTTCATTTCTGTGTAGAACAGCTATGGGCAAAACGAAAACAATTGATAAGATTCGTGTTGTGGAAGATAAGGGAGAAGTGGCTGGCGTAAAAGAAAACTTCTTTTTTTTTTCTTTTTTCGTTCCTTTCTACCTGAGAACATAGAATTAAATAGGTTGAAAAAAAGAAATTGTTTTCGAACGAACAATATCGAGAGAATAAATCGGATATCTTGAGGATTTTTTGGGGAGTTTCTTTACACCTACGTGACGCGCATGCGCTTTACTGCATCTAAGGAAAACAATTTCGTGATTTAATATAGAGAGCAGTTTGTTTCTTTGTTTGTAAGTTTTGGATAAACCGTTGTAGTGTAGAAAGGTCAGTCTCAAAGTGGTCTTCTTATGAAAGGTATTAAGAATATCCTATCCCTAAGTAACAAATTGATGAACAAATTAGATTTGTGTTAGAAAAAAAAATTAAAAGAGAGTAATTGTAAAATAAAAAAAGTTATTTTTGCTAGAATGTCATTTGTGGTTTTACAAAATCAAAATGAAAGTCATAACTGCCCATTACATTCAAATTAAATGTAGACTTCTACTTATAATTTTTTTTTCTAGTTTATTTTTTTTCTTAAAATTGATGTATTTCTGAAATTTCCTAATTGCTTTACAATAAAAGTATACATAAAAACTATTGTAAGGATAAGTATCGCCTACATGAATAAAAACATACAAAATAATGCTGAAAATATTCAAAAAGGCATGCGTTTCCATTTCAGTACGCATATTGAAACTATTCCCATATATTTTAATAGTGATTCGACGCAACATAAGATAAACAATTTCTGAAATTAAGTTCAAAAGGATAAGAACAATTTCTGAGACAGTTACAGATAATGTATTTGACTTATTATAAGAGCATAATCTAAAGTAAAAAATAAAAATACCTCCTCAATAATATTTACATTTAAGAAAGGCACTTAATGAAAGTGACATAAAATATTTTATTTTACTTGACTTTTCTAAGCTATTGTATTTTATATTTTATATTCCATTTTATAAGTGGTTTTAAAGTAAATGAATGAAAACACTCTCCACATATACAAACGTTAGAAAATGGTAACTGATATATTCCCCGTAACAAATTTTAACTAAGTAAATAAAAAGAATTAATAAATTCTTTCCAATTCAACATTCCACAATACAAACATGTATTCAGTGAATAACAAAGAGATTGATAAATAATATTGAACAAATTAAATTAGTAAATAAATGTCCATAGAAAGTATAAATGACGAAACTTTGCAGATAAAAAATTTACTTGGGTACTGCTCATCAAAAATGACATAAGATAAAGTAAAACAAACTGCCTAAATATCAAAGAAAAATCAATATTTAAATTTCAGAATATTTCTGCTAAATACTACTTAGTTATTCATGGTTTTTATTTCATTTTAAATACGAGTGCTGTGGAACGGAATTCCGCATTGTTTATATCTCCTTTCTACTATATATTGTTACATTGATCAGGGTTCGAGGATTTTATGCAAATCAGTCGCAAAAAACGAGGCAGTTCTTTAAAAGCGATGGAAATTTATTGCTAAAAATCAATCCCTGAAATACAGAATTCAGCAGCAAAATTCGCAGAATAAATATCAGAAGGACTTCACACCTGTAACAGCACTCAGGCACAATTATCAGTGTCTAAAATAAACATATGTAAAAGATTATTCACAATCACTGCTCATCCTATTCAACAGCCGAGCTAATCGGTAAACAAGGTCAAAACAAGTCTTCTAATCGCTAGTTAAAACCAGATTCACTAATCGCTAGTCAAAACCAGATTCACTAATCACTAGTCAAAACCAGATTCACTAATCGCTGGTCAAAGTCATACTAACTATTCACCAGTCAAAACCAGACTGACTCAGTTCGGCAAGCGTCTCCCTATTTATGGCTCTAGTGGATCTTTCGAAAATATTCCGCTTGCGTCAAGAAACGTGAAATCAGTGGTTTTCTCCACTAATTTCCAGAAAAATCCATAGGGTCCAGAACTCTCCAAAATGATCAGTCACCAAAAATGAGGCCAACTAGGCCCTATCACCAATATTTCGCTAAGTTCCAATTGAATTGCCATTATAACGTGAGGGCAGCTTGTGAATATTACAATTTAAATATAACATAGAGTAATATAAATGCATCAAACATCCAATACAAATTATTTACACTATTTTTACACACAATTCGTAGCAATATATATATGGAGATGCCACGTTGACCATCAGAACAAGGCCAAGCATCTTCAGTTAACTTCTTAGTTTAATTTATCCCGATTATCACATCTACAAGTTATTTACAAGATGAAATAAATAAATTTCATGTCTTAATTGTCCGAGCAGTCTTGCTCATCTTCCTGAAGATTTATTGGACACCATGGATGATGCCACCATTTAATGGAGGCATCATCGTCTTCCTTCTAGTAACGGCAGTCTCTAACCTGCAGCGTCTCCCGACAAACAGGCTCTCAGAACAATATAGTCGCCATCAGACATGCGCAGAAATGTTCAGAGCAGAACAGATGTCTATCGTGTGACTTGACAATAGTGGCTGGTACCACACACACACACACACATAGACACACACTAGCCACGCGGAGGGCTGATGTCCTTTCTTCTGTTGACGTTTGAAGTTCTCACTTTGGTATGTTGTGGAAGCTTAGAGTAGAGTATCGACTCATATGTCATCCTTGTAAATTCACTGAGGTTTAAAATTTTACAAGATCTGCCGTCAATAGTCTTTGTACAGCTTCAAAGTGCAGCATTAATAAAAAAAAGTCAAACACTCGGTGAACTATTTCTTTCTGGATGCTATGTACGGCTTTCTTTTATCCATTCCTGCCAACATCGTTGAATGATCAGAATGTCGAGCGTTCCTGCGATTTGACAACCTTACCGCTTTAGTCCCTACGTCTTTCTCTTTCCTCTTTCAAGTGTTGTCATTTGCTGATATTTGTCTCTATCTCGTCTTCTAAGGATTAGTACAATCCATGTGGAAGACGTAAGCACATTCACATGGAAGATATGATTTAGAGGTGCAAGTCCCTCCTACAAACTCAGGTTTTGCCTTTAATATTTTATAAATTGGATAAATACGTACTTGGCATCAGCCAGGCACTAGGCCCCCTGGAACCATGCCCCCTCACGTTGCGGGAGTTTCAGTGGTGTACGTTACGCCATTGAATGTCCTTTATTTTATACACCATCAGGGTGCACCACTGCAATGTGCTGAAGTGCCAAAGTATCCAATCATTTACGTATTATAACATAAAGAAGGTGCATACACAGTTTCCCTCATTAGGATAATCACCTTTTGTTGCATCACAAATAATATTTTAGGATGTACATGGGAGCAACCTTGACGCAACCCTAAGGTCACAGGTGAAGTTTGGGATTCCAAAAGAACATATATTTTACGTTACATTTTCTTTGGTTCAATAGATATACTATAAATCAAGATTATAAACCGATTTTGCAATTAAATTATTAGGCTTTATCTTAAATTTTTAAGACAAACAATTAAACATTTAATTGAGTATGACCCGATGGAAAAGCTTTCGTCAGATCTCTCCTGGGTTAACTGCATTCCAGTCTAGAGCTTCTTCTTTTCACCAATGCTTCCACAAGTCCTCTCGTTAATCTCACTTTAATAACAACGTAATAAACTAACTCTTAACACTCACATTGCTGGGGTTTAGAAAGCACTCAAGTTAACATAAAATGAAGTTCTCTTACTGAAGGCAATTTTAAACTCCAGCAACAGTTGAAGAAGTACTATCCTAAAGATTATTAGTGAATGGTCGCGAATAGGACCTGCCACAGAAACTAAGTATTTCTCCTGATGGACACAAGCAACGTAGTGGTTACGCCATCCGGCAATTGCAAGGGGTATCTCAGATACGGTTTTCAGTCGCAATTTTTAATTTCATCTTATGTAACGTCACTAGTATTAAATAAATTAAACGGTATTAAACAGCATTAGTTACACAATAGTATTAACTGCTGTAAATTCAGTAGACAATCATAAATGAATACGATTTCATCTTTATAAAATATTTTTTTTTTGGCATTCCTTTTAAGGCTTGATAAAAAAATGCAGTAAAAACCATAAATAATTACTTCAAATGCTGATAATGAAATAGAACAAAATAAATAAACTACAAATATAAAGGATAAGTGAAACTCATATCCTTTTTGTTACAGTTATTTTTATTTTTAAATCACCATCTTCTTCCAAGCAAAATATACCATATTCCAGTTTCCGTCCATGAATTTTTATCAAATATACTGAAATGTTTAGCTTAAACTAAGCACTTAACTACAATCCATTCGAAACTTTATATAAATTTAATTTTTCTTCTATTTCTTTTTGAAAGTAAAATGTCTGATAGTTACTATTTTTTTTTTTATACCATTTAAGGATACTCTTACACATACAGCAGGAATTTTACAAATTTTATTTCTCACTCTTTTGTTTAACTTTCTAATTTCAAACATTCGTAGGTAAAAGCTTTACTTCCCAAACGAAGCAAATTTAATGAAACGGTGTTAATTAATTGACTCCCACTTGAAAAGTGTTGAATAAATTTACTTAGTCATTTGTTCAAAATGTCAAGTCGATTTAAAAGGAATTTAATTAATTTGATTCTAATTACCTTAACTACTGATGAGTTGATTTATGCAACTAGGAAGTGAGAGATTTGGAAATTTTTCACAGATCTCCTATATAACAGAGCTTTGGGAAATCATAATCAGGGCTCTTAGAATTTTTCACACAAAGCTCTATTTTCAAAACATATCTAGAGTTAGTGGAGCACATATAACTGAAAACTCAATTTTAAGAATTCTAGAAACGTTAAATAATTCAATACAATTGTAATTCTAAAAGTTAAAGTACGCAATTCTGTGGTTCTGACTCCCAGATTTAGAATGATTTTTGAATCAAGACCTTATAATATTAAAACTTGTATTTAGTTAATTAGTAAATATAGAGTGTACCCTTTAAAGTCCTTTGTCACTCCAAAAATTGATGAACGACGAGAGCGATAGTCATAAAAGTGGTATCTAGGTATAGTAAAGTTGCCATACGCTACACAAAAAATCTCCTTACAGCACCACCTGGCGAATAAGTTTGTTCGGATTCTAATCTCAAGAAGAGCACGAAATACATTAAAAGAGTCAACTACAATGTATATGTCACGCTTAAAATCGTGTCCTTCAGCAACAATACACATCTGGACATGCACTTTTATTTCCCGCTGCACTATCTAAAACATGGAATACGACACGCTGGCCCAAGCTTCCGTAATACGGTTTGAATATCTTGCAATATTAATGGACGGATTGCATAAACTCTTTGTTTGATGTATTCCCACAGAAAAAGTCCAATGGGTTCAGGTTAAGTGAGCGTGCAAGCCATTTAACGCGACACCCCATTATTTGTGCTGGAATGTGTCTTGAATATACTGTATGATACGTGACATCTTGTACAGCTGGCACAGTCGCATTGGAATCATACATTTTGGA
The DNA here is from genome assembly GCA_019973955.1 of Trichonephila inaurata madagascariensis. Classification (NCBI taxonomy): domain Eukaryota; kingdom Metazoa; phylum Arthropoda; class Arachnida; order Araneae; family Nephilidae; genus Trichonephila; species Trichonephila inaurata. Next base: position 183,567 of record BMAV01001230.1, read on the forward strand.
GGTCACTAAACGGCAAATCCTCTAGGTTAGGGGTACTGAATCTTTTTTTTTCCAGCGGTCCACATACATAAGTCAATTATTTCGCTCGGGCCTCAACATGATGATTAATCGAGTGAGGGAAACGCTATAAGATCAAGAATATTTAAAATACGGAAAATTCGAAAATTGAAATTCATTATTTCGGAATCTTTTCTTTAATTTATATTAAACTCAATCAAACTCACATACAACTGACAGAAAGTATGTTTTACATATTTTTTACCCAGTTATGAGGTAATTTCGATTTCCTTTCATCAATGATCCTAAGCCCCTTGTTTGCATTCTACTGTTATAAAAAAAAAGCTGCCAAGTACTTTGATAACTTGATTTTTCTTTTGGTAAACCCTCTCTTATTTTTATTTCAGATATTAATTCATCAAGTACATAATGGTAGCAAAGAACTTTTTACTGAATTCCGTACTGAAATCGATGTTATTTGTTTAAAATTAGTTCAGATAGTGATACCCTGTGGACTGGGGGTATCATCTCTTCATCATCTACGCGACTATAGTTTGAAGGGATAAAAGATTGACCAGGCACACGCTTCCATAATGAAATTAGTTTATTATGATCTTATTTTATATTCCACAAAACAACACTTGTCTAGGAGGCTTATGATCAGGAGTGATAAGACATAAACAGTAATTCTAACAAATAGCGCAATAAACCTATCGAATCTATATACTACAGATAACTTCCTAACTTACTGAATCCACTCTAGTATTAAAGTCTAAATTATCTTATCGCCTTTCCACGGCGACAGCTGCATTCCTTATATCGTCAATATCCTCCTTGATCAAACTTGATCCGGCTAAGGGATAATCTTCTGGTCTCGAACCCACTTAAAATTCAACTTCACTGGCACAATTAGACCTCCTCATTAAACTCTTAGAACCACTTAGAACTCACTATCACTTCACTAGAATCCCCTCTTAGAACTTTTACTAGCCTTTCCAGGCCTTCTCCTAGAACTCCACGCGAATGCTAACGCTCCAATATATGCAATTCGTAATCTGCATAACCACGTTCTTTTCTTGGTTTGGTTGGAAAGAATTGGCATTCTGGTCCCAAAGATATCTCAAAAGGATTATTAATAGAAGTCACGATAAAGCCCTGTTACAAGATTTGCTAATGCATTTTTGTTTCGAATTTATTCAAATACTTTTTTTTATTTCACTAAAAAAATGCCTGCAAAAATAACTGAATTTATCAAAAAGTACATCGGAAGCTTTTAAGAAACCCTTTAATAATTTCTGAATGATTATCCTCAACAATTTCGTATGTTCATCAATATATATATAACGTAACAAATTTTATAGGATGCGTTTGTTAACTCAGCATTTTGTGACATACCACCGCCAAAATATTTTGTTGCTGTTGCAAAGATCTTTTTAAGAAAGCCAATATGTCTCGTCTTGGAGGAAATCCTCAATAAAAGAGGCAATTGAAAGATTTGTGGCTAGGGGTATAGTAACGAAAAATTATATTTTTTTAATTATTATATTTTCACGACAAATCAAACAAATTGTTGATCCATGTTTGTTTTACACTACGAAATAGTCAAGATCCCAATCGTCACGAAACAACATATATTTTTTAGATACTTTTATCTTCGAAGACATGAGGGTTAATTAAAAATCAATTTCACCCATAAAATGGTCTCTACTCCACTGTTATTTGTTGTCACTAACCGTTACAATTACAAAAAGAAAAAAAAAAGTCATCTCGCAATTCTATCCAACAAGCCATTGATACCAGAAATGATATATTTGATTGCTTGATCGATATATTTTCTCACTAATTTTTTTTAATGTATTGTTCTTAAATAATCGAATTTGTCAGTGGAACAGGCCATAACCGGGACACTCAGAAACGCCCAGTGGGCCACATGCGGCTCGAGAGCCGCAAGATAGATAATTGGATTGTACGTTCTTCAGTAATGACAAGTATTGGGATCCCGTCAACGTGCTAGCATAAAATACTAGGCCAATCAGTCTGTTTTTGAATATTCCGCACCATTATCGAAAAACGAACTTGATGTCGAACTTCGACAACACGTCTTAGATTATCCAGCTACCAGAAATGGATGCTTTGCTTATTATGTGCATAGTATTACATGCAAAGAATACCTCACCGGTCCATATGGTGTCAGCAAAAAATGTTGGTTGAACTTCCAAGCAGTGCATAATGAAGGTGCACTAGGCATAGGGTCTCTGATCATCCCCAATTAATATGCATTTTACATCTTTTATTTTCAACATTAATTTACGGAAGGTCTCTATTTTTTATCCCTAAATCGGTGATACTGAACAACTTCCTATTTGTCTTTTTTCATACACCTTGTACCATTTCTGAGCTAACTCTAAATTTACCCACCGGGTGGCACTGTGAGCAGTGTTTTGTTTGCGTGTGCTGCGCATGAAAACTTTACTATACCTGAACTTAATTCAGTGGCGCAACAGCCCATGAAGGCCAAGGCCTGCTGTGCCTATCTCAGTTTTCGTGACCTTAGGCGCTGAGGTGCATGTGCAGATGTTTTGGTCAAATGATCAGTCTGACTCAAAACCCTCATACATAGACCCTATTTTTAAGAGTGTAGCTATTGTTTTTCATAAATTAATAGGGGTGAGAATGTACTTCAGTGGAACACTGTATATTTATGAATCTTAATACAAAAAGGCCATGAATTTATTTTAATTTTTTTTTTCAAATAAATGTAATCTTATTATGTTTGATTTTCTTTAATATACCGTGTTTGCTTTTAAAATTCTTTACCATAAAATAATGTTTCACTTATAGATAATAATTGTCTTTTTAAAAACAGTATATTTATAATACAAATATATCATTAAAATATATTTAATTAACTTCCAAAAAACAAAAACGAAATGTTAACAGTTTTTCAATGTCTTGTTTTTGTGGGATTTTTTTTTTTTTTATGTGTTTTATATTCTAGTAATATAATGCATATTAATTTTCCTTCATATAAGATTTATTTTTATTTTTATGTTCGATTTATATTTATTTTCTTTTTCTTTTTTTTCTCCTTTTGTTTCATTTATATTTTTCTGTCTTAATTTCTCTTTGTTCCTTCACTCTATGTCCTTTTTTTTTATTGTTCTACTCCAAAATATTTTTTTTTTCATGTTATAATTAAATAATTGTTTTTAATCTGTTTTAGTTATTTTTTATTCCAAAATGTTTATAATCTGGTTCTTCTGATTACATTTATGTTTTTGATGTGTTCCACTTGGATTTGTATTCTTACATATTTGCATTTTATTTTTTTTTTGTCTATTCTTTGATTATATATTCCATTATAATACATGCTCTTTTGTTCCATTGTACTCAATTAAAATATATTTATATCGTCTATTGTATAAAAATAATTAATTTTTTATATAACGTCTAATGTATTCTATTATATTATATATATATATTCTCTCTCTATATATATTTATACTAGCTGTTACTCGGCCGGATATTTTATGATGATGTGTATGGATATATACTCTGTTTATATATATATATATATAAATACTTGATATCTAAATCCTAGCACTAAGAGTTCGATTGCATTGAAAAACATTCTTATAACTCCCGCCTCTTGATTTAAAAAGACAGGATTTTGAAACAATAATTCCTAAAATTGAATTAGAATTATTCTTTACGCTCTCATAACCCCCTTTCCCCAAAGTAGATTTCTGGAAAACCCATTTTTAGTGGACCTGTACTCAATAAAATAAAAATTCTTTCTAAATTTCAAATCTAAATCAAATTGCTCAAAACTGGAAATTTTTTTATCGTTAAGTGCGGTATCCTCCTTTCAGAGTCGATTTGTCGATTTCCGTAAGACCCGTTCTTAGCACATTTCAATTTGACCAAAAAAAAATCATGCATAGCAAAATTCCATTACTGTTGACCTAGTGGTTTAAAAATAGGAATTTTATTTTTTTTTTTTATTTATCAATACGCCTCAGTAACTTCCCGCAACTTCCCATAGAAGTCGATTTCCATAAAACTCATTCTTAGTGAATCTCTGTTCGACAAAGAAACGTGCTTACCAAATTTCAAACATGTGGGTCTATTAGTTCTGGGGATATAGTGATAAGCGAGCGAGTAGCTTTTCTCCTTTAAAAATATATATGTATTACTACCTCTCTAGTATATTAAATTTTATTATATTTACATATGAAGGAATGAACTTGACACCTGCTGTTCTGTAAGCACATTTCATATTCATTATACTAAAATGATCACTTAAGTATTGAGCCTGTTACTGGCTTGTATAGATATCATCGCAACACACTCCCCTGTCAGTGAGTCGGTGGATAGGCAAACGAATGATACAGCTGTTATGACAAGCGTGTGAGTTATTGCTGTTGAATCTAGTGAGTTTTGACGACTTGAATGTAGCGTCGTGGGGATCTGACGGCTTGCTGTGCTGTGCCATACGTGTCTGACGGCTTTTAGATGCTTTTGCGGAGGATAGATGACATTAGTCTGCTCCACGAAGGTTGCGTTGTTTCAAAGTTTAGCCTAGGTCACTAATGAAGGATTGAAGTCGGTACCTTTCGATCCGTAAACACATAACATATACACTATACTAAAATGATGACTTTAGTACGGAGGCTGTTTGCTTATATAGATACCACCACCACACATATTTAATTTCCATGTTTTCCTTTTGGTTTTTTTCTGCATTTTTCTCATATTCTAAGTCATATTTCTCTATCTTTATACCGTTACACATTCTTAATAACATACTTAAATATGCATTATAGATTTGAAAGTTAAATTCAGAAATGCTAAATATACAGGATTTATAAAGATCAAAACATTATTTTTTTTCTTTAGGAGAAGTACAATGAATATCTCAATGCTAAAATTCTTTTGAATGATAAATGTTGTATAAGTAATGTACATTTACTTTTGTACTTTCCGTTCCGGCCTTCCATGATCCGGATTTCCTTTAGCCCGGGAATCCTTGTTTTGACACACTGACATAAAATAAATGCCTTCTCCCTGGATTTCATTTTGCTGGCGCCGATGTTGATGGATCGCTTTTTAAAAATATTCGATCGGAAATTGATACACAGGATGGCCCAAAATCTTTCAACGTTTTTTTTTCTTTGAGAAAAGTGTAAGAAAATATTTCTTATTCATAGTTTGTGAAGGACTGTTAAAAGACTGCAAGTGCGTGTTTCGAATTATTTTTTTTAAAAATACAAGACCTACACTTTATCAGTATGTATAAAAAAAAATTCTTTTTAACATGGTTCTTTTCCGTTAACATAAAACAAGTAATATATAAAAAAATAATAATAAAGTCAATTCCTACTTAAGTCCACTTTTAGTTACTTTTATTAAATAATTACAATTAATATATATATGCATGTACATATGACAGAATCACACTATTAAGTGGCAAAGTAGAAAGCGATTTTCCTTACAATTTTCCCTTTTCCTTCCTATATAGGGTGTTTGGCTATTATTTTTATTTGTTTCTATTTATTCATTCATCCAATTTAATTATTCCAATAAAACTGTATAGTTAAAAGAAATTACATTCTCAGAAATTAAGCCCTTCCAGATGGAATTTGAACCCACGACTTTTGTATTAGAAGTCCAACGCGTTATCCAATGCGCTACAGGAACTCAACTAACGATTTTCATTTTTATATAGGGTGTTAGACTCTTATTTTTATTTGTTACTATATTTATTCATTAATTGAATTTAATGAATGAACTAAGATTTGAAGAATTCGTCTTAACATCAAGTGTCATCCACCACAAAGTTAAAAAATTGTATTTGAACTTGAGTGGATGAATAAAAAGTATTTTATTAACGGTTGAAAATTTGAACAAGATATATATAGATAAATAAATATATATAGGTAGAGTGTGAACTAGCAGTAGGCATTGAAAAAAAAAATGATATGTTTTTTTCGAAGGAAGAACAAAACTTTTATTAACGGAATACCGATCATTTACATTTCTGTTTTAAGAAGTGTTGGAAAGCTAAAACCTTATTTTTTGACAATATGAGATTTTAACATTTTCAAATTGTATAGATTTTATTTAACCTTTCTAAAAATACTTTACTTTAACCTCTAGTGTAATTAGAAGCCCTTAAAACATATTTTGAAATAATCGTTGAAACTAGGCCAAGGATATTTGAAAGGCAAAAAATGTAAACAAAGTATTTCGTTTTTGCTTAAAAGTTTACCGTCTGATATAAATAAAAGCATGTATATTTTATAGTAAATTGAGTCTTTGATTTTTTTTATTTTGTAGCCGATTAAAAGTCTCACTACATACATTAAAATCAATTTATCTCAAAATGTAAATTTTGATGTTCGATGTACCTTTTTTGAGAAACTACTGTTCACAGGTATGTAATTTTTTTATGATACATTTATAATAATGTCTAACATATACTGAAATGAGCTTTTTGTAAAAAAAACTCGAAAATGTATTTTTTACAAATTTTTTATGTCAAAAATGGGTCAAATTTTGCAACGTTTGATAAAATATTTCATAAATTATTAAAAAATTCAAAATTAGTTAAAAGCTCATTTCAGTATAATGACAAAGGTATACTTCAATTGCATGAAAAATTTCAAGCATGTACATATAACAGTTTTTGAGAAAAGGTACATCGAATACAGCCAATTTAACATTGTCAGAATAGATACAGAGAGAGAGAGGTTCCCAACTCCTATTAAAAATGCAAGAGACAAAGAGAAGAAGTGACTTTAGGAATATACGAACTAAAAAACTGAACTGAGATATTTGAAATTATGTTTCAAGCAGTGTGTAAATTGATTATTTACATTCCTTTTCACGAAGATGTACTGATCAACGGAAAACCTTTTAGAGACGAGTGTGTCACATATGCTTCCACCTCCAAATGCCATCGGCAGCCGGTTCATGCATCGATGAATCGCGTTTCGTACTTGATCTAGAGCAATGGTCTTCAAACTTTTTCGGCTCATATATGGAACCCTTAGAATTATAAAATACTTTGGAGAACCACATTCTATACACTTTTAGAAGAATATATCGTAACCTAATATTTAGAGTAGATCGGCATGTTATAGATACTTAACGCAGTGCTTCTCAAAGTTTCTATATTCGCGACACAATATTCAATCATAACTTTCATCGCCCCCCCCTCATATAATAAAAATGTATTGAATTCAATACTATACTTTGATGCTAACAATACGATACGACTTTAACCTCTTAAGTGCCACTGGCGTATATAAAGATCTCGCTCAACCGAAGCGTAAATTTCACCGAACGTATATATACGTCTTTCCGAAGTATGAACTTTTTTGTGTACTGCTATCCAGAAAATTATACCGAAGGTTTTGGAATGCAATAAGAGGACCCTGATAATACTTTGAAGTATTTACTTATTTTAGATTATTTTGCTTCTTTAATCCTCCCCCCATTACATACATAAGGGGCCTAGAGGAAAATGGTTGACATTGGGAAGTTAATTGCATAAATTTTAATTGGCAGTTAAGACATTCATTATAAAACGTGCAAATTATCAAGATAAGTATTAATTTTTGAATTCAGTTTTATATATGACAATCGCATGAGGTCACTGATAATTATTAAACTTGTTCTCTTAAATTAGTATTGTTAAATTAATTACAAAATATATTATGTTGCACTGATACTATTATAAGTGTAATACATCAATTCAAATTTGTATTCTGTTTTGTATCGTGTCAGAATGTATTTTCTTTGCTTACTTTCAGCAATTTAATGTTTTTAAATAAATTTTTGTTTTTGACTTTTCAATATGCTCGCGAACCCAACAGTTTGAGAAATACTAACTTAATGCAAAGACAATTTTTTTAAAAAAAAAAAAATTATTACATTTATTAAAAATTTTAATATAATTTATTCATGAATAATTTTTATTTATGATTCAAGTACCACATCCATCCATACATTATATTTAATAACTGGGATATGTGCTTTTATTCTTCGAAGTCTATCAAAATTATATGCAAACGAGTTTCATATTCTGCGCTTAACTTTTTTTTAGAATTTGTTTTTGCAGCCACTCATGTCGAGAAATATTCTTCATTCAAATACATTGTTCTGAATGGTATTAAAACGTTTATTTCTGTGTGGAGAAATCCTGTTTATTTTTAATGAATTTGCAACCTAAACTACATATATATATGTGTGTGTAGGAACTTCTGATTTAGATTGTAACGTCGAATTTGTTCATATGTCGATAAGTAGTTCCCTATTCTTGGCTATTTAGCTGTTTTTCTCACAATTTAAAAAAATAAATATTCTCTCTTACACAACAATTTAGCTTTGCAAAACATCGTACTAATGACTTTAAAATTACTTTAAAAAACCCAGGACTGTAAACAATAGATACCCTAGTAGGTAGTACACTCGAAGAAAAAAAAACGTTTCAGAGAGAGTATTATTTTATTAATAATTAAAGTTTATTTATATAAACTTAATATAAAAAACAAGTAATATGTTGTTTAATTCCCACTTAGATCAAAAGAAAAAAAATTTTTTTAGCTACTTTTTTTTGAATAGTTACAATTAATATAAATATGTATATACATAAGGCAGAATCACAACATTAAGTGGTAATTTTTTTTTATTAATTATCATTAAAATATCGTATCCAAAATAACGGAATAAAATTTCAGCTAACTGAATGCTTTAAAACGTGAAGAAAAAAAAAACCCTTTTTGTTTTGAAAAGTCGCCGGGTCGTAAAATCGCCAACCCTTTTTTTGTAATTTTTGAAAAAAAAGTTTTATTCAATTAATTTTTATTAATTATAATTAAATTACTGTATTGTCTGCCAAAATGATCATGTATAAAAAATTTCAGCTCAATTGAGCGCTTTAAAATGTATTTTATTAACGATTGAAAATTCCACCAAGATAAATAAATAAATAGTGTGAGCTAATAGTAGGAATTGAATAAATATGTATTACGTATAAATAAAAATATGAGTTTTTCTTCATGACTGGGGGGAGCTTTAGATATTGCGGTTATACAAATTTCATAGAGAAAGTGAATCCATTTTGCATACACATTTATTATTTTATTTTCGATTTTTACTGACTCGTGGAACCCCTGGGTATGCTTTGGGGAGCCCTAGGGTTCCGGGGAACACGGTTTGAAGACCCCTGATCTACAGGACTGATCGTTCCCACGGAAAGTTGCATTGAACGGTCTACAGTCCGATAAGAGGGATTGAGATTAGTGCAATAATGACACACCCGTCGCGAAAAGGTTAACGTCTACTATGAAGCAAAACAAGAGGGGTGCTGTAGCTTATGGTCACGAACTCGTGGCCAGCGTACCACGAGTTCTAGCCCCAGCACCCCTGAAGACCCACCGTGCACAGGCCAAAAACACATTAAATTTATCGAGGCTCAAATTTATCCCGTTGGCGTTAGTCTGACGAAAGGATACTAGCTCAGATGTTATCCTTGTCACTTGATCATGACTCAGGATTATGAGGTCCACCACCAATATCCTTCATTCTCTTTATATTACGACTTAAATAAACTTTCACGAAGCATTGTGAGGGCTATTGGCAACAAACCACATAGTTTTGAGCCACAGTTAAGTAAATATGTAATCACATTCTTAAAACTGCCATACCATGCCAACGTCAGAACTTTCGGTTCCGACAGATTTAACATGCATCAAACCCTCTACATGGAGGTTTCTTTGAGGCCACCAGGACTCGAACACGCAACTTAACAGAAGCAGCGTCTGGCCCGAGTTCAAGATCTTGACCATTCAGTTGTTTCGTTCAAGTGAGTGAATATTAACGTTACACTGTTCAGCTAAACGAGGGCTTTTGGCGAAGGACTTCGTCATTTTGAACCATGGTCAAATGAAGAGGGCGACTCCTGAGCTAGCACCCCTTCTCCTAACTACCACACCACAACATCGGGAGGACATTTGAGCTGTAGGCAGATTTAAAGTGCATCGCTTCCCTACACGACTGGTCTTTAGTGGTACTGGGCTCGAATTCGTGACATGCCAGCGCCACGATCCTATATCTTGACCACTAGGCTACCGCTGTCATCTTGTTTCGGCCAAAGAATCGGGCTTAATATAGTATACATAGTAAAAAAAAACAGAAAAAAAGTGTGAATGTATATAAATATTAACGAATAATATCAGATAAAAATTCCAGAATATTATTGAATTTTTAAAACAGGGAAAATTCAAAATGTCAAAAATAAAATATGCGGTGTAATTTGATAGATGGGGCTTATCGGAGTCTATCTATTTGATGTTGTCGTTTTATCCCACTTCAGTAAATTAGAAATAGGAAAATGTTCTACAACTAATACACATTATGAGCCCTTATAATTTTCGTTCAACACTTAACTTCCATAACAAGGCTTAAGAATTGTGGAAACCTTCATACAACTCGGTCCTAAAACACGTTTTCACGCGAAAATTAGGTAAGCTCCTTTACAAAGCTTGAAGAGGCATGTTTAAAATTTGGAATCCTCGTTCAGCTTGGAATGAAGTAAGCTTTTAAGAGCACTAAATATCTCTCCGAAAATTTTTCATTTGAGCTTATATGTCGTGTTAGATTTGCCAGTAGAAATTTGAAGTTTACTAGAGTTTAAAATCCAGTTTGTTCGCAAAGTATTAAATAATTTTAAACCTAGGTTTTTCTTTGGGTTTCGGGTACGTATTATTCGACTTTTTTCTTTGAAATGTTAAATAGGTTTTTCACTCTGTAACCTTTATTTATGTCTAGCGGAAAGCTTTTTAAATATATATATATATATATATATATATATATATATATTGTGAATTTTAACCCTTTATCTACCGATGGTACTTATAATTACCACTCACTTTAAAATTAAATAGAATAACCATTTTTACGAATACTCTGACGATACTTGGCAGGAATATTCTTTTAAATCCATTCTTATAAGACATATGGCATCACGAGTTTTATGAGGACTATTTTAGTAGGGAATGCGAATAGTGTTTTAGTAGAAATTGCGTCTTCAGTGGATTGCGAAGATTATCACTTTTGTTGCGAAAAAATAGTTAATGTCAGAATTTAAGTGACTTATTATTCTTTTTATATGTTAATGAAAACCTTAGAAAATGATTTGACGGTTTATTTTAAGTGAACAGTGTATATAATTAATTTTACAGTCCAACATCTTAAATTAATTAATTAGCTCTAACGGATTAAATTTTCCAAGGTTCAGTATTTTGCTTATGTATATCCCATATTTTTCAATGTAGTGATTCAAAAAAAAAATATTGCATGAAAAAAAACTGCAGTAAATCATATCATGGTTTATAAAGGCTAAGCGATGATGACGAAGAAAACATTTAATACATATTAATGGGTTATACAGTAGACGAAGATTACTTCAATAGATATATACTTAGGTTCTTGCGTATTACATACCTTTGACCAATATCGGCAAATCAAAAGATTCTTTAACTGCTGGTATATGCAATTAATAATGGAAAACCGTTCCTGCGCACTTTCAATCATATTGAAAATAATAAGATGACAGCGATTGGCGACGTCTTTGATTTGGCGAAAATGTTCAACAGTATAGTGCTAAGTTTCTATATTTACCGTTATTATAAAAATTTTATATAATCAACATTAATATTGCATTTTGGTGGTGCTGGGACTAATCCCCATCTGGTCTAGAGAAACTAAACCAGATCCATGAGCCCATAAATCTGTACAATGTTTAAGAACAGCATAGGGGGGGGGGAACAGCCTCCTCACAGGAAAACCCTAGATATTGCAGAATGTGCTGAGCAGAAAATGGATATGTTGATGTTACATTTGATGCCAATTAGGAAGTTTCTTTTGCCACCTTCAAAATCCATGCATCTCAGAACCTTAATATGCATTGTAATTTTTTTAATATAACTTCTGGATGAGTGACGTTTTGAAGATTGTCTTGATCTAGCAAGACAAAGAGAAGTAACAACGTATATTATGGGATATTTTTATTTTCTAGACTTTTTTTTTTAGATTTTAAACTATTCCTTTTTTTCGCACATTTTGTTCATGTAACGCGGAATTTTTATGGATTTTGTAACCATATTACTCGGATGTTATCCATAAGTTGAATTGCCCACAATGACAATCCATTTCCTTTGGCTGAAAATCAAAAGGCCTGGTAAATGGACAACAAACGGAGCATTTCATGATAATGAGGGGAAAAGATTATTAAATACAGCAATACCCCGCTTAACGCTGTTTCGGTTTAACGCTCCTTTATTTGAATTGTGGGATTCCGTGAAATAGCACGCAGCGTTAGGCTTCTCGATATCCGAAAAGGTTTTTCTGTGTTTCTTCTTTCCGGCGGTATTATACAAAAGTATTTTTATCGTTTCAAACATTTGATGACGTTATTATAAGTATAAGTTTATATAATACAACTCTATTGCTATAGTGACAAATATTATGATTTTTAGTTTTTATCATGGGTGATAATAAAAAACACGAGAATAAAGCATAAAAAAAAGGATTATTCTAGAAACTAAAATACAAGTGATTAAAATATTAGATACTGGTGAACGTCAATCTCAAATTGGTGCTGCATTGAATTTGGCAACTTCAAAAAAAAAGGACCATTCTTAAGAATAAAGAAAAAAATATTGGCATCGGCAACTGCAACTACGACAATTTCTGCAACTAGAATTACCCGTTCCTTAAATAATACAATAGATGAAATGGAAAAACGACTTTCTATATGGATTGACGATGAAATTGAACGCAAAATCCCATTAAGCCAACAACCTTCTTGATAAAATGGCAGAAAATTGAAATGCAGAAGAGACTGAATGACTGAAATGAAAAACATCCCGACTTAGAATTTTATTTATTTTATATGCATATTCATTTATTATGTTTCTATATTTGTAAGAAATATATATTTTTTTATTGTTATGAAAAACATAATTAATAAATTTAATGGTAAAATACCTGACCAATTTTCAACCCATCTTCCCCTAACCCCATTATTTAAATGATGAGATAACCTCGTTTAACGCTGTTTCATATTACGCTCTATTTTGATGGAACGTATACCCCACTTAACGCAGTCTTACTGTACTACTTTCTACTCATATCATCCATAAACATTCTACTATTTCTCCTTAGATTAATCCAGCAATCATTAGTGTTAGGCTCTTTTCGAATGCCTCCTAGAAGTGCATGAAAAAAGAAAAATTAAATACAGTGCTCAATATTATGCATCACCTTTATTAAGGAAATCTTGATATTAGAGTTTATGGAGCTAGATAAATATAAAAAAAAATTCCTTTTTATTTTATTTGTTTTTATAAGTTAATTGAAACTTTAATTATTCGTTACTTGTAATCATTTACCCTTTCCTCTACTCATGATTCAAAAATAGCTCATAAAAATGAAAAATACAGTAAATGCCTGGTATTTCCTTATGAAACTCAATGTACCATCTTAACATGTTTATGTAGCTTATTAAATTGGTGTTGATGTGTTGATAATTAAAAACACGATTCACAAATATTTTTGTTGTTCGGTATTTTTTCGCAATACTTTTGATATTCGTGGTGATTTGTCTGAATGAATTAGGATTTAGAATTAAGAACCTTTTTCTTTAGTTATTTCGTTTCATCACGTACAATTTTTGTGACAATTTTTAGCTTAAAGACTATTCTTTTTCCTTTTTGAATTAATTTGATTTTTCTGATGTGTCACATTTTGCAATGCACTTCATAATTATATCAGAACAAAAAATGTTTCCTAAGCCTTTGAAAAATATTGATTATTTCAGTGGCACGTAAAATATTTATTTCCACAGTTTTTTTAATAAAAATAAATTTGATCAAATTAAAAGAACTCGACACCTTTTAAACTTATTTTCTTTAAAGATTATCTATTTATTTTATATGTACATTAATAATAGTAATCAAAACTAACATGATAAAAAAATTTAAAAAACTATTTTTAGAGATTTTTTTTGAAATTTCGATGATTGAAAATTATTTCTTCTCTTTTAGTAATCATTATTTTGGTTTTAAGTATGTTTGGTTTTTTCGTTTTTACAAGAAATTTCGCCAGAACTTCAGAAGTTGATATTTAGCAGCTAATAAATTATTATTTTAGGAAAACTCTAAAAATGCGAGCATCAATCAATTTATTTATTTGGGAAAAAAACTTGGTTTATACAACATTTATACCATTTCAATATTTCGTTTTTTTTTTCCCCAATGATATCCAAGAGAACCAAATCAATGCATTACAATAAAAACACACATGAAAAAAAAATTCGTGTTCTGTGGTAAATATTTCTTAAATGTTTGCGTTTCAAAAATCAGAATTTAATGAAAATAATCAAAGTGAAAAATCCCAATTTAAGAGGAAGACTAATCTATCCAAAGCTTAACTGAGTGAAAATAATCTGCGAAAAAATAGAATACTTCCTTCGTTGATATTACTGTGTGACACATTCAAAATTAATTTGGGTGAAACATTGGCCGTCAAGACTGTGAAAACATTTAAAATCCTTTGTGGTGGAGAATGATTTACAAGCAGCTTTAGATTTAGAAGTAATCACAGAAAAAACAGAAGTTTTAATTTTTGTATAACTTTTCTTGTGATCAAAATATTGAAACAAGTAATATAACTTTTTTCTAATGTCAATTCCTACTTCGTTAGTAAAACGTACTGGCGCCATATGTTGTAGCTAGCTGTAACTACGACAGAAATGAAGCAGAATAAATTTAAAATTAAAAAATAAAATTTAAATAATAAATTAATATTTGAAAAAACAGTATTTTCACCAAGTGTCATCCACTATGACTTTAAAAAAATATTTTAACTTGAAGGGATGAAAAGGAAGTACTTTATTAACGATCGAAAATTTGAACAATATATATATATATATAGGGAGAGAGTGAACTAACAGTAGAGAGGAATTGAAAAACGAAAATACGCGCGCGGGGCGGTTTTCCTAACCAAACGTTGTAGAAATATATAAAACTTTGATGTGTGGAAATGTGTGAGATTTCATGGTTTGATAACGATTCCATTGTTGGAAAATGTATACTTAGGTAAATGAAATACATAAATTATCCGATAAGATCACGTGTCATTTGTAGTCGATTTTTATTCGTTATTCAAAATCGGCTAATATTTTTAAAAAGGTTTGTTTTTTTTAGAATAAGCATTTTATTATTTTTGTTGGAAAAACTTTGCGTGATTTTATTTCTTCCCAGTTTAATGCCTATGACAGAAGAATCACAAATGACAAATAAAACACATTTGTTTCATGAAAGATTAAATTCTATTATAAATTTCCAAGTTTATATGTAAAATGTTGTACAAAACCAGCATTTTATTCAGCGGTGTGGCACCTTTTTCAGGTGATCTTAAAAAAAGGTTTATTTTTCTCAGAAGAATTAGAATTCTAATTAGAGGTATAAGAGAAAGTTTTTTTCTCTTTAAAAAAAAATGGTATATATCTTTTTTCTGAATGTCAAGATGTGTTTCATTAATTCATTACATTTTATATCCGTTGAAATTTGTTCTGTACTTTTCTATTTTCTGTAAAATTTTTTGTTTTGCCTTCTGTACATATATCACTGTTTTGGTAATCTCTGACAGTGGTCTCCAAAAAAGTGCCGAGAAATTTGTTTTACACCAACTGTAAATTTGCAATATTTTTTTATTTGCAATGGGGCTGCGGATTGATATTTACCATTGCAGAACTAGTGCATTACCTGGGAATTGGTATCACTTTTAGATTCAGCACCATGCATGTGGAATATCAATCACTGCAATATTTTTAAGTCCAGTTTCCTCCACAGAAAGAGGCACTTGATCTATGACAATGCGAAATGGTACCAAAGATTTAATTTTTCCAAGAGGACTCAAGCCAAACAGCCACTCCAGGGATCTTTAACATGCCACATAATCATACGACATGGATGCTGAAAATCCACTGACTTGTGCCGGAGCAGAACCCGCAACATTGGGCGTACAAAACCAACAACAAACCAACTACGTCACTCAGTCGGCTATAAAACTGCAATGTTACTCATTTATAAATGGAGTTTATACACAGATAAAATTGAAGATTGAGCACTTATCTTTAAGGAGCTTTACTCAGGCATTTTCTCCAAGTCAATCTCGTGTTAGAGTATTAATAACTTCTGAACTTGAACTTACGTGCTCAGTGTTGTACCTTACACATCCGCATAGCCTGAACCTAGAAGGAGAAAGAATTCTAGTGGGCCTAAAGCTTGGCTGACGTCAAGTATGTAACATCCGGCTTCAGGCCCAAAACCTGACTTTGAACGAGGAAAGGGGGCTAATATCCACCATTGCACCACTGATCGTACTTTTAACATTCATTAATACTTCTATGGCATTCACTCCAGACAAGTTTATAAATAGTAATGCGCATTCGCATACTTCACTATGTTGTGTATGCCAATTATTCAATATACGGAATTTTGATAGTAAAAAACGTCCTGTGAAGTGGCCCCCGATTAGCTTAAGAAGACACATGAGTTCCAGCATACCCTTTTTCATTACTTTATAATTTTTAAATTTTTCAAACTTCACTCAGTTTTAAAAAAAGTCTAAAACACATTCTAAAAAAAAATTGAAATTTTCATAATTTCGCATTGAAAGGTAAAACCCCCTTTAAAATAAAAACATTTAGTAGATATAATTTTCCCCCCGCTTATAAATAAGAAATGCCATAGGTTTATGTTATATGGGTTGTTGATCATTTTATTCTAAATAAATTTCTAATACTTTTAAAATCATCAATATACTTCGTTTCAGTTTAAAAAGATATTGTTACGTAGACCCGGGGGTTGGGGGGATTTTATGAAAAAACAATCACAAAGAAAATAAACAGTTTTTTAAGAGCGATGCGAATTTATTATCAAAAACCAACCTTTTAAATACAGGTTTCAGAGCAATATTCACAGAGTAAATTGAAGGTCTTCACACCTTCAACAGCAATCAAACACAAAACCAGTGTTAAAAAAATACACGGAAAAGATTATTCACAAGCACCCCCAGCTAACGCTAGTCAAAACAATCCTCACTACTCAATGGTTTAATCCAGACTCATCGCCGTTCAAGCGAGCAGATTTTTATAAGCGTGACAGAAACTTCCAGAAATATAACAGCTGTGTCATTGAAGTGACACAGGGGGAGAGATTCCACTTCTGAAGATTCCAGGATTCCGAACTGCCAACATAGTCGCCAATGACGCCAAAATGGTCGCCAAACCCCCAAAATTTGGCCGCCAACTTGTCGAAAAATGATGCCAACTTGGCTCTACCGCCAATATTTCGCCAAGTTCTCATTGAATCGCCATTATAACGTAAGGGGAGCATTGCTTGTGAGTACACTTTTTAAAATGAAATAAATATAACATAGAGTAATATAAAAAGCATTGAACACTAAATACAAAATTTTTTATACTATTTTTCACAAAATTGAACAAATAAAAGATAAAAATTCGGTTTTAAGAAGATGTCATTAATATACCCTGTTTAAGTAATTTTCTGTTTTTTGTGTGTTATACCTTTTTCAATTCCTACTATTTGTTCACAATTTTCTTATATCTTGCTCAAATTTTCAATCGTTAATAATATACATTTTAAAATGCTCGATTGAACTGAAATTTTACATACGCGATTATTTAGGGTGACAACTAAGTAATTTAATTAAAATTTGTAAAAATTAATTGATTAAAACTGATTATTCAAAGAATTACAAATACACCCCGCTAAGTTGGCATCATTTTTGGTGACTTGTGTCAAAATTTCAAATGTTTTCCCTCTCATTTTACAGAGCTCATTTTAGCTGGAGTTTTCTATATACTATTCTTTTGGGTGAAAATACGATAATTTAATTATAGTTAATTAAAATTTGTTGTTTGAAACTAATTATTTAAAGAATTACAGATACAACAACTTTTGTTTCATTTTTAGTGACTTAGTTCAAAAATTTAAAAGATTTTTTTTCTCACGTTTTAAAGCATTCAGTTGAGCTGAAATTTTCTACATATGATTGTTTGTATGACAATACTGTACTTTAATGATAGTTAATAAAAATTAATTGCCTCTTAATATTGTGGTTCTGCCATATGTGTTTACATATTTATATTCATTGTAATTATTTAATATATATAAAAAGTAGCTAAAATAAAATCTTTCTTTGTTGACCTAAGTAATAACTGACTTTAAAAAAAAAATATATTAATTGTTTCTGCTGATAATGAAATTTCTCATGTGTTTTATTATACCAATAATAACCTATTCAAAAATAATAACTCTTACAAGAAACCCAACAATGATTTTGCCACAAACGATACTTTTTCTTAAACTGTTAAACCATTTACTTCAAATCTGGAGACAACTTTAGATAGTAGTAAAAATGATAACCCCTCTTTCACCTATATATATATAATTTATTGAAACAAAATCCAATGTAACCAACATCTGTTAAAGGCGTATAATATCGCACTAAAGATGCAGATTCGCAATTCTGGACCGTAGTAAGATGATGCCAATGGAATTATAGTAACTATCTGTACGAATATTTTCACTATCCATGATTAGGAATTTATGAGAACCGTTGTATTTAAAGTGTAATAATCCCTAATATTATATTCATAGCATCTGGTGTCGACAGTTCTAATAATTTGATTTGATTACATTAATATGATTATCAGAGCTTTGGTGAGGGAATCAAAATTCGCCAATTTGAGCCATAGTTAGATGAGAGGATCAATTTTTATGACCTAATTTGAAGCTACTGGATTGATTTAACCTATTGCAAAATGTAACATCGTAAGATATATTAAAAATCAATGGCTAATTCAAACTCTTTATTAAGTCAAAAATATTAAAATATGTTATTTACGTACCATCCTCTCAAAATTCTGTGAAATTATTTTTTAATAAGTAATTATATAATGCACAATTTGTAAATAACATTTATAACTTATTTAAGTACTAGAATTTTTCGCTATTTGACATCTTTATTCTAATACTTGTTTGTAATTTATAATTTTAACTATTATTTTTTTTAACATATCCATTCATATTCAAACATAAAATAAAGAATCTGATGCATCTGCTTTTAAATTTCCTCAGTTATAGAGAACCAAAAATTAAACATTATCGAGGAATTTTTTTCTTTAAATAAAATTATGTGGAAGCGATTGCCTTGTGGTTAAGGTCGCGAGCTCGCAGCTGTTATTTTCTGAAGCTATTTAGCTTTGTTCCGCGATGTAAGAAAGATGGCTTTTCTTGAACATCGTTGAACATTAAATTCCATCAACACTGCTTAAGTAAAACATCAATGGAGACATTGGAATTGATAAGTAAGGTATGTGGTGAATCTTCAATGGCGAGATCCAAGGTTTACGAACGTCATCGACGTTTTAAAGAGAACTGATATTCCATCGAATACAATGAACATGTTGGACAACCGAAACACGAAAAATGTTGTGTTGGTATTTGAATGTGTTCGAAAAGATCGTTGTCAAACACTTGCACAAATCCCTGAAGCTACACACTTATCGAAGAGGTCGTTAGAGGGAATCCATTCGTCGTAAACGGCCCAGTTTCTGGCCGTTTAAGACTTGCATCTTTGACGACTTGCATATATTCCTAATTGGTGAAAGAGTTTCTCTCCAAAACTCACACTAACATGCTTTTGTATCCTGCCCCTATTCCCCGTGGGACTTTTACATGTCCCCACCAATGACAAAACATTTACAAGGACACTGTTTTGTGTCATCACATGATGTGAAAGGAGCATCGCAGAAGGCCTTATGGAAAATGTGTTGTGAAGAATGGCTTCCAGTTGTGCTTCCAAAAGCTATAAGAACGCTGGCAGATGTGTATCGTCTCCGAAGGGGACTACTTTGAAGGTGGATGTGCTTTGGTGCTGTGAACTATTCAGGGTAAGGTTTTCTACACCTTGTCCCTGAAGTTTTGGATCATACTTCGTGAATTGAACCAGCAATGTTTAACCGTGCTGCCATCTTGTGTTTAATTTCCGATATCACCACTTTGAAAATAACCTCTTAGATGAAGATTGAAGTTGATGGTTTGGTCCATAGGGTGTTGAGGTGCACGTTTAATAATTTAATCAAAAAAAGAATCATTTCCTCTTGTTAAGCACTTTTACTCACGTCCATTGTGCATGCATGTCCAGATAAAAGATCTCCACAAGTTCATTATCTATCTACATGGACAACTTCAGAAAATAAACTAGAGTATATAGAAAGAAGTAAAATCAATAAAACAAAATACTGTCTAGTAAGATAAAAAATTATTATAAATGAGGTTAATGACAAAATTTCGAACTAAAAAATAAAGCATAAGCATGCGCATCAAAACCAATAAAAAATTATTTACAAGTTTTGTTAACGCCACTGAAAGATAATTAAAAGGACAAATTTATTATATAGAACAAGAATTCCTTCATACATCTTTTTTAATAACTATTTTGACCCTTTAATAATCTTGGTTAGACACAATGAAGAACTAATTACTAATATTTATTAAGCATATTTGTAAATGGCATGTAATTCTCGGATGGGATTTACTATTTATTTGACATTGTTTTCATATCATTCTTATACTTGCATGCATAGCTCAAAGCTATACTGAATATATAAACACTCATAAGCCATCACGTAATTGATTATTCAAATATAACTTTATATTTACCTCATAAAAGCCCATATACTGATAATTAATTCACAAGAGAGACTTATGTAGTCTATGAATAATTTAAATTACTTTGTAAATATGCCTGACATATACCATAATAATCTGAGCTAAGTGTAGAAGGAAAGCAGCTAAATAGTGTATCGTTTCAAGAAACCAGCGCTTAATTAAAATTTTGGTTTCAGTATATGGGCGATGGCGCGTGTTATGATTCTCAATCTTATCTGTCGGTAAAATATATGACTTGAAAAATTTTATATAAAGTAGATATATATATACATAAAGATCAAGTTGTTCTTAAAGTAGAAAAATCCCACTGTATAATTCCAACAGGCTTAAAAGCTTTTGTGGTTCGTGTCTTATCCCACTTTTCCTGGTATTTATTATGACATAATACTTTAATTAGATTATTATAAGAGCTTGAAATAATACATTAGTAAATATTACAATTTGAATTTTAGCAACGGATACAACTCTAAACTTATATTTCGTATATTTGAATATTGGCAACATATGTGCTTATTTGTTTCTGTGCTGAATGGAGACTTGCCAAACATACTTCGTGTATTTGAATAATTTAAAAGTATTAAATTGCTGTAGATCTTTAAAAGTTACTTGCCAATAAATTATCAGTATAAGCCAATAATATTATCTCTTTTATCTCTTACTTCTTTCTCTATATCAGTTCTTATCAAACTTTCAAATATTTGCGACCCAATATTCAATCATAGTTTTCCTCGCCCCTGTACAATAACAATGTATTTAATCCTTAATAATATTATAATTTCTTTGATCTAAAGCTACAATTCGGCTTTAACTCTTAAGTGTTACCAACATTTATTTACATCTCACTCAGCCAAAGCATTAGTTGTCCTGGGCATATATATACATCTTTCAGAAGTACCATCTTTCTGTAAAAATTGCTATTCATAAAATTATTCCGAAGGCTTTGGAAGACCTTGACAGTGATTCTGAAATACGATCTTTTCTGTTCACTTACTTATTTCAGAGGATTTGATTATTTATTCCTCTTCTACCCACCCCCCAATACATCACATACGCACGCCTATGGAGAAAACACCAGCTTTGGAGAGCGAATCGCGTATCTTTTAATCGGCAGTTAAGGGAGTAGTTATAAATCATACCAAAAATTTTCAAGACAAGTGTTATTTTTTGTATATAAATTATATATGATGTTTATGGGGTCACGGTAATTTTAAACTTGTTCTTAACTTAGTATTGCTAATTAATTATAAAATATTAGTAATTGATACATTTAAAAGGGGAAAAATGTATCAGTGCAAAAGTGTATTTATTTCTTATTATGTCCAAATGTATTTCGTTTGTTTTCTTTCAGTTCATTAATAATTCTTTAAATAATTTTTTGTTCCCCCTCGTAGAGGTATCACACACCCCTAGGGAGTACGCCCCACAGTTTGAGAAACGCTTCTATAAATACAACATTTGATCTGTAATTTTTAATCATTAGTCATTTTAAATTAGAGGAAATGAACGCAATAAAATTTAATGCATGCATATATTTTCATTCTATATGAGCACAATTCTCAATTCTCGCTTTATTATCAAAAAAAAAAAAAAAGCACTGTGGACTATTAAGCATCAAAAAATTTTAATAATGCACATCAGGCTACTAAAGGTGTTGTTATAAGGCTCACTAAAAAAAACATGTGATGCAACATAAATTCATCGCAGTTTACATTCAATTACATCAAGTACATATATTTTTTTTTATCTTATGATTTTATATTAAATGATGTCTCGTTAAATACTGTATCTCTTACTTTATGCATTTGTATGTATTCATGTGTGTTGTTTTACGTGTATAACCGCAAGATAAATTTTAATTTTTTTTTTCTCTTACAATTTTAGATAATAGTAATTAGTATCTAAAGATTGGATGATCTTAAACTTTTTGTAAAGTACCATTAATGGCATAGTTCAGTGCTTTACCGTAGCATTCAAAATATCAAAGCTTATTCTTATGAGTTGATATTACACATATACGTTTTATGCAATTAATTTTTTTTAAAAAAAATTATAAATTATTTTGTTTTTAAAAAAGTAGCCTCCTCCTGACATTTTTTCTGACTAAAAAAAAGAATTAGAAAAAAAAAAAAAAAAAAAGATTTTGAGGGACGTTTTAGTAGGATTTTCGAATTAAATATGTTTAATGAACTCGTTTGATACGCTAAAAAGCTTAAACTACTAATCCTAATTAGAATAATCACATTTTTAATATAATTTTATATAATTTTTTGAATAAAGAATGTCAAGGAATAACTACGCATATTTTATGCAATTATAAGGATATAGTTTATTAAAGTTAATTTCCATATAAATATTTGAAATTCATAACTTACTTTTTAAATGGTTTTGGAGCTTGGTTTCATTTAGATTTAAAAAATCACAATGATAAATAAAAGACTAACGTTTTAAGAGGAAAGATTTATTGTTACATATTTCAATAAATTCATGCTATTAACGAATTTAAAACATTCGTTGTCTCTAAGCTCAAATTCAAGTCTAAGGGAAAAGTTAAAAGATTAGAACAACATATCAAAATATACTCAATTGATTCCGATACGTTAGAAATTAATTACAAAATGCAGAAGTGGTTTGCGTTACGATTAAAACTTCTTTAACGACTTTAACGATAAACTTGATTATACTGTGTCAACTTATTTAAACATTATAAATGCTTTTTTAGGACTCAATACCAATAAATACTGCTATTTAACTAACAATATTTAAAAAGAATTACCTAAATTTTTCAAAAATCAGAATTGTAAGTGAAATTTATGCAATATTTTTGACAACACTTCAAAGCAGTTCGAGAAAAAAGTAATAAACATATATTGGTAAAAGTATTACTAAAAAGAATTATATGCATTTATTTAGAAAATGTACTAACATTGTAATGTTTTATCAAAATATGAAAATTTTTGAGCTGATGAGTAAACATTATAGAAAATGTTACATTCTTATGAGACCATTTTTTTTAAATAACAAGCCATAACTCAAAAAGTATTCAAGCAATAAGAAATATTTTAATACATTCTCTATAAAATAACATAAATATCAGGTTCAAAAAGTTGTATAGAAATACATTCGCAACATTTTGATTTATCAGACTCACCAGGGTAAATTTTGAGCAATTTAAATGCCCACCTCTGGTAGATCAAAGAACCACTTCCGGTTTTTCTAGCTTTATAAAATTGATTGTAACTTGGCCTCTAGGTAGTCTAGAAACAAAGAAAGGCATGTTTCGTTAAGCCAAAAGATAGATCTAGTCAATAAAATAAATATCTGTATTGACCGAATTTGGTCATTTTCAACGTGTTCGAATACCTTAACATATTTAGAATAAGTGCAGTTACTTTTTGTAAAAAATATCTTGACTGTGTTACTACTTATTCCAAAGAAGGATTTGAAATTTTGTAAAAAATCTTGACTTTGTTATTAATCAATCTTAAAAAGGTTTTGAAAATATACTTCTTCATAACGGCATCAAAATAATGCTACTTGAGGCTCAACTGAAATTATACATACAGTAAATAATACGCATTGATTTTATTGCAAGCTATATTTAAATTCTACTTAAGATGCCGGCTGAATTCATACTGATAGACTCTCTCTCTCTCTATTGCATTAACACAAACATGGATATTAACAAATTTTGAACCAAATAATTTTTAAACTCAAAGTACTATTATTTCATACTAACCTAGGCAACATTTATGTATATTTTTTATTTGTTTCTTTGGGGTAATTTTTCGTGAAAATTGAAAAATAAATTTTGAACATATTTTAGTGTACTCTAAGAAGGTTATTTATAACATCGATTTTTTTTTTTAAATAAAAGTTAATTTTTTTCCAAAGTTAAATGTGTGTCACCGTAATAACATAATTGTAAGCATAAGTTATAAAATAGATTAATAATTCATAATAACTTAAAATTTGACCAATAACTTATTATTAAATATTATATGAGTTAAGGAATTCAGGATAAAAAAGAGTTTATATATATACATAATCAACAAGATTAAAGATTAATATTATATAAAAAAGTCAAGAAATTTGAAGTTAGAAGATACTTGCATTTCCTGTAATCATCTTGATATAACTTATAAAATACTGTTAATATGAATTTAAAGAAAAAAATGCTAAAATGTGAATGTCATCGTTTTCCCATAAACTATCTTGTGGAATGAAGCTTTAGCCATTTAACACATTTGTCAAAAACTCATAATAGTTTAATAAGGTAAGAGGAAATGATCATTATTCAACTCAAAAAATTTCCCAGATATTGATTTCATGTCAAAATATTTTCATTAATAGTACACTATTTAGTATTAACATTGACAAATTCATATACTGCGTTATTTGAAAGGATCTATTTATTTCTTAAGGTTTCGGAAAAATATTAATATTTGTTCAGTTTTATTCATTAAAATTTTTAAAATTTGTTTTTTTGCATTTTCATGATATATTGGAATTGTTCAATATTAGCTTTTAGCTTACTAGAAATAATTATTCCATTTAGGAATAAAACATGCATAGATGATATTCCAAGTAAAAAAAAAAGAACTGGGAATCCTTTGAAATATATGAATCGATATGATCTTAATGGTATTATAACTAGTGCATCACAGAAAGAGTGTGATAATATGGAAACATGGGGAAAAAC
The DNA here is from genome assembly GCA_019973955.1 of Trichonephila inaurata madagascariensis. NCBI lineage: Eukaryota > Metazoa > Arthropoda > Arachnida > Araneae > Nephilidae > Trichonephila > Trichonephila inaurata. Next base: position 209,097 of record BMAV01001230.1, read on the forward strand.
ATTTTAATAAAGTAGCAAATGGAGTTGCTTTCCATTCCTTCAATAAAATAATCAGAAATTCTTAGTACCTTTTAAAAATGTCGAGAAATCATTGGATACCGTTGTATTAATTGTTGATGCTAACGATGAGGGTCTTCATTTTTGTAATACAGATGTGAAAATTGGATACCTTGAATACGGTCTTTCAACTTAAGAAAGAGATCGAAATCACAATGACTCGTGTAAGGTAAGTACTAGGGGGAGACCTTCCAGTGCCGCTGTCCTATTACACTGCCCATATTGTGTGTGACATGTTAACGAGCTGTATCGTGTATCACGACAAAGAAATTGTCTTGCAATAAACATAGACATTTCAATGGGGTTGTAGAAATTGTGAATTGCATTAACAGTTTCTAATCAAACCACAGTATACACTTTTCAATATGTCTCACACCTTTTCATGAGTTAAACCTACCTCTTGTATAATACCCGGTAAGTCCATCGACAGGTATTTGGAAAGAAGACCACTCACACAATGTCAATGTGTTGCTGAGCAATTGATGGCCAATTCGTGCATTATAAATCAGCTGTCTCATTCCATTTGCTAAGCTCTTTGACCCAATGTGCAACTGCCATTTATGGTTACACATTCTCACCATAGGCTTCACGTAATTCTTGATAACATTCAGAGCATTGTTGTCACGAGCAACGTCGGTTTCAATTCACAGCCGATGATCCCCTTTTGTAAACATAGTGTAGAGCGACAAGAGCGAAACTGCCCACTTCATCGCCTCACAGTAACTACCTCCATGAACTGGATAGATTGCTTCATGCAGTGTTCTCGTTGACAATAACAGTATGTCAATGTTTTTTTAATCATATTTCACATGCCCGATTGCTTAAGGTATCCGACTACGTTCGGAACCGTGATTTTAAAAAAACGCATGAATGGATAATTTTCATATTTAGTGTCACACTTAGATTAGAATGCATGTATAAAATTGTTTTAAGGACATTTTGACAAAAAAGTTTTATTTGAATACAATATTTTGACAAAAAATTACTTAGAGTAACCTTTTATTCAAAATGTTCTCCTTTTGTGAACAATGCTTCTATTGTAATAATATTTTGCCTGCACATAGCTCCGACCTCTGTACAGAGGCTCAACTATGACTTTTGAAAAATTCACATTATTTTCAGAGTTACAACCCATTGAAATAATTATCGGCGTTTTTTTTTCTTAAAATTGCTCCTCTCTGTTGTAAAATATGGATAAACCAACTTCTAAGTTAGATATTTCAAAAATTCTAGTTGACCCTCTGTACAGAGGTCTGAGCTATATACAGGCACAATATTATTATAATAGAAACATTTTTCACAAAAGGAGAATATTTTGAAAATGGGTCATTATATGTTCATTTTTTGTCAAAATATTGTACTTAAATAATTTTTTATTGTAATGCTATTCTTAAAACAATTTTATATACATTTTCTAATCTAAGTGATACTAAATATCATAAATATTATCCATTTATACGCTTTTGTAAAATCACGGTTCCGAACGTAGTCGGATACCTTAATACTTTCTGGAATGTGTTATCCACTTCTGACTAGAGTCAAAAAGTTGCCTGAATGGTTTCCTACATTCACACTAACCTTCTAAATATCTATTTAGAATTTTAGTAGCACTAATAAGGAAAACACACGGCTATCTGGAATTCATTTCCTGTACTGTTGGCATTAGTTGCAGATTATTTCTCACAAAGCAAATTGTTTCAGTCATCGGATTTCGCAATACCGTCTATGGAGCAGCGTGCAAAAATCAAATTCTGTGTTTTGCTCGTGAAATCACCTGAGACACTCGAGATGTTGAAGAAAGCGTACGGAAACGATTGCAGCATCAGAGTTTTAACTGTTTCCACGGCTGAAAAGGAAGTTAAAGGGGCATCGTTTCGTAAATTAAGATGATGTGATCCAAAATGCAACGATCCTAGGAGTGAGGATCCTAGGGAAAATGAATCCTAGGAGTGTTTTGAACAGTTATACGAACTGTGGAACAAGTGTGTGGAGGCAAGAGGGCAGTACTTAAAAGGCCAATAAGATTAAATTATTCTTCATTTTTCTATAGTTTGTAAAGGATCTATTCCGGGAACTTTTTGATCTTACCTTGTAAGCATAAATTTTCTCACATGCATTTTTTTTCCATATTTGAAATGTTTTCATTTTGATTTGCTATTCGTTTTGTTAGGTGTAAAAAAGTATAGATGTGAAACAAATATTTTTGATTAACCCAGTACTTCTCAAACTCTCAATATATTCGACCCAATTTTCAGTCAAATTTTTCATCGTGCCCCTTTCATACAACAATTATTAATTGAATGCAATAATAATGTATTTGGACACTAATGCTACAATATGGCTTTAAATATAAACTGTAAAAATTATCAAGAAAAGTATTATATTATGTACATAATTTTGTATATGACAAGCCCATGTAAAAAATACAAGTAACTACTCTAAACCTTCTTTTAATTTAGTATTGACAAACTAATTATAAAACACTTTTTGCCATACTGATACATTTATAAATATCTTAGTGTAAATACGTATTCTATTTTTATTATATCAGAATGTATTTACTTTAAATCTTTTATTTTCGACTTTTCGGTATGATCGCGCTCCCATATAGGGTTATCACGCCCCCTAGGGGGCGCACCCAACAGTTTGAGAAACGCTGGATTTACCACATTAGCCAAGATAAATTAAACACAAATAAATTTCTATGGAACAATATATAATTTGATTAAACGAGTAAAGATCAAGTAATGCGATTATGGTTTGTGCATGTCAGATAAGAATATATAAATTCTCTAAAGTGTCATGTTTCTTCTACAGAGCGTTGTAATAAATGGTTTGAGAAATTTTGGTCATACATTCTTTTTATTTCCCTTCCCAGCTCTTTGAAAACTCGTGACAAATTATTCAGCTAGATTTTATCCTTTAGTAGCTCTCATAAATTGCACATCGTGTCATAACTCACAGAACAGAAGAAAAAAAATGTACTTTCAAATTCTTCCCAAAAGTACGATTACTGGCGTTTTCAATCGACCCATAAGGTTTCTTAAATCGTATCCGTAACCAAACTTCAAAATAGTATATATTGCTCTCAAAACGAATCATAAATTTTACAATTTTTTTCTGAAAGTTTAATGTTGTTAAAAACTATATGAATAAGGTATCATAATATTTTGTCTTTTTTACAGCTAAGAGATATATAGTTGTAGAAGAAAACCACAAATGAGCATTATAAAATTTCAAAAATTTTAGGTTGTTTTGGTTAGAGAATATGTGTGACTTTTATGCTCTCAGAAATAAAGTTTAACTGAGAGAATACTAAATTTATTTTTTAAAATAAATTTAGTATAAATGCTGGTATGAATGCAGACAAAAGCATATTACTGAGTAAAAAGCTGTCTTTATCACAAAAAGGATTTTAAACTTATTTCAAAAACATAATGTATACATTTCTTTTCGTTTGTAATGTATCTAATGTACTAGACTCTATAAATTCTTTTTAGTTTTAGAATTTTTTCAGAAAATAAAGTTTTTTTCAGTTTTAATATGTTACAATCTGGAAGAGGAGTAGATACAATGTGACAAAGAGTTTTTAATATTGGGTCAGTAAAAAGAAATAAATGAACTATAAACTATTATATGTTTTGTTTGCTTACTAATAATAAAATCCCGTGGTCTCGGTATATGCGTTACAGAATTTTACTAATAATTTGGAATTACCTCCAAAACACGTATCGAAATTGTGCAGAGGGGCTGATGCATGTAAAATCTGTCGAGTCTCAAGTTCTCTAGTTGATGTAGTATGAACGTTAGAATAGGTGTTAGCCAGCTCAGGTGTGATCCTTGTCAGTACAGAGAGATTCGTTAGCAATAGTGCCTCGTGTTGCTTTGTAGTGCGACATTAATATTTCTCACTTACTAACTCTATGGTCAAATAAATATCAAAATAGCGTCCTTTCGATTTTTATTCCCTAAAGTTCCCCGGGTGTGTATACTGGTAGCTCAGGTGTTGTTCTTGTCAGTAGACAGAGGTTCATTGGTAATAGTGCCTCGTGTTGCTATTTTGTGCAACATTAATATTTCTCACTCACTAACTCCATGGTTAAATAAATATCAAAATAGTGTCCTTTTGATTTTTAACCCATTAAGTGCCCCCCAAGTGTATACACGTCCTGCTGAGCTGGTGCGTTTAGTGCCCCGGACGTGTATACTGGTCGGAGGACTTTTGTAGTGTGCTGCTCTGTTTAAAACTAGTCCCATGGCTTTGGAATACAATAAAATGACATTAACAGGTTCATTGATGGTCTAAAGAATTTACTTATTTCGGAGAATGGGTGTGGGAGGGATTTGAAATGGTATATTTCACGAACGATGGAATTCATAGCTAAGCAGTTTTTTCATGTTTCTCTCGTTTGAGTGTGCTCCTTTCTATTCTTCATTTACCGTCATGTTTGCTTACCGTGAAGGAGCTTTTTAATTTTTTGTATGATTTCACTGAATGTGAAGCTGGTTTATGAGTGCAACCATCTTTCAGAATATATCAGAACATATAAATTATACTTTATTTTGTATTATATTGTAACTCTAGAGATTAAACCTTTCATTTTCCTTTTATTATTTTATCCTTTCCTTTTCTTTCTTTTTTAAAATGAAATTAAGCAATTTTTAAGTGAAAAAAAACACGTCTTTTCTTTACCCCAATAAGCCACTTAACAATTCACCCCTGTGGGAAAAACGGAGGCACTGGGGGGAGGGGGAGTGGATTTCGTAATTTTTCCCCGGCAGTTAAGGGGTTAAAACCAAGGTTCCCAAACTTCTTTGTCTCATAGACCCCTTGCCATGTTTTTCGGTTTAAAGTGGACCTCTTCTTATCTAATATTGAATTTTTGCAAATTTACCAATTTAAATGTCTTTCTGGCAGCTGCTATAGATCTTATATTAAACGATTTAAATTTATAACTGAAGTGAAGTATAGTGTTTAAAACTTGGGGAAAACATGTTAGTTAAATTAAAATATAAATAATTAATAAAATAACTGAGCAACAGACAAGTGCTTTTAATGGGAGGAATAAATCTGGTGCTTCAACAACAGTTTTCAACATTTGGAATCAATCGTGTCAGGTTTAATCCTGAATCTCCTCGATTAGTAGTGTCCAGACCTTATTTCCCTCCTTTTTTTTTTTTTTTTTTTGTTTTGGAGATTGGCATCCACGATGAAACTCCTTCTCCCTAGGAAAAGTAATTAAAATTTTTCTCACAATATTCCATAATTCGTATAGCATGTATGTCTTTTTGAAGCCGAAATTACGGACACGGTCCTTTTTTTAATAAAATTTATGCTGTCACGTTGTAACTGTAAGTTAACCTTATTAAAATTAGTAAATGAATTTATTAATTAGATAAAATCTGGTGTCCACTTGACTAACTTTTCTTTTAAACTTAAAATCAGGATTTAGTTAAATGAGAGCCACCATCTGATTGACCCCCATTTAACCTCAAGGACCCCCAATTTTTTTTTCGCTGATGTGGGCCCATTAAAGGTTGTCATGGACCCCTGGGGTCTATATAGACCACTTTGGGAATCACTAGGTTAAAATGAACAGCTTTCTTCGAGGGAAATAAAAAGAGGACGCTAAATCAGTTGAATATTCTTGATGGTTCAACACGAAAGAAGTGAATTGTGACTGGAGTAGTGAAACTGCTTTCAAGTGTTTAAATAAATGTTCAAAATCTTTGTTTTCAGTTTTTTCGCAAAATATGTTCTTTACACTTAGAAATTAAATAATAAATATAAGTGAACTTATTTCATTCGATTAATATCTGTTCAACTCCCAATGTGCAAGAAAAAAGCATCAATTTCATCCATTCAATAGAAAATGTCTGCGACTGGAAAAGAATTTTTCACTTCTCTAAGCATCATACACTTCGAAAAGATTTTTTTTCTTTTGTTTTCTCTACAAATCACTCCCGAAAACTTTTACAAATCCCAACTTTTTTTTTTTTTAACCCAACGAAAAAGTTTCCGCTTTTCATTTTGATAAGAAACAATACTTTTGTGCCCGTGACCTATTCCTGTTCCTGTTCTGTACAAAATTTTTATGTGAAGCGCATTTTAAAAGAAAACCATTTCTGTCGATGCTTATTGATTCTCATCCACCTTTTCAGCAAACTTGGGGTAGGAAGTACTGTAGGGAAGAAAAAAATTTTTTTTCAACTAAATTTTTTTAAAACATTTTTTTTTCCTTTAAAGTAAAATACTGAGAGAAGCAGAACAAGAAGAAGAAAAAAATTTTGAAAAGTTCCAATTGACCACTCCATCTCAACTCGAAGTGTCTAGATGTTTCCGGTATGGATTTTTCTTTTCATTTTATTTTAAAAAAAAAAATTCTTTTTGCCTTCCATTTTCTCTCCAGTGAATCATTGACTTCGTTTTGTGGCACGTGGAAGTGTATAGCACCACGAAAGTAGTGTAAAGAAATAGAATAAGCAAAAGAAAAATTCGAAAGAGAAACGATCTAAGGACGAAAGAAGGGACGAAAAGAAAGATTTACCTTGAAAAGCTTCTGTGTAGCGACTAAAGTGTTTTGTGTCCATGTTCCCCTGTTGGATATGTCACCCCACTTAAGATTTGTGGCCAAACCCGAAGCGTTTGATCTTTGTGGTTCGGATTAAAGAGGAAAAAGAATGGCCGAAGTGCGTGTGTCAGTTCAAATAAGCCAAACAGATGATGGTTGCAGAAGCTTAATCGGTCGTTAAGCCAGTAGGGAATATGTGTCACATTCTCAACATAGCAATTGAAAACATGAACAGATACAGAACTGTGCAATTAATTGGGACAAACACTAAGATTTTCACAAATGTTGTTTAACCCGCGGTCACTCGCGCCTGTTTTTGCTACCTTCGTTACTCGCGGGGTGTAGAGAACACCCCAAACTTTTAACACGTGTATTTAATTATGAAAATAAAAATTAAGTCATTATGATACATATTTATAAAGTACAAGATGTTTTTTGTATTATACAAGTAAAATTATTAAATTTATTGCACACAAATGAGACTAACATTAATTTATACTAAACATACAAAATTTTCATTTTAAAACACATAATTTTATATTTTTTCATAAACCAGTAAAACGCATATGCCAGTAATAAATATAATTTATAATTAATGAGATAATGATTGTAGAAAGTAGAAAAATAATATTTTAATCATTTTCCAAACTTTTAGAGCAGACTGTATACAAATGCTCAACTTCTCGCGGGAGTTCTCAGCCCTCCAGATAAACTTTTCAAGGTCATTACATTCCAATCGTTCCTTAAAGAGGGATTGCATCACGCCTGAAGGTTCAATGACCTAAAATGTGCAGCTACAGAAAAAATCGTGGTTCTGCACATTCGTTTTAGAAATCTAGGATGATTTTTTTGTTGCTGGGGTGTACAGAACACCCCGCGCGAGTGATCGCGGGTTAATTAGTATAGGTTAACTTACATGAAGTATGGCAATCTAATACAAAATAAGTCCTCCTCTAGCTTGAATGAGATCTTGTGCATGGTTTGGCATGGATTTCAATAAATTAGAACATAAATTTTTGATGTCTTCATCACGAAACGAAACTTTTATAACATTCTCAACCCTTGTGTTTTTTTTTTTTGTTTTTTTTCATTTTACTCACACTTCTATTTTCAATACTCCACAAATTTTCGATGGGATTTACATCAGGAGATTTACCAGTCTAATCCAGAACCATCATTTTTTTAAAATAAATTCGTTGTTAGCTTAGAAATATGGCATGGAGCAAGATTTTTTTGAAAAGACATCACCAGCGAACGTTTGCATCAAAGGCACAATTTTACTTTCTATTATAGAAATGTATTGTTCATCATCTCTTCAATAGGTACTAAGAATAGGTCCTCCAGAAATAAAATAACCCCAAAACATCTGTTTCTTAGGATGCTTAAGGTATCCGACTGGGTTCGGAAACAATTTTCTAAAATATAACTTAAATAATTATTTAATTATTTTTTAATTAACCCGCGATCACTCGCGCGGGGTGTTCTGTACACCCCAGCAACAAGAAAAATCCCCCCAGGATTCTAAAAGAATTGCAGAACCACGATTTTTCTGTAGCTGACATTTTTAGGTCATTGAACCTTCAGGCCTAATGCAATCCCTCTTTCTCGAACGATTGGAATGTAATGACCTTCAAAAGTTTATCTGGGGGGCTGAGAACTCTCGCGAGATGTTGAGCACTTGTATACAGTCTGCTCTGAATGTTTGGAAAATGATTAAAATATTATTTTTCTACTTTCTACTATCATTATCTCATTATATATAAAGTATATTTATTACTGGTATATACGTTTTATATATATACTAGTTTATGAAAAAATATAAAATCATGTGTTTTAAAATGAAAATTTTGTATGTTTAGTTTAAATTAATGTGTTAGTCTCATTTATATGCAAAAAAATTTAATAATTTTAATTGTATAATACAAAAAAAACATCTTGTACTTTATAAATATGTATCATATGATTTAATTTTATTTTCATAATAAAATACACGTGTTTTTAAGTTTGGGGTGTCCTCTACCCCCCGCAGTACACTGATAGCAAAAACAGGCGCAGTGACCGCGGGTTAAGTATGTTGAAAACTATAAAAATACAGCAAGAAGAATTTTTGAAACTTATTTTTCAAAATATTGAAAATTTGTACCAAAAAATTACAAAAATTGCTCTTTTGCTAACAACTTTAAAAAATATATGTATCACAAAAAAAAAATAAAATGTTTGCAGGAATACAATTATTTAAGGTTTATATAACTCTGCTTTATATTAAAAAAAGCTCAAATTCTACAGTAAAATTATGAAATACAAGTGTTCGAAATGAAAAAATCCAGAATTTTCTTAAGAAACTTTTTTTCATATAAAATTACATTAAAAAATAGCAATTAAAAAAATTTCCCTTAGCTTTTGGGAGAAAGCATTCCTTATAATACAAAAAACAAATTCAAAAAATTTTCATAAGAATATTTCATTTACTTTAAGAAATATCACTCTTACCGTAAACCATTTTATCTTCAAAAATAACATTCTTCAGAAAAAATTTAAAATAAAGTTTTTATTTGCAATAAAAAATTTTTTTTAAAAATTTGGGGAAAGGGATTAAATCTCTCCCGATTTGTATGTTGTACCTTCCTGAACCTCATACTTCAAACTTTTGCATTTTTGAGGGCCCCTTTTTATTTTGAGACCTTTTCTTATCTGGTTTAGAATGCCGCGTAGAATCAACAATTCTGGTTTTGTCGAGGTACCAAGAATATCCTTTCATTTAGAACATAATTTCATTCCTAACTTTTGAAGTAGAGGGAATAGACCAACAAATCTAAATTAAAAGTATTATTGCAATATAATTTCTTAACGAGTGTTTGTAGCTCAACAAAATTGTCTTCGGGGTTATACTCCACGACATTGTTAAGACTCTCATTGCAGCTCTGAGCTTTCCCCTGAAGACATTTTCTTAGGAGATTTTGATCGCAAAGTTAGTTATAAGTCTTTTTAATAGAATTAATAACTGAATTTGAAAGTCCGTTGGTTTTTCTTTCAACGCTTCTCCAACAAATTCTGCTCTCTGGAAATCTCCTCTTTTTTACCTCATTCATCTTGTGTTCGGCATGACAACTTTAATTTAATTAAAAATAATTATAACTCTATATAAAGGTACTAATTAAAAAAGTTAAAAAGAACTCTATAATTTTGAACACAAATGATAAAAGATAGCAACTCGTTTTAGTCAAAACAATCATTGCAATCAGTTAACTGTTGCCTATTTGAAGGCCAAATATATATCTATTAAAATATTTATGAAGTGAAATAAAATTTACTAAACATAAAAAGAATTCGTTAAAATATTTTAAAAGAATAAAAATCTCATTTTGCCGGTGAAAATCAACCGAAAACTCACACTTCCGGTTTCGATTTTGGCTTACTACCTCAAACAAAAACAGCTATAACTCTTTTTCTAATTGACTCAGAATTTAAAGTATGATATTTTTAGAAAGTTTATTAAACATGCTACAAAAATAGACTATAAAAGAAATTTCAATTTTTTTGAGGAAAATGATGATTTTAAACCAGTTAACTGTTTGAAGAAAAAATTGTTCCCTGATGGGTTCGCCCCCACTTCGACTGTCAAATTTGGTCAAAACCCTTGCATAAGAAAATGCGTATCGTTGCTGAATACGACCTTCTTCTGCAGTCCAGGATTGATATTTTCTAGCCCAATTCAAACGTTTTTTCTTCTTTGAAGGTGTTAATAACTGTTTTTCGATTGGTTTTCTTGCAAATGACCCAGATTCAATAAGCCTTCGTCGAACTGTAGATGAATCCACGCTCACACCAGTAGCTAATAATTCTCTTTGAAGATCTCTACTTGTTTTATAAGGATTCATTGTCTGTTCGAGGTGTAATCTCGCGTTTGCGCCCGCATTTTTTACTCATTCGTTTTGTAGACACTGTTCCAAAATTCTTTTGCTGATTAATAATCCTAGAAACACTAGATTTTACAACTCCAACTGCTGCAGCAATATCCCTCACAGTCATAGAAGTATGCTGACTAAGGGTAACAATTCTAGTCCTTTTCCTGGGAGTGATGTCCATTTTTTAAATACACGTCAGAAGGAGATAATTCACACAAGCCACCAATTCTCACAGCAACTGAAGGAAAACTTTTCGACATGTCATGATCACGTGTTTAAACCGGTTTAGACAAGTCAAGGTCATCAAGCGTTGTAAGAAGAAAATCCAGTTGAAACCAGTTTGAGCAGAAATTCCCCGAGAAACAAACAATTTCCTTAAAAAATATGTTTGCCCCAATTAATTCGCTTAGTACTGTAGTACTAATCCAAAATTGGTTATGGTACTACACATATGGTATGAAAAGAGATAGAATTCTATTGTGTTACGATTAAAAAATTTAGAAGAAACTGAATTGTTTAAAAGAGTCACGCGTACTTAAAAATTTCAAATATTTTGTTTTAAAGTGTGAAATGAGAGTTTATTAATGTGTTTCAGTTATGAGAATTATAGAGTTTTTCTACATTGTATATAATAATCTGTTAAACTGTTATCTTGCGCTAGCAAAACATTCTAATTTATAAGAAATTATGAAAGTTTGGTGTTTAAAATTCTTAGTGTTAATAATTCTTATCATTAGTCAAGAAACCCTTAATACACTGGCATGCAAAAATTAAGGACCGATTGGTTTTTCTAATGTTACTTTTTGCATAACATTGTTCCAAAATTTAAAAATTATCGTATTGTGACATTATCATAACATAAACGCATGAAAAATATATACAAAATTTCCTGCAAATACAGTCCAAGGGGTAAGATTTTTTTAAAAATAAGATTGGATCACAATTATACAAAAGTCCATGTTACATAGGACTGACAAAAACAAAATCATACCTTTATTATAGGTTATGATTACCTCAGATTGTGTATGCAAGAAGTACATTGTCTAGCAATACTGAGGTTCAGGCTATCAAGAAGCTATTGAAGAGTTATTTTTATTCATATTGTAGTATCAATCACAGCTAAGAACCGTTGTTGACAACTGTTGAAGTGTTGCCAAGCATCTACCTTGAGTGTTTCCCACATATTTTGTTTCATTTAAATCCAGGGACCTCGTATGATATCCTGACTCTCTAACAGTTCAAGGACAGCAAACATTTGATGAGATGTGGTTGTCTTCCATGAAGAAATGTTCAGAGCATGTAGAACGTATGAAAGCGTTGTGCGGAAGGATAATCCTGGTAATTGGGAAGACGTGTAGGTCAGTACGGGTACAAAGCATATCTGTTCATGCAATTCTGCTGTCACCAAACCAGTAAGTTCGGATAATGTACGAGGAGTTATTGTGTATTCCTCGCTCTATCCAGATGAGTATGCGTCAGAAATTTTTCGTCAGTCTAAATTTACTCTCCTCCACAAAATGCACTCAAACACATTGTTCATTTTGTCCTTTTATTGTGTTTCCGCCACCCCATAAAATGATATCTCTTATGAGCAAGTGATAATGACATACACCGTTTTAGTCATCTAGCATTAAACCTTTTTGCGAGGAAGAACCGATGAACGAAAACATTTTACAGACGAGTGTGTCACATATGCATCCTCCTCAAATGTCACTGGCAGCCGGGTGATACACCGGTGAATCGCGTTTCGTACTTAATCTACAGGACTGATTGTCCCCACAGGAAAGTTGCATTGAACAGACTACAGCACGATAATCGGTTTCGAGACTGATGTATGTATGACCCACCCGGCACGAAAGGGTTAAACTATGACTGCAAAGTCTCCTGACTACGGTAAAACGAGATATCACTATCTAGCAATTTCTCCAGTTGCTTGCTGTGGTTTCATCTTGCCTGCACGACTATACAACAATCGTCTACTGGCTGATGGCGCATGAATAACCCCCACTAAATATTCCAACATCTGTTCTTGACCTTTGAAATGCTGTCCAAATTCGTAAAACGATATTATGAGAGTTCCAGAACACCGCAGTTACATTGATTACACTTTGGTCTTCCTCGTACTTTACAATGATTCAATGTTATGTAGTCATGTCTGTTGGCCATATCACACTGTGTTAACAATTTCACGTCATTTAAGCTGATGCACACCGGGTAATGCCACTCATAATACTGCATGCATTGCAAGACTACTCTTTACCTTCGGACACATCCCTTAGTTCACCAGGACGTATACATGCAAATTCCCAACCTTACCTGAACATAATCGATCCTCTGGGTGGTCTTTCGCCTTGTTGGGACTACTCGTTCATGTTAATTTCTCCACTTCGTCCTCAATTTGTGCATTCCAGTGTAAATACAAAAATTATAAACTCCTGAACTGCCGCAGCTGTACATATACGTCTAGCTCAACAGGTACTTTAAAAGTCCCGGACGTATGTGTACGTTTTTCCGAAATATGATTCTTTTCTTTGTTTTGCAATTAGAAAAACTATACCGAAGACTTTGATCGCAAGTGGTAGCTGTAAAGGCGGGCCCTTCCAAAGACTTTGAAATATAATAAAATTACATTCTCATTGTTTTTGGAAGGGATTTACTTTTTCCAGAAAATAGTTTATTTATTTATGCCTATTATTTTCCCTCCAGTTCACCGCATACGCACGTGTTTGTGAAAAATGGTGACATTGGGGAACGAATCTTTTAACTTGTATTTGGCAGTTAAGGGGTTAAAATCCTAAAGGTATGCAAATTTCTTAGATACCAGTTATAGATAAATGAATACACACATATGTGTGTGTTTGTGTGGGTAAGTGCGTTTTCCTTTACTTTGAAAATTATGAAAAATATAGTCACCGCAATTGAAAATAAGACTGTATAAAAATGTAAAATAAAATTTATCTGCATATATTAATTTATATTTAATTTATCTCTCTGCAAAATTTGTAAAGGTCAAGTTTTATTTTTACACTTCATAAGCACATACATTCATGATAATTAATATTGGATTGAAAAAAAATATTTTTCTCTTTAAAATACAAGTGAAAGAAATAAAACAAGTATAAAAAGTAATTAATTAAGATTTAAACTAGTTAATAAAGTCATGTAAAGTAGTTTTTTTATGTTTAAATGAAGACAAACAATTCTGCGTCTACAATAATTTCAACTTACACATGTCAAATATTTAACTTCAGGTAATTAAAATAATATGTAATTATTTATTGGGGAACATATTTGATTTAAAGTCTTAAAAATGGAAAAATTAGTAAGAAATTAATAGAGTTTTTCGTTGGTAACGTGTTTTTACACATATTTTCCATTGTTGTCTTTCAAAGCTATTTAACAATCCTTTTATTAATTACTTGAACTGTGTGAATTTCAAAAATATTTATTATTATTACTAGTAATTTATTATCTATGAATAATTTAACGTCCTTCTTTATTATATGTTGATGCATTTTGTTTTAAAATACATTTAACAGTCTTGGGAATATATTCCTTTTTTTTCAATTCATGTTGTTTGGTATTTTTTAAGCATTATACACTTTTAAGATCGTATTTATTTTAAGCCCTAAGTCTAAATAAAAATATATAAGTACACGTTTTAAAAATCGTTTCAATGGGAGAAAGCTTATGTGTAATTTTGATAGTTTACAGTGTTAAATATTAACTAAATTAAAACTTAACACTTGATATTTAAAGTATGCTTGCTCTCAAAATAAATTAAGGTAATAAAAGCTTTTAAAATTAGGAAAACTTTTGAAATTCAAATTAACTATGCAAATTTGTTTGTTTCTGTTATTTTATTTGCATAAACATATACATTACACATTATAAGTAATTTTAAAATGGGAATAAAACTATATATGGATATAATAGATATTTGGTATTTTTAGACGTCACTTTAATTCATATAATGAAGTATTTTATAAAGAATGATTTCATATACTTTGATTTACATCGTTACGAAGAGTTTGTACTCAATTACCTTCTATGCGGAAAAGGTATTGTAGTTGAAAATACTTCTTGTAAATAACATGTAAATATTAGTTAATAATAGTTAATAATACATGGCGATTCCTAAGGAAGTATACAGTTCCAATGCACTATAAATCAAGAACAATGTAAGGTGTTATATTAGGTTGGGAAAAAAAGAAAAACATTATTTTTGCATGAAATTCAAGACTTTATTTAAAATGCTTCGATTGTCCGATTTAGGTTAAATATGTACAGTTTTGTTCCATAATTTGTTGCTATTTTAAAGGTAGCTTCAAAATGCCTCTCTCATAGAAGTCTTGGTCATTATTGGCGAAAAGTTCTAGTAATCGATTTTCACAATCTCCTCTTGATTCCAATATCTTATCACTCAGAAAGTTTTACAGTGCAAGAAAAAGGCTGTTAATCACTTGGTGCCAGGTCTGGACTATATGGTGGATGCATTAAAACTTCCCAACCAAGCTCCCAGGGTTTCTGGCGAGTCACTACAAACATGTGTGGCCTGATGGAACAAAACACTTCTTCTGTTGGCCAATTTTGGCCGTTTCTAGTCAATCGCTGGCTTCAAATGGTCCTGTTGTTGACAGTAGAAATCTGAATTTAGAGTTTGGCCATACGGAAGCAACTCATAATAAATTATTCCTTTCCAGTCCCACCAAATACTCAGTAGAATCTTCCTGGCTATTAGTCCTGGTTTGGCCACCATTTGAGCTACTTCGCCGCGCTTTGACCACGATCGTTTTCGAACAATACTGTCGTTTGGGACCCAATTCTAATCCCCAGTCACCATCCGTTTAAGAAATGGGCCGATTTCATTGCGTTTGGCCAAGGCTTCGCTGGCGGAAATTCGATCCATCATCTTTTTTGGTGTTAATTGGCGTGGCTCCCAAACATCGAGCTTCTTTTTTTAATGCAACTTTGCGCAAATAGTTTAAAACTGTTTCATGGTTGATCTTTAGCTCCTGGGCGATACTACGACTACTAACATGTCGGTCAACTTCGATTATTTCTGTGATTTTATCGACATTTTCGACGACGGGCCTGCCTGTGCGAGGTGCATCTTTAACATCAAAAATACCTGAACGGAATCGACGAAACCAAAATTGCACGTAATTAGCTGTTACAGTATCGACACCATAAACACCATGCACAATTTCAGCCGCCTGGCTTGCATTTTTGCCTTTATCAAAGAAAAACTGTAAAATGTGCCGAATTTTCTCTTTGTTGACTTCCATTGTTAACACACTGTAACTCACAACTGAATGGACCAAACAAAAAAAGACAAAATAATTTTTTTAGTGTGAACTATCTCCTTAACAACGATATATAAATATGAAATTGATTGATACTTCAGGAGATATGGACACTACAGCCATCTACCGAAAAATAATGGATTTCCTTTTCCCGAACAATACGTCACCTGTAACAGAATTGTATGGAACAATTTCAAGTTTATTTAGAGAAAGCCACAGATGTTTTATCTGTGAATCCTTAGTCATACGACACACTTCGAGCCGTGTTGAGGTGTTCGTGTTGAGGTGTTTTATTGATACGGCTGTGATACGCTGTTTCAGCTTCATCCAGGACTTTTACTTTTGCACAAACAACCCACAGTTTTACATTTTTCATGCCATTGTTTGATAAAATTTCTAGTTGGTGGTTCTTCTCCGAATCATGGTCGAAAATGTCACTAACAGTCTTTCTCGAACCTCCACTCGGTTATTTCGACCAACTATTCCCATGACACGCTCATTGCTGCTTATGTCACTTCCATCAGGGTCTGGACACAAACTTTAAGAGTACATCTACCTTACGCATCGCTGAGGTGGTGCATGTCTTTGACTGTTACTGTTTACCGCACTGGAATGTGTTTACTTCCTTATGAATCACCCTGTATTTGATAAGTTTTGGTGACAGACTTTGTGATAAATTTGCTTCACAAGTCATCAAATGTGATAACTAATGATTATCCTAATGACTAAAATAATTATCATTTGAAGAGATTCCTGGAGCTTAGAATATAATGTCAAGCCAATGCAATGACGACGCAGAGGAGCAAATTTTAGAATGTCAAAATTTCACAGTGAATGTGGGCTGAACACTTTCATATTATACCTGTACCAAACTTAATTGCAATGTTGTCTGTTTGGAATTATAACTATGTGGTGGATTTATAAGTCTATATTACTTCATGTTAAAGAAAATCTATTATGTTTATTAGAAAAGTATCAGAATATAAATTTCAAATTATTGACTTAAAACTGCTTGTTCAGTGCTTGGATATTTTATATTTGTGTTTTCAGAATATCTATTTTTGTCCCCAAATTTGACAATTTGGTGACATTTGGGAATCAAACTCTTTGGTCTGTACAGCCTTCTTGGCAGGAATACTCTCTCTGCCTGCAAATGAATCTTTCCAACCACAATACCCCTTCAACAAGAAACAGTCTAATCTTTCTTTAACAATATATAGAGGTGTTCATCAATAGGAGTTTTACTACATCACACACAACCATTTACAATTAACAAAATTCTCTAGGAGTTTATAACTAAAATGATCTAATAATCATAATTGTTTTATAAAAAAATGTATAATATTATAGATGATTATTTAAATTCATAAGAATTAGAGCTTTATGAACTTATAAATAGTTCAACATACTCGTATTTATCCGATGTAATCGTCTCTAAAACATTTTGGATTAATAGTGCTAATAATCATATCCAAGCTTAAAATAAAAGCTTGAAAATGGAAATTATCCTTAATATTTTAGTAAATTAATTGTTAAGAGCCAATTAACGCAATATAAACTCACGCAACATATATTTTTTGATATTTTAAAAATTTAAATTGTTTCCTTCAAGATTAATGAATGGATTTATAATAAAAAAATGTCAAAAAATGTACAATTTAAAGCAATAATTCTAATTAAGAACTCTTAATTAATTTAAATCAAAAGTGTTTTGAATATTCCAATTTTTGATTCTTAAGTTTATAATACAGTATTCTAGAATCAGTGTGTGGTAAAAAAAATAATTCAATTATACCCAGTTCTTACAACAGCTTTTTTTACAAATTTACTCTGCACTAAATAAGTATTTTAAATGTATCAGAAATATTTATGTTGAATTATATCTTTACTATGTTCTATAGAAACATTGCGAAATAAATAATATAAAAAAGTAAAGTTTATAAATTTATAATAGCATATTTTGTATCATTTATATCACTTACAAATGAAAATATTGCAATTTAAATATGTATAAAGAATCTGATTCCATTCTTTCTGAAATAGTATAAATATCCATTAACGCATGGCAGAAAACAGTCAACGCCATCACGTGACACTCCTAAACCAAAAAGAAAAAAATCTATAAGCACCTCATCAAGGATTCACCGCACTAAAATCTAATGAATCTACATTCCTCTAGAAATTGCGCCCTTCCTAGAGAAGCCCTCTTCTAATTAGAGCATGAAATCTCAAAAATGACATCGTCATCGATTGCGGATGGTTCTAAAATTCGAATAGGAGGGCTTTAATCATACACCAATGACAACGCGGCCTTCGAGAAGGGACCATAAAGCGAGTCCGATGAAGGCATCAAATGGTCATTATGGGAAACTCATGGCCCAGATGGCCCGGAAGGAATGCCAAAGAGCGTTCGAAGGACGACTCAAATTAAAAGATTGCTTCCCTATCTTAGGCAGCGAAAGCATGTTTGGAGGTATTTATGGAAAGAGTTGTTATAATGGATCAAGAAAAGCCTTTGTGTATGTGCAGTTAAAATGTTAAAAGGGAAATTGTGAAAATCAATATACCTGGTTTTTCAAGTTATTTTCTTTCAATAAATATTAGTTTGTGGTTAAACATTGTCACAAAGTGAAAATTGAGTCATTGGTATTTTCAAATATTTTTAGTTGATTCAAATTGAGATAAAGATGTGAAACGATTTGTTAGAAATTTTAGTTATATAGTAAATTATCATGAATAAAAAAGATAATTTTTTAAACCAGAATATTTTTCTCCAGTTGACTACATGTATAATTTTTGTCCGTACTATTTCAGGCAAGATATACATATTTTAAACCTAAACCAGTGCTTCTCAAACTTTCAATATTTTCGACCTAATTTTCAATCACAATTTTCATCACGTTTCCCTCCCCCATACAATAACTTTTTGAATACAATAAAAATGTATTTTGATGCTAAACACATAAAATACGGCCTTAACCGTTTGAGTCCTATGGGGTATTGAAAAAACACTGTCGAAAAATCCCAAACAGTGAAACCGTGATTTCTCGGAATGAGTACGAAAAAGCCAGATCAAAAGCAGCGCTTGTTTTACTTTATGTCGAGAAAAACCAAGCAAGTGATAGCGCTTTGTTCATTTCACAGCAATGGATCTTAATTGGAGCTATAGTA
Source organism: Trichonephila inaurata madagascariensis (assembly GCA_019973955.1). Lineage (NCBI taxonomy): Eukaryota > Metazoa > Arthropoda > Arachnida > Araneae > Nephilidae > Trichonephila > Trichonephila inaurata. Next base: position 228,108 of record BMAV01001230.1, read on the forward strand.
TTGTTTTACCTATTGTAAAATGTACTATTTACATTAAGAAGAGCTGTGTAATATACTTGCTTCAGTAAACCTGAGCGCACGCTTCAACAATGGGAAACGCACCGTCAGTTGTCCATAATGTTCAAAATTTACTGGGTTTTCTCGACATAAAATCTCAACAGCGCGATCAACCTGCTTGGGAACCAAACGGTTAATTATAAACCGTACAAATTATCAAGATAAGAATTAAATTTTGTATATGTTACTTTTACGTAATATTTTAATTTTTTTTTAGTAAAAGGATAATAATTATGTTGCTTTTCTTTCTAATTTTTCAATTGGAACAGATTGCATTACTATGAAACGTGTATATATATACGTATTATTTTTCTACTGGGTTAAGGAGAATAACTATTGAATTACTTTAGATAAAACTCTGCAAACATTCTTTTTAAAATTCACAGCATGATGAATCAATTGCATGTTTTATCCAAAATGTATTGATCTAAACAAAACAAACAAAAAACCTGATGCACTTGAAAGTATTTTTACTTTATCTTCTTTGTTTTGTTGTTTTCTTAACAATTGTTGAGTCGTGATCTTAAGGTATCCGACTACTTTAACATCATGATTTTTTTAAACTGACACTTTTTTATGATATTATTTTATAGGCCATCTTATTAGCTTTATAAAAGTGCCAAGTGTTTTATTTTCATTCACTAGAACAAAAGCTACAAGTGTTTTAGTAAAAGCGATGCCAAAACTTTACATAAGGTGTCGAATTTAAAATGCGTTTTAATCGAAATATGTGTTTGCGTTTTTTCGAAAAGTTCAAACGGGTACCATGAATGTTCAAAAAGTTTATAAAATAATTTATCGAAATTTTGCGTGCATGCTCTGTATAACGGTAAACGTGTTTTAACTTTCAAATTTATCAATCACTGTTTTAATGCAAAATTTACAGTTCTTTATGTGAATATAATCACTGCTTTTTAAATTCATATAACAACTAAGATAAAGTGCTCTAGATTTTGTAAACATTAAAATATCTCTTAGTCTGAAGGTCATTTTTAAAAGGAATAGCAAAGCAATGCATCAAAGTTGAAAAATTGAGAATTTGTTCATTTGCTATTTGTACAGAACGGGCAACGTTTATGTAATTTTTTGTCAATATTTTTACCCATTTTTGTAGTAATAATTTATTTTTCTCTTCTTAATTTCAGCCTTTTTTTCTTAAAATGTAATCTAAAAACCACAAAAATCTCCATATCTCCATTTTTTTTAAAAAAATTTGTCGCAAGTATTCGGATACCTTAATTCGTTTTCGAGAAATCTTTCAGACCGACTCGTTGCCATTATCTTAAACAAACTACTCCTTTGACATATATTGTTGTCATAAAAACTTCTACTAAGAACTAGAGCCAACTTTAGCGACTTCAGCGCTGCTTCTGGCCACATGAAGTCCGTTTCCGAATCCATTATTTTTGAGGAATCAACCGTTCAAAATATATATTAAGCACTACATATACATTGCTGATTTCAAGAATAAATAAGAGTTATTGAAAGATCAATTTCTTTTCCCAAAAGGTCGAAGCGCGGTAACCGACTTTTTGGAACCTGATTTTAAAAAAGCTAAAATGGATAATATTTATGATATTTAGTGTCATTTAGAAAAAATGTATATAAAATTTTTTTAGAATAGTATTACGAAAAAAAATTTTTTAAGTACAATTTTTGAAAAAAAAAATAACTTAGAATGACCAGTTTTCAAAATATTCCCCTTTTTTGTGGAAAGTTTTCTTTATTAATATTTCGCCGTGGATAGCTCACACCTCTGTACAGAGGCTCACTAGAACTTTTAAAATATATAACTTGAAGGGTTTATCCATGTTTTACGACAAAAAGGGGAAAAATTTTTAAAAAAAAAAACCCTATAATTATTTCAAGGGGTTGAACCAAAAATAATGGAATGTTCAAAAATCATGTTGACCCTCACAAGGTACGGCTAAAAGGCAAAATGTTTTTTAAAATTAGAAGTTTTTTTAAAAGGAGAACATTTTAAAAAAAAAGTTATTCAGTTAATTTTTCCAAAAATTGTATTTAAATTTTTTTTTTTGTCAAAATTCCTTAAAACCATTTTTATCATGTATTCATTCAAGTGACACTAAATATCATAAAAATTATCCATTTTTTTTTTAAAATCAGGGTTTCCCGAACTATCGGAAAACTTTATTGTTTTTAATTCTATTGAAATTTTTTTTATTTATTTCTTTACATGCCATCTTGTTTTAACATTATATTCTACCTTAAATGATAAACCAATCTCCTTAGTAAGAAAAATGTATTATATTTGAAAGGAACCTAACTTACTGCATAAAATTTATAAGTCTCCCCTCACTTTGTGTTCTAAATCATCCATCTCATCAAAAGTTTTAGAATGCTTATTCCAAAAAAAACAAAGATATTTATAAAATTTATTTTATATATAACTAAAAGCATGGACGCTAAGATGCATAAACAGTTCCGGTCAGGTATCGTCTAAAGCAACCCCTCTGCATTTTACTATTAAATTTATTTTTTAAAAACGTGGGTTTTTTTTGTTCAAAGTATCTTACCCCAATGATACTTAGCTTCCCTTTCTTCAGAAAAATCCCTACTAGAACAATCAGAAATCCTCACACTCAATCAAAAACGCACAAATGATCGTGGTATACTTCTTTAGTGTACCATTCAAGTATCCTTTTGCATACCTCACTTAGAAGACCATTGTGTGTGTTCTAGATAATTCAAAAAATTATTCCAAACTAAACGGGACAGCGTTTGTTATAAAAAAATCTTTTGTGGGATCTATTTGAATAGTTTAAAAGAAATTTAAATAATCCATGTAAATAGTACATCAAGTTTAAGTAACAGAAATCATTAAACTAAAAAATATATAAATTGCATACGTAAAATAAGTCAATCTAGTTTAAGTAAACGCGTTCCTTTGTATCTTCAAAAATAAGAAGCATAACTTTTGTTTTGCTTTGAGTTCATACACTAATGACCGAAAAATATTCCACAGAAATATCAGTTTTATTTTAATAATATATTTCTCCTTAGGATTAAATCCAAAAGGATTCGTTAGTTTCTTACAAAAACAAGCTGACCTTTTTTTTTCTTTTTTTGATCTGATTTTTATGACAGTATCTGTAAAATGTGTACGTTTTATTCATTGCCATTTTTATACTAATCTTACAGCTTATTTTCTCTTATGGTATCTTATAGCATTCTGTAACTATTTTTAGATAGCCTTTTTCGGTAACAATTGTTTGAATTGTAAAAGGTGTTAAAGATAAATAATATCTTCTTATTAAATTAATTAATTAATAATAAAAGTTACATCTGCCTCTGGAATATTAATAACAAAATTCTTCTTTTCTTTCAAATGAAAACAAATCAATTTTTTTTTATTTTTTTTAACAAAAATTTACTGATTATACCGAGGGGGACTTTTCAAATTTAATACTCTCTTGTGCCTTTTAAATATTCACGAATTCGCATGGTTACGAACTTAATAAAAATTAAATAATTCATAAGTTAGATTAAATATTTTGAATTGTGCTTTCTTTATTGTCATTTCTTGCAAAATCTTGAAAAAAAACGCCGAGAGCTTTATACTTTTGATGTCTATTCCATTATTTTTTTTAAAATTCCTCCTCTCTGGAAGAATTGAAACAACTGGAACAAAAACGTATGAAAATTTATGAAGTACGTTTTTTCATCCCATTTCTTCAGTGATTGGATTTATGATTAATGGAAGTGGAATGGAATTTGTTTGCGAATGTCTATTTCAGTATTATGGCAATGGAATGACTTTCAATTCAACGCAAATATTAATCCGTTTTGCCTCACATTTTAGATATATTTCAATGATCTCTCTATTTGGTATTCAAGTTTTTTTTTCTCCTCAGGATAACTAAAGAGTGTAAAACTTTATTACGTAGTCATTGCTTATATATAGTAAGTAAAATATTTTAATTTAAAAGAATGCTTTTTTGAGAGGACTGCATGCTAAACCGTTAAAATTTAACTAAATGGGTTTTTTCTTTTCCAATAACAATTATTAGTTCACACACTTCCTGTATATATTTATATATACCTTGTTCAAATTTTCAATCATTAAGAAATTACAATTATTCATCCACTCAAATTCAAATACATTTTTAAACTTGTAGTGAATGACACATGATGTTAAAACCGTTTTTTATTTTCAAATATTAATTCATCAAGAAAATTTAATTAATTAAGTATAGTTTAAGAGATATATTTCAGTTGATATTATTCCTCTATAGATGGCAACATCATTGGATAAAACAGCTTTTGTTAAATTTGTGAGGAAGATTTATCTTAACTTGAATAATCATATGCTAGCTAGACGTCAGCATTTCTTTTACACTGGTTTTAAGATTAATTCTTACCTATTATATTTAACTTTTATTTAAAAAAATATAAATACAAATTTAAAGTGGTTTAAAAGTTTTGAATTTTAATTTAAAAGGTGTTTTGTGAATTATTGAATTCAATACATTGTTATTGTATGGAGTAGAGCGCGATGAAAATTATGATTGAATATTGGGTCGCAAATATTGAAAGTTTGAGACGCGCTACGTTAAAGGACTTCCTGAATAATAGTTAAGGAAATATTTGTTTTTCCAACCAGTATTTCGCTCCTAATATGTCTAATATCGTTTGGAACATTTTTCTGTTACCGCGATTTAGAAAGCGTTTTAGCTATACTTTTAGGTGATTTTCTATGGGACATATTCGGCCAGAAGTGCTACATCGTGATATGAACCATCTAATTTTCAGTTTTTGATTACCACTTCTGCAGTTGTGGTCGATGGTGTCTATGAATTGATCAGGGCATGTTTCAACTGTCAATATGTGGGTCTGAAGACATCATGCGACTTTGCCAACCGAGTCTGTAAGGATATTCCACTCAGTTATTATTCATTTTTTTTTATTCATACCGCAATAGTATTACTGAATTTCTAAGAGCTGTATATGTATTGCATTATTATTTGTGTAACTCTGAAGATATATTCTTATAAGTCGAGTAGTTGTAGGGTATTTAGAAAATATATCCTTAGTTAAATAGTATGCAATTTTCTGGGGACCTGTGACGCACACAAAAGGGAGGATCTCTAGATCCTGACCCTCCCAAAGCCCTTGATTTTTTTTAGATTGATTATAATTCTATGTACATAATATGTAAAATTTAATTAATAATTAATTGTATTAATAAATGATAATGATTGGTCAATAATTAAATTTTACTGTGTTTTTTTTTATTCCCAAAAATAGACAAAATCAAAAGAATATGTTGTGCGTCGTTATGGAGCATGATACGAGAATGGGGACTTTCAACCCTGAACCCCCTTGAAAAATCCCAGTGTGCACCACTGCTGGTGATTGATTTAAAAAGGATAACATATATGAGATGTCAAAAATTGTACAAAATTAAAATATAGAATATTTATGAAACTGATGGTATTTCCTTAAGAAATGTTGTAAAATCCACAATAAAATCTGCTATGATACATAAATTATTTTCTAATATTTATAAAGCAAATAACAGGGCTATCCAGATAAAAAATGATGTCTGCTTTAAAAACTAAGTGATGAATGAGAGAGATGCAAATAATTCTAACGGAATCAAATAATTTTCGACAACTTAAAACAGTGAAAATAAAAAAATTCTGAAAAATAACAAAATGTAGTTTTTTCTTCTTTATATTTAGAATAAAGACGAATCGACTTCTAAAACAAATAAATAAAAAAAAATAAATTTTTAAATCTATTGACAAAATAAACTTTTTTCAACCTCCTACTTTCTATCATCCTTCGTTCTATTAGTCGTTTAGTGAGTGTAGTGATTAATTTCCTTGATGTAGTCAGCTATAAATTAATGACTCGCTAATTGCTGCCTTTGATGCATTCGTCAATCAATTCTCAATTCTTCTCTCTCCTCTATCTACATCAAGAATTTTTTTTTTAATCTCATTCCATCCTTTACACTACTAGATATTTTTTTTACCAGCACTATTTAACGTTTTTCACATTTCACAGAGAATAAACTCAACGTGATTTTGATATTTCATCCTGCGGAAACTTTAAAAAAAAGAACTAGACGGATATTAGATTTTAGCCATTTTTTTTCTATCGCAGCAACTCATGATTAATGCGTAGTCTGGTAGAATTTGTTTTTAACTTTAAAATCTTCTATCCTAACTAAGTGACTTTTAGTGGACATTAATATCTGCTTTCTTTATTTGCCACTTATGATTCTTTTTTTTTTTTTTTTTCTTCTTGCCGTTGTGCGTTGCAGATAGCAGCCCGCGGGGAAAGAGAAGAATTGCAGCTAAGACTATCTGACAAGTTTAATGAGTTTTATCATTAACTTAATCCAGAATTACTTGCGCTTTCACAGCCATCCTTTTCTCTTAGTGAAACAAATAAGTAAGAAATTCTTCAGCTTATCTCATTCAAGAATTTTTCCGCGAGTTAATATGTTTCGTTTGCTCGGTTGTGGAGAAAAATACTGTGCTGGAATTCGAATTTATAGTTCTATACTTCGCATATACTTCAAAGTAGATGAGTCTTTAGAAGTTTTAAAAGCTCGTCGCACTTAATTAATGAATATCAGTACCGAATAATTTATATTTATTATTAATAGTATATTATTCTTCTCTTCTTGATAATATGCTAGTAATTGGATTGCTTATTACGTTAATTAAATAATATACTTCATCAAACTATCAAGAAAGCTTAATCTTTATGAGGCAAAAATAAGCAGCTGTAATTTCACTGGAGAATTGTAAAAAGAAGCAGATGTGAAATATCAACAAAAATTATTGCATTTTCTTACGTTTATAAAAGAAATGACTAATTATATTAGGACTAATTATGTAATGTTTATAACTATCGTCTTACATATTTTACTCTACGCAGTATTTAACTAATATATTATAACTAAGCAACGATTTCTCGAGAATAGGACATAGAGCTTAAATAAAATGTGTTATCAATTAAATTGCTGAAACACATCCTCCTTTGAAATGAGACACATCAACAAAAACATGCTTTTGCAATCGTTTGTAAATGTCAGAACATTTCTGGAATCCATTTTTAGCCATGTCCTTTAATTCAGCCTACGATACACTTTTAATTTCATCAGAAGATAGGAATCGATGACCCTGAAAATGACGTACCAGTTCAGGAAATATTCTGAAGTTGCAGGGGGCGAGATCAGGAGAGGAAGGAGCATGTGGCAAAACAGTTTCCTTCATTTTTTCCCGTCGCTTTTTGAAGCCTCTTCTTACGTACCGTGTGAAG
>BMAV01001230.1:235563-251392 GCA_019973955.1 Trichonephila inaurata madagascariensis
ATAATATCTCAGATCCTAATATTAAATAGTCAATCCTACCATAACTTCGATCGTCGATCCAATCTTAATGGAAGTTGCGTATTTACTCGAGTCCAGTGGTATGCACCTTGACTTAATGGCTCTATCTCCGGAATAACTTCTATTGGCTGTCACTTCACAATTGTATCGCGCTCTATCATAACATTCCCCAAATTGCCACACCGCCTACTCTAACTTCTGATATTTCAAAGTTTTCTAATTTGCATCTTTTATTCACGCTTCACTTCTTGGGTTTTGGCTGGAAAAGAGTTGTCATTCATTCTGGCCCCAAAGAACCCAAAAGATATGTTAATGAAAAGACGCATGAGCCCGTCACAACCACCACAGAAGCCTTTTCAATGTTTTCAGGGATGTGGGAAGTCAGGGTCATCCAGAGCGTTCGGCGTCTTATACGGTTTCCCGTTCTTTCCTGAAACGTTGATGTCACTCAAAAGTTTACGTTTGAGATGATATATTACTGTTGTACATGTGCTTCAACATTTCGTAAATTTCTTTTCCAAGAGAACACAAAATTTGATATTCATTCTCTTTTCTACAAACGTCATTTCTTTCAATCGCCGATTATTGAATGCATCCTTTAACAAAATACGACGCTATGGCGAGCCACCAACCACTTGATATAGGACAAATCACTCTTAGAAAAGGGGGAGGGACATGCATTTACACAGAAACGTTATCATACTCTCTCTACTGCAAATAATTTTCACGTTATAGGCTCAGTCAGGGAACTTGTGAATCCTACCTCGTATGAATATATTCATACACATTTTGAGGGAAATTAATAAATTAAGACAGCGTTTCTTAAGAACTGTGGAGCATACCCCCTAGGGGGACGGGATAACTCTACGAGGAGGGCATGAGCATATTAAAAAACCGAAAACAAAAGATAATTTTAAAGAATTATTAATTTATTGAAAGTAAAAAACAAAACACGTTCTGACATAATAAAAAATAAAATTAACTTTTATACTGATATAATACACTTGTATATGTTTCAGTATTGCACAATGCATATTAAAATTAATTTAACAATACTAAGTTAAGAACAAGTTTAATAATTACCAGTGACCCCATGGGATTGTCATATCTAAAATTATATACGAAAGTTATATATAGAACTTATCTTGATAATTTGAACCATTTATAAATAATCCTTTTATTGCCGATTAAAAGTTGCACGGTTCACTCCGTTGTCCGCGTAGGCAGGAGTATGTGATGTATATTGGGGGGCGCCCGCCGAGAAAAGAAATAAATAAACAAATCCTCTCATATAAGTAAATCGTTCGCAAACACTGTCAAGCTCCTTTTATTGCATTTCAAAGCCTTCTGAATACTTTTACGGATAGCAGTGCACAGAAGAGACCGTACTTCGGAAAGATGTATATATACGTCCGAGGCATTATCGCATCGGTTGAGTGAGTAGTATATATGCGCCAGTGGCACTTAAGAAGTTAAACTCGTATTATAGTTTTAGCGTCATAAATTATAATATTATTGAATTCAATGCATTGTTATTTGTATGGAGAGGGACGTGAGAAAACTTATGATTGAATATTGGGTCGCAAATACTGAAAGTTTGAGAAGCACTGAATTAAGATCCAAAGATTTTTCTAAAGCTTGATTTAATTTACCTAGATTTCTAAAAGTGTATCAAATAAAAGCTTACGTTATGTAATTCTAAATAAAAATAACTGCATTTCTAACAAAGCATAAAAATGTAAAGTGTACTTAACTAAGCAAAGGCAATATATTAATTATATATTGCACACGTTTTACTATGAAATTTTCTCAATGTACTTTCCGATATCCCGATATTCTGTTCACCATATATGGGAAGATTAAATTTTTTCCTTATATTTCATTCTATATATTATGTTCTACATGTATGAAAATCAAAAAAAAAAAAAAAAAAAAAATTAAATATTTATTAATTTTGTATTGCTGGACCTAATATTAAGCAAACCAAAAGTCTGCCCAAACTTAAATGGTTTCTATTTCTTCTATCGTATTTGTATTGTGCTGCTAGTTTCATTTTCTGGTTTGGGCACTGTTCCTTATCTAATGTTTTCTTATTTATTGCACACATATTTATTTGACATTGTAGTAAAGCATTTCATATTCATATACTAATATTTAATAAAATATTACAAGCCATCAGTTTTGTTTGAGTAGGCTTAACATAAATATTCTTAACCAATTTTTAAACCAATATAAAAATTTTAAACTTAAATTTTAAAAAGTAAGTCACTCATGTTAACAATATAGTTGTTTTCCTGTGACACATATTGCTTAGTAAAATATTAGCTATGTTCACATAAGCTTTTTTTTAAATTTTCCTCTCATTCATTTTAAAATAAAAGTAATGATTTCAAAGCTGTCACTGGAAAAAAATGATTACTTACTATACAGTTTAAAGTAAAGTAACCTTGCGTACAATTATTTACTATTGCATACAATTATTTACTGTTGCATACAATTTATTACTATTACATACATCAATACTATTGCATACATACATTATTTTAGACGTACTTGCAACGAAAACATATAAATATAGTTAAAACAACAAATTCACTGTGTGAGTATTAAATATGAATTCCTTATAATTTGAATAACAATATGTATGATGATAATAAATGTTGTAATAATATTACAACTTGTAACATTATGTAAATAATATTCTGTATATTTTACAGTACAATTAATGAAATCGTATTAATAATGTAGTTATTCCGTTCCCCTAATTCGCCAAATGATGTAATCAAAGGGAAAAAGATGTCATATGTTAATTTTTTCTTTTGCATCTGACATTCTGTTATGGTTTGAAACATGCTGAGAAAATCTTTAAAGGGCCATTTGTCCTTCAGACAAAATGAATAGTTTCGCTTAGAAACAAACAATTGGATGTATTGAAAAATAGGATTTTTCAATTCTAAAAATATTTTCATTGTGGGTTGCTTTTTGTGTGGGTTTCGGTTTCAGCAAATATAATAAAATTATGGTAATATAGTGAGTTCGCTGTTTGTTTTTTTATCTGAGAAACATCTACCAATCAAAAGTGTTCGAAATTCGTTTTACTGGTTATGAGATAATGTTGGTTCTAAATAAAAGGGGAATGCTAATTTTAGAATAGAGGAATGCAAAGTAAAATAATGGTTTGTAAATATGCTTGTAGTTTCTATTATTTATGCTGGAAAATATATTTAAGATAATTTTGTTCGTTTGTTTTATTAAGCTTGTAATATTCAATATGTAAAATTCGTTATGAGAAAAATATTTATGAAACGGTTTAGACCATTGATTTTTGCAAAATTTAATATGAAGCAGTTTACATTTAAGAGGCGCTAATTCTATTTACAGTTGTAGATTATAAATTATTTATTAATATTAGACATATTATAATTTATTTCTATACTGTATATAAATCTGTTATTCAGGTTAGACAATAAATCCCTTAAAAAGAAAAAAAGAAAAAAAACATTTTTTTTGTGATGCTTGTTTTTCACTTTGTTACAATAATAGCTTCTAATGTTTGAATAGTGTGAATATTTCCACGCAGATACATATATGTTGATGTTATAAACAATGTGTTAATATTAAATAGTTATATTAAAGGGAAATATAATGAATTTGAGATTTATAAACAACAGAGATAAAATTGTATTTTGAACGTACTTGCAAAGAAAACGTATAAATATAGTTAAAATAGCTAATACATTGTGTAAGAAATCTTTTTAAAACTTACATTTATATCAACACTTTTAGTTTCGATGCACCATTGAAATGTTTTCAATTGATTGCTTTAAGTGTTTTTCAATTTAAGTCAGCGTTTCTCAAACTGTGGGACCACGCCCCTATGGGGACGTAAAACTCTACGGGGGAGGGGGGAGCATACTGAAAATCTAAAACATAAAAATAAAAGTAACATTTACACTGATATAATACACTTATAAATGTATCAGAACTGCACAATGTATTTTATAATTAATTTAACAATTCCAAATTAAGAACAAGTTTAATAATTACCAGTGACCCCTTGACTTGTCCTATATAAAATTATACACAAAAATTAACACATATCTTGATAATTTTTACGTTTATAAATAATGTCTTTACTGCCAATTAAAAGTTAGGAACTCTCTCCCTAATGCCTCCGTTTTCCACGTAGGAGCGCGTATGTAATGCATTGTGGAAGGGGGGGGGGGNCCCCCCCCAAGAAAGTGAATTAATAAAAAATCCTCTGATATAAGTAAATTCTTCGCAAACACATGATACACTATCAAGGTCCTTTTATCACTTTCCAAAGCCTTCGGAATAATTTTGTGGATAACAGTGCACTGAAAAGATAGCACTTCGGAAAACGTATATATACGTCCGGGAAATTTAAAGTCCTGGTTGAGCGAGACGTATATATACTTTCGGGAAATTTTAAGCCCGGTTGAGTGAGGCGTATATATACGCTGGTGCCACTTGAGACATTAAAGTCGTATTGTAGTCTTAGCATCAAAGTATAGTATTATTGAATTCCTGCATTGTTACTTCTATGGAAAAGGGTCGCGATGAAAATTACGATTGAATATTGGATCGCAGATATTGAAAGTTTGAGAAGCACTGATTTAGGTGGCTTTTTTCCTATTTGAGTATCAAGTGCTAACATACAAAGAACTCTCTTGATTTTAAGGGAATTTAGATCAAAATAGAAAGTATTTGAATTCATGTATTATCACAAACCAACGGAAGAAAATTGCTTATGCACACAAAGTAGCTAACATTCTACAAATAATATACCAGTCCCTCTTGATTTTTATTTTACTAATTTGCCACAATAATTTAAAACAGCTTTAATAATTTTGAGGCGTGCAACCTTAATCGAATATCCCCAGAATATTTTACTCTAAATTGCAAAAGTTTCTATTAATATATGTAACTCTTTTTCTATTAATATATTAATATATGTTTTCTATGTAACTCATTGCATTAAAACCAAAACAAAGGTTATTGGAATATGGATGTTGATTCATCAATGTTTCAAATTCATGGTATCAATACAAATTCTATGATAGTTCCCATTAATTAGAGAGACACAAAAGTTTGTGTGTGTGCGTGTGTGCATGCGTGAGTGCGTGTGTGAGTGAATGAAAATTTGGAGGTTGTTAACAGGATTCAAATTTATCAATCAAAATGACAAATACGTGTTACCAGTATATTATACTATTGCTATAAAAAGCGTAGATTGCAGAAGTAAAACTGAATGAGTAATTCATAAACGTAATTTTTATTTTAAATTATCAAATAGTATTTCTACAAAAATGGAGGTGCCGGGTATCGATCCCGGTACCTATCGCATGATAAGCGAGCGCTCTACCATCTGAGCTAAGCCTCCGTCAAGTAACGTTTTGGATATAAAAAAATATATATAATACAAACTTATTCGTGTGAACATTACCAAATAATTAGATCTCGTTAAACAGGTGTCGTTTATTGCGTCCATTTTCCTGACATTTTCCCAGAGTCGTAAATTAAAGCCGGGTTCCCTTTGCACCATAAGTGGAAATTAGTCATAAAATAACAATTTGTAAAAAAAAAAAAATCCCAAATGAATATTTTCTTTTTCTTTCTCTTTTTTTCCCCCTTTTTTTTTGGTTACTGATCTATCCTAACACACTCTAAAATCATTGCTACGTTTTAAGGTTATGTTTAAATTAAAATAGTAGTAGAACTTATATTTTTATAAGAAAGTATGTGCGTGCGCATGTGTGCATGTGCGCGTGTGTGTGGGTGTCAAAAGAAATGGAAGAATTATCCACCTAAATATGAATTTTGTCATTATTTACATGACCAAAAAGAAAAGGAATAGAAACAGAGACTTTACTAAATAGGTATCTTAATACTAAAACAGTTTTCATATGTCTTAAAAGTCCACGTTTGCTTCCATTATGTATTCTAGTTGGCAAGAAATTCTTGGCAGAGAATGAGATTTTCCGTTTTGCGCATCATTTGAAACGAAAGAATTTAATGCGTTTTCCTCCTTCCCTGAATGTAATATGTAGTTACTATGCAAAGGGATGCGATTATCATGGAATGTAAAAGCCCGTTTTGGGTCAAATGTACTCTCTAAGGTGGATGGACTGTTGAAAATATCCTGAATTATGCAGATGGAAGAACATTTGCGGAAAATACCTTCGATTCGGGTGGCTATAAATATTAACGCAATGGGCAGTAGTTGTTGAGAGAGATATTTCATGAATGCCAAGTTACATTATCAAGCTTTGAAACAAATATAATATTTTAGAGTATGATATATATGCGATTATTTATTATTGTAAATCAACTTATGTGCATTATTTATTTTTTTGAGAAAGAACTGTTGGATTTATGTATTTCTTAAGCAAAACAAAACAGGCCTGAAAGGTTTTGTTTATATCTTTCACAGCCTAATGTAGTCAGTTGTTTTTGTAAAACAAGTAATATAAAAAAAAGTCTTCCTACTCTGAATGGATGAATAGAAAGTATTTTATTAATGATTGAAAATTTGAACAAGTTATACAGATATATAAGGATAAATTGAACTAATAGTAGGAATTGAAAAAAGAGCATGATTTGTCTGCATTATTGTAACAATGCAGACCCGGTTTGGCTCGTTTGGCTGAAAAACCGGTTTTCGACACCACCTTTTGTCACTCTTTTGACAGTTACATTGTTACAACAATAAGGATTAATCTAAGTTGGTGTCAAAAACCGGAAATTAATATAATTTAATTTAATTAATGAGTTAATATCTGAAAAAACTGTATTAAATCAAGTATCATCCACTAGACGTTAAAAAAATTTATTTGAACTTGATTGGATTAATAGAAAGTATTTTATTAACGATTGAAAATTTGAACTAGATAAATATATATGTAAATAAATAAATATACACATAGAGATAGTGTGAGCTAACAGTAGGAGAGAGAGAATTCAAAAATGTATTGAGAGAAATTTATTTTAAAACCTTCAATTCGTTTTTACAAATTTAATGTAAATCATCTACCTCTACATAGTACGTTTTAATATTTTCTCTTTTCTTTTCGTACTGAAAATATTTTTCTAGTTTTCAGTTGTGATTTTAAGTTAACGAACTTTACTTTTTAAAAATTGTTTAACCTTTGTAGAAAATTATAGTATTGGCTGAGAAAAATCAGCATTAGAAGATTGTAATAACGATTGCGACACACGTGTTTTTTACGAAAGTGTGCAGATTTTCTATTATTTTATGCAAGAAGAAACTATAATAGTCAATTAATACTATGATAGTTACTAATAATTAATCAAATAGTTAATATCTATTTACTTAATGCTGATAGTTTTTTATATCATTCAGTTTTTGCATAAAGTATATACGAAGATGAATTTGTCGCACTCTGCTTTAGCGCCATTACAATTGTGTACTTGGAATATCGTGTATTACTAGTTAAATTCTGTTGAAAGTAATTATCAATTATTACATTAATCTGCACAGTCAAGAAAAGGAAGAAAATATTAAGGTAGCTTTTGAGGCTGTTTTGAATAATCGTTAATTTTAATATTCCTCTATTTTTGCTAATTTCAAAAAACCTAAAAGGAACCACTTTAGAAATTACAACACTAATAAATTCTCCACAATTAATGGAAAAATCTGAATATATTAGTTTATCATTCTAATTTAAATATCTAGTGCCTTAATATAAGTGTAAATACTATTCAAATAAAATTTTAAACAGAATAGTACAGTATCTTAAAATTTCCTTTCAAATTAGGGAACAGGCAGAGGAATCTATTAAATTCATTCTCCATGTCAGGAATCCAATTATACAATCTAATCAACAGTTTATTAGTCTTTAAATAACGTCTTTAAAAATGATGAGAATTTAAATGCAATATACTTAATTTATTTCAATCAGATGGGTTCACACAAGAGCTTGCAAATTCTGAGTCTGTAAGATAATGAAAGTAAAACAATTTATATATATATATCGGTTCATAATAAGTCTGACTGAAATTCTTTAAGAAAAGGAAAATAATAATAATAATAATAATAATAATAATTTTTATTTTGAAATAAATTGTGTATTTCTAAGAGTGTATTTGAGAATATATGTAAGTATAATGTGAATTTATGTTTAAAGTAGATTTTTTTAACAAAATATATTATTGCTAATTTTTTTCCATTTGTCTACTGAAACACTTCTTCGTTTCACTTCTTTAAGTCATTCTAATAGTTGTTTGCAGTTATCGGGACGTTAAGGTTAAATATTTTTGAACAGATAATATATAATTTGTTTTCGCTCATCATTTCATAATATGACATTTTTAAACCATCTCACTCTTTTATTTTTCTCGATGATGCTTCAAACACTTTGATGTTTTCTTCATTTTCATAAGTTTTCTATAAATATTTGATTAAAGTCTTTTTTTCAAACTGTGACAGTGAAGAATTTTCCCTGAAATGTTTCGAAATTTAACAAACAGAGGTCCCTTTTGGTTGGTAACCAAAATATTTGTCGACTAAATCGATTGCCGCGTGATGGGAAAATACTTTTTTTTCCAAGTCGTTTTATTTTATTTGAATCATTTTTTTTCTAATTATGCCATCGTAAATAACAGTTTAAGAGCGTTTCATTAATTTAGCTACTTCTCTTTCTTAGCACTCTTATTAATTAAAATTTTCCTCACTTCCATTGCAGTAACTCTTTACACCACAAAATCTTCAAATCAATCGTGGATAATACGATCAAAACCAGCACCTTAATTTCTTAGGTAAAGCTTTTAAGAAATACTACAGCGTGCGTTTTTGCTCTTTCTGGAATATGTAATGATGTTTCTGCATTGTATAATAAATTTAATTTTCCTTCTTATAACTTCTTTGGGGCATCTTATTCAGTTTTCAGAGAAAGGAGGAGATTTCACAATAAAATTGAAAATAATTTTGAAGTTTCAATTAGTATGGAAAGAGTTTGGGAACAAATTTTTAAATGACAATGCATATTACGCCATCGTTTTCTGAAATGATAAATGAGTTCGTATACATTATAAAGTTTTATAATGCAGAGATGATCTGATCGAAGAAGGAAGGTCAATAGTTTAGTTAAAAGAACAGTTTTTTTTAATCGAGAAAAAAATGAAATTGCAGAACAATGGAAAGATGGAAATTAACACTAAAACGTCTGTCGGTGTCAATTGACCATCGAAACCTGTGGTCTAGCTTTATGGTTCTAGTTTAATTAGGAGCGATTTTACAACTATATATACCTAGAACGTCCACTGGTGTTGTTTCGACAACCAAAGCGATTTGTCATTATAAATAGCTGTCGCGCGTTCAGCCAAATATAGTTCAATACCACTGGTAAAACATATTTCCGGAAGTAATATCGCACATTTATTTGACCTTAAATGCAATGTTAATGGGTTCACTGCGGAAATAAATCAGTTTTACTAAAATAATTGTACCTTGTTGCATAACATTTGCTTATCTGCTATTACTTTCAAATTACGTAAGTGGAAGGAATTTGAAAAGTCAGGTAAATACTGAATTTAAGGGAATTACAAATTCATTAAAATTCAGAAAGTGCGAAATTAAAAAGAATAATAGAAATGCAACTAAAGAAAATGTGTGTCTCTTACATGAAAATGGTGTGCGGAAATTGTACAGGAAAAATTGATTATCACTGTATTCATTGCAAATGAGGTATGTACAAAACATTATGCATAAATACGATAAATAATGATGAAAACACTCTCATTCTCACAAAAATTTCATTTTGCTTAATATACTAATATTTCTGAATAGTATTGTTTTATTCCATTTTACAGGATTAAGTGATTTGTTTTGTTACAGTTGTTTATGAAATAAAAGGTCATAATATATGATAATTACATTAAACATTGTTAAAAAGTCTTAAAACTAAATGTTATTAAACAGTAGTCCAGCAATTATTCAGTTATTACAATTATTTTAAACATTTTATATCACGGTGTCGAAACGACTCCTGTGGACGTTTAAGGGTAATCGAAATCCCGGACGTTCTAGTGTTAACCAAGATGTCTGAAGGAGATTCATATAATTCTCTTGTGTGTATTTGTAAATTGTCCTATGTGTTAACAAAAAAAATAACGAGTGGAAAAAAGAAAAGAGATGTTTTCAAACGGAAGGACATATGACAGTGGTCTCATATCACTTCTTAACGCAATGACCCATCAAGAAAATAACTATAATTTCTGTATGAAATTCTTTGTGACTCATAAAAACTAATGAAAAAAACTAAACATGCATATATAATATAAATTTCTTTAATATCCTTCATCACAACTGTATTGTTCTAATTTATTACAAGTGTATAAATTAGAACAAAACAGTCGTGATGAATCTTATTTTGATGCCACTTGACTGAAGGTTTTACTGTTTGAATTCATTTCCATAAAACACGTTGTTTTCTGATAAAAGAGGTATTTTTTTTTCTTTTCAAACTAAAAGAAAAAATTATCTAATTCTCTGCTTTGAGATAGATGTGCAGTTGTATTAATACATACGTTATAATAAATGATCAGTTGTAGGCTTATGTATTAAAATGTATAAAAAGGCTCGAAAGTCTGAAAAATGTTGTATTGGATATTGAAATGACAGGGAAAAATACATATAGAGTAAAGAACTTAAATTAATACTTAATTTATTCTTAAGAAAAAATTAAGTATTCCATTTTGTATTTTAAAACTATTAGTACACAGTAAAACATTCATAAACGTGCTTCGTATAGAACGCTAAAAGATAGCGATGATTACCATCTTGTGAGTGACGCTAATTTTAATGACATTAGGTAGAACTCTTAATACACAGCGTACCGAATTAATCTTTTAATCTTATTTTATGCAGAAGGGGCAAAATTGAATGTATAATATACTAAAGAACGCACTGCAAATGGCTGCAGCTATAAATGTATTGTGTGTTTCCCTTTATTTTTTTAAGTATTTTTTTTCTTTAAATTAGAATGTGAAACTCTTATTCAAGATCAAGAATGAACTTTTTCGTGATATTTTTTCTTTTTTCTTTTTTTTAAGAAGTGTCGCAAAATTCCACATTTTTAAAACTGTTTCACAAGTTTAGAAATAATCAGGTAAAAAAATGGTGACATGAAATTTACCCTTAGTGAGTTATGAACACCTATTTAAAAAATGAAAATTTATCCCAAAACTTAAAGCGCTTTCTATCAGCGTACTTTAACAAATTTAATAATAAGACTGGCACATTACTATTAACTTTCTTTTAATTCGGAAATGTATTATAATTGTTATTAATAGTTATTACTCTTAATAATTTATTCGAATAGAATTAGTTGCTAATAACTATTCTTCAAGATTTCAAGAGTCGTCAAAAATAGGAATTACTAAACGTAAAATAATTTTTTAATGAATGAGTATCTTGTAAAGTTTATATAATAATTTAATCAACGGTTACATTTAATCCATAATGTGCATTAACAGACAGCAAAAAAAAAATGTGCATCATATAAGTGTTTGCAGTTTTTTATCCAGTTCTTAATTAAACTAAAGAACAATCACAATTAGAATATCTACTTAGTGATTAGACTTTAGCAAACACTGGTTTTATTATAATCCAATCAATGTGCTTTTTTTTGTCGAAAACTTTTTCAAACAACCGATAGGGATTATCAGTTTAACATTTTTTTCTCTCTCAGTGAAGTCCACAAAATTTGATTTTGTTACTTACGCTGAGCTGAAACAAAAATAAAAAAAACTAATTTTTTGCCGTATATATTAATATAAATAAAACAGCTATTTGAAAAGAGGGAAAAATAAATATAATTTTATCTTCGATACTTTTTCCCAGTCATTATGGAGATTTTTTTTGGAGGGGGAAGGGATTAGTGATATGTAAGGTTCAATGCTCTGAAAACCCTTATGGAACAGGGAAAACAGGACCTCAAAGCTCAAATTTATATTCCTTTCTTTTTACTTCCAGTCAGTTCAAAATATTATTTGAATATCAACAAATGTAGCCTAATTATAATTCTATGTCAAGTTATGTAAATGTAACTCACACAATAACAAATTAACCTACGAAAATAATCCTCATTTGTTAATTTTACTCTGTTGTTGTTGTGGCTAATGCCACCTGTTTGACGTAGTCAGAACGAGGCTCACAAAATTCATCGTTGCAAGGGGCTAGGAGTACGCTTGTCGTTGGTCTAGACCTTAAGCACCATACAGGTGACAGTACGAATTAGCTTGGAGAAATTCCCCGAAGGGACAATAGATGGCGACACCACATATCTCCACATCCACAACTTTGGCATGGAAATGAAGGGGAGGGAAATATTCTCCCCTGCACTCGTATTCAGGCCACAAGACTTTCGGGTCCACTGATTTAACAAACACGTACTCCGTGTGTACTCGGAGGGTATTTTGTGGCATCAAGCATCGAACCCAGGCCTTCCGGTCTGGAGTCCGATGCTCCAATCACCAGGCTACCCACGGCCTAATTTTACTCTAATTAAGCTATATGATTTTTAAAAAAAATACGAATGATTTAAAACCTTACTTTTGTTCACGAATGAGCACATTTTGATATATTTGGATTGAATATAAATATGTATATGAAATTTTGTTCGATATACAAGGGTGATCAAAAAAATGTATACACACTTTGATGAAGAAAAAACGTACATATTATCAAAAGTATATCAGTGAATAAAAATTTCAAAGTTACAATAAGTGTTACAATAAATATTCAAACTGTTATCCACACGCATCATAATATTTTTGAGCAGGATTCAATGTATTGTTGGAGACATATTTCAGAGTAGCTAAAGAAATTGCGTGACTAGCCATTTCAATTTCTTAGCGCAGTTCTCTAGAGTAGTGCTTCTCAAACTTTCAATATTTGCAACCCAATATTCAATCATAATTTTCATTGTGACTCCCCTCCATACAAATAAAAATGCATTGAATTCAGTACTATACTTTGACGTTAAAGCTACCATATGACTTTAACTCTTTAAGTGCCACTAGTGTATATATACGTCTCGCTCAACTGGTACGTTCAATGTTCTGAACGTATATATACGTCTTTCTGAAGTACGATCTTTTCTGTGCACTGCTATCCATAAAATTACCCCGAAGGATTTGGATTGCAATAAAAGAACCTTGACAGTGTTTGCGAAGGATTTACTTATATCAATAGATTTCTCTATTAATTCTTTCCCTCCCTCCCAATACATCACATACGCAAGCCTGCTTAGAAAACGGAGACATTGGGGAGCTAATCGCGTAACTTTTAATTGGCAGTGAAAGTATTATTTATAAACCGTAGAAATTATCAAGATAAGTATATCAACTTTTAAATATAAGTTTATGTGTGATAATTCCATTGGGTCATTGTTCTTTATATTTTTAAATTAATTATAAAAAACATTATGCAGAACTGATGCATTTATATGTGTATTATATCAATACACATATAAATGTGTGTATATTTTATTTTTTGTATTTTGTTTGTTTACTTTTATTAAATTAATAATTTTGTGAAATATTCTTTTGTTTTCAATTTTTCAGTATGCTCGAGCCCCTAGATGCACCCCTACAGTTTGAGAAACGCTGCTCTAGTGTGCACGGTTTCTTGCTTTACACCACATTATTTTGGTAACCCCAAAAGTAAAAAAGACCATATTACTTGAGAAACAGAATTTGTATCATTTTCAACCTGCGCGAGGTACCATTCAAAAAATTGAATTTTGTCTGGGTCGTTCCCGTTCAGTGTGTAACATATGTGTTAACTTTCCATTTTGCTTTTTGGAAAATAGGGCCTACGCTAGCCGCTAGCCTTACTCACGCCTGTTTCACGTGCCCATTGTGATACTGATATTTGAGGTGACGGTGTAAATAAATTTAACTCTCCAACAAAAGACGCTTCTCTTGTTGATGTACGTGGCCGGTAGAGATTGCAATACTGGTATACCGGAAGACCGAATACCGGTGTTTTGAGCCATTTGTGCAATTTTGTAATACCCGTATTCCCAAGTTTAAATATCGGTTTTTCGGTACTTACTAAAAACACACACAGAAAAAATTTTACTATTAGATTCTAAAACACGTTGGAACAGTTTACTTCTCATGATGGAACGATTTTTGAAACTGAAAAATCCAATCTAAAAAGCAATGATCGACTTAAACATGCAAATGAATTGTTCCGGTAGTGAATTCGACTTAATATCTAGAACTACATCAGCTCTTATTCCAATAAAACTGGCTATTGAGGTATTATGTTGGAGAGATTCTAATTTATTAACAGCTAATGCAACAATAAAATTCATGCTGCAGTCACTGGAAGAACAACACACGTTACTATCTGAAGAATTATGTATTCCGTTGAAAAATCGCTCATAAGAATGGCATACCGTAATAGAAAATATCTAACGGTATTTACATAATTATAAGGATTTTAAAATTGAAAATGAAAAAGAAGAAAGACTAACCAATCCTCTCAAATTTCTTAAAACGTTTTATCCACAAACCTATCCACATTCAGAAGAATTGGGTACAGTTATCGAAGATGATGACACTAATGTCGATAGTGAAAAGGAATTGTCTCTTAAACAAAAATTAGAATTAGCGATAGCTAAAAAAATTCAACAAAACAAAATAGAATGTAGAAACCAACTATATCCACAACAATCCGACGAGAAATCGATTTGTTTGAAGATGCAGGATTTAGAGATAAAAACTTTGAAAAAGTATATCGCGCGCATTGCTAACAGTACCACCAACTAGCGTAGACGGCAAAAGAGCTTTTTCGACAGCTGGTAATTTTTTTACAAAATTACGTTCCAGGCTTAATGGCAGTACAATTACTGCATTATTTTTTTTTAAACTCACATCACAAAAATTTGTAATAGTACCACATATTGAATACTGATATTTACCCTTTTTTGTGATTCTTTATACACTGTTATAGTTTATAAATTACAGATTATTTTTTGCTATATTTACACTCTTAATATAACAGACAAATATAAAACAAAGAAACAAATGTGTTTTCTTTCTTTTTTTCTAAAACTTCTACTACTGGTATTAAAACCGGTATCCAGGTATCAAGATCTAAAAAAATACCGAATACCGATATTGAACTTTTGGTCCGATATTGCAATCCCTAGTGGCCGCCCTGTTTGTCCCTTATGCATATCCTTTATTGTTTTTTCAGTTTCAAACGTATCGCGAAGGCCAGCAATGCTTAAGTGTGTCTGTAGTTCCGTTTCATATTGTCGCCTCCAATTTCGTTGCACTTTTCTGATATTCTCGAGCTTTTCAATTCAAATAATTGAAATCGCTTCAAAATGCTTTTTTTTTTCGCTGTTCGAAAGTCAGACGTAATTCCGTCATGGTTTCACTTTCTATACTAAAACACTAACGCCATCTGTTTCTGAACTATTGTGAAACACGTCGAAACACTGTCAACTGTTAATACCAACCTTTCTAACTAAATCATATAACCAATGCGATCTCAAACTTATTGTATTAACATATTATCCAGTCTTCAAGTGTGTATACATTTTTTATCATCCCTGTATTTATAAAAATAAACTTTTCAATGGAGACTTCCAACTTTTTTGGAGATATCCATCAAAAGTTTAAAAATGCCTTTAGTTTTATGAAAGCTAAATTTGTAATATTAGTATTTCACTAAAGCATATGTAACAGTGAATAGAAAATAGAAACAATTGCACATTTCAAAAATAAATAGTTCAAAATGTTTACTTAT
>BMAV01001231.1:0-25668 GCA_019973955.1 Trichonephila inaurata madagascariensis
AAAACAGCCTTAAGGGGCCGGGGAAAAAAAAAATCAAAATTTATAGAAACGGGGGTTTATTTCGAATAATACATTATGATAAAATATAAAAAAGAACAAGAAAAATTTAATATGTACGTCCTGATTCTCTTCTCTGCTTCTATCTTTCCTTTTCGGGAGAAATTTTTATATTTTATTTTATGTTATTGTGTACCAATATATTGGCTGGGCCGCAAATCAGTCCCTTTTAAGAGACTGATACACGTTAAATATGTCAGGGTTTGAATTCCTCCTGTTGTAGTAGTATGGAGAGGGAGGGCCAATTCAGGTATCGTGCTGGTCACTAAACCGAGGCTCAAAATGACGA
Source organism: Trichonephila inaurata madagascariensis (assembly GCA_019973955.1). Taxonomy (NCBI): domain Eukaryota; kingdom Metazoa; phylum Arthropoda; class Arachnida; order Araneae; family Nephilidae; genus Trichonephila; species Trichonephila inaurata. The sequence goes on from BMAV01001231.1 coordinate 347, forward strand.
GATCCGTCGCCAATAGCCCCGGTGTTGCTTCAGAGTGCGACGTTAATACATATTCCTCTCCCTGAAAGTTGTATTTAATAACGCGGGATGCATAACGTTAAATATAGCTGCTAATCGAAGTCTGTTCGCAGTATATTGAGTGAAGTATCTATTCTAATTCTTCACCACCCTCCCAAATCCTTGCACTAACTAGATTTATTATTACCTGTGTTTTGGGAGTTCACTTTGGTTGAGAATTTAATTATTTGATGATTTTGGTGAAGGACAGTGGCACAAAAGTTGGGGGTCCGCCCCCCCAAAAAGCCCTTGATTTTTTCTTGACGATTATAATTTAAGTATATAGTACGTAAAATTTAATTAAGTATTTGTTATTAATGATTAATTTTATTAATTAATGCTAATTATTTATTCAATAATTAGTTTTACTGTGTTTTGTTCCCCAAAATCGACAAAATCAAAAAGGAGCATGATACAAGAATGGTGAACTTCGACCCCCCTTTGAAAAATTCCTGTGTGCGCTACTGCCAGAACTCATATAAAACAAATAAATAAACGTTGCTGAAAATCATTTAGACTAGTGTCTGCCTTTTTGGTGGCATTTTTACCAATAAATTTGACCTTAACAGCTAAGGAACTAATTCTAATATTTATTTTAATTGATTCTCAATAAATATTGTTTACGGAAAGTATATATATATATATATATATATATTTAGTACAGAAATTTTAAGCCAGTCGAACGTTTAAATGAATGCACAGATGAAGTAAATATTTTCAAGAGATAATTTTGCAGAAAAAAAAAAGAAACAATATTTTTTAATCCTCATAATTATTTTTGACAACACATATAGGCAGAAGTCCGAAGAGCCGCATGCCGACCTCTGAATTAGCACATAGAGAAATAGACGGGGTGCACCACAAAACCTACCCAGAGTTAACTGTGCGGAGCATGAGATAAAATTTTAATATCGTATACATCCTGACGCTACCCACAAAAGGAGGACTAGATACAGCAGACTCACTTTATAACGACTATTCACGTACCGCTGGAATGAGGTCGTAATAATGAATGGGCGCTGGAATGAGTATTAGTGTCTGGAATGTACCAAGTGTGGGGGGTCGGTTGTAAAAGTTAGGGATCTTTCCTAAAGTGATTCTGCTGTATTTGCTGTAAAGTCTCCCCTTACTTTTTAAAAACTGTTAATAAATTTTAGTCCTGCAATTTAGTATAAACATATGGTATACTATAAAGTGATCATTCCTGCCACAAACTTTTATCCAAAAGATAGGGGAGAAAAATAGTGTTTAAGAAGAATTTGGGGAGTCTGGGTTTTGTAAGTTTCTTTTCATTTTGATAAGATGTAACCAGTAGCGCACACAGGAATTTTTCAAGGGGGGTTCAGGGTCGAAAGTCCACCATTCTTGTATCATACTCCTTTTGATTTTGTCGATTTTCGGGAACAAAAAACAGTAAAAAACTAATTATTGAGTAAATAATTAGCATTAATTAATAAAATTAATCATTAATAACAAATATTTAATTAAATTTTACGTACTATATACTTAGAATTATAATCAATAGGAAAAAATCAAGGGCAATGAGAGGGGTCCGGACCTGTAGGACCCCCTCCCCTTCTGTGCGCCACTGGATGTAACTTATAAATAAAATAGTGTTGTTTTTAATTTTTGATATAGTTTGTAGGTTGGTTGTCATTGTAATTCGTGTCTTTAGAGATCTAGGAGTGAGAAGAAATATATACCCTTATATATCCAATTTAGTTTGTTTGAGAAAGTCCAAAGAGCCCCAACTGTATCCTCTCTTCTTCCATTTCAAAAAGATCATCCTCAAAACACATACTTGACTTTTTGCTAACTAAATGCTGTCGCAGTAAATCTTCCTCATGTTGAGATGGAGATCTCTCTGATCGTTGAGGTTCCCGGAGGATCTGAAATTCGGAAAGCATGTTTATTTTTTTTAGTAGAGATCCATTAAAATTGAGTTTCTTGCGGCAATCCACTTTGGGAGAGGGGTTGGCGGGAGCGTAAAAGGTGATTCTACTTCAATCTCAAAAGTTCAAGTCCTGTCCTTTTTAAATCATCTGATGAGGACCATAAGAAGGTTTTTCGATACAATCAAACGGTTAATGTTAGGTCTTAGATATCAATAACATTATATTTGTAAACAGTATATATTCATATTACATCCTGAAATACTTAGCGAAGCGGATGGTCAATAGCTTGTGTGTGTATATATATGTATATATCAGTGGCGCACACAAGGGGTGTCCTAGGGGTCCGGACCCCCATAGCCCTTTATTTTATTTTCGATTGGTTATAATCCTATGTACACATTACGTAAAATTTTAATTATGTATTTGTTATTAATAATTAATTTTATTAATTAATGCTAATTACTTATTCAAAACTTAATTTTGCATTGTTTTTGTTCTTGAAAATCGACAAATCAAAAGAATATGTTGGGCGGCGTATCGGAGCATAATACCAAAATGGTGGACTTTCGACCCTGGATACTGGAAACCAGAGTTTTTATTGAAACCGGAAGCTGGAAGTTCCAAAATTTCATATGACTTCCGTGGACGAAACTTGTGATTGGTGGAAAGACATTACACGATGATGTCGTATGCAACCTTATTTTAAATACACTCAGCTTTTAATTTTTTAGAAGTAAAGTCAGGATTATATCCTTTTATTCGGGTAGACTACAGATAATTATTTAAGCGCGAGTTGTACATATTAATATCTGCTCTGAATTGGAAGCCTTGACGGGTCAGATTGTATTTTGTGACGCCCCGTAAAATCTCACACCGCCATATAACGAGCACCCAAACTTTCAAGTTGCATTTTTAAAATTTTAGGTATGTTCGCCGTATAATGCTAACCCGCTTTTTTTTTATGCGAAGAAACCTGAGATATAAGTGTGCAATGCTCTTATGCTTTTGAATAATTTATTTAAAGTATTATATTCCAAACTTTAGAAAAATAGTATACTTCTAGAAATACAACCTTTTAAGTTAGTAAGGAATGTCATTTCTTTTAATTTCGATATATGTAGAAGTTTTAATTTTTTTTTATGTTTTTATCTCTTTTATTTTTTATTTTTAAATCTTACATTTTTATACCCGGCGCATAATGCGCACTCGTAAATTTCCATCTTATTTTTTCTGTTAAAAATGCCTTCTTGTTTATAAGGAGACTTGTAATATCTCTATATTTTATTGGAGATGCCTGCTGTATTACATCTATATCTTCTCAACCAAATTTTAATGTCATTTAATTGCTCTTACTCTGTGTTCTTTTTTTCTTTTGTTCAACCTTTCCTTTGTATCTTGAAGCTATGTAACTCTTCTTTAAACAAATTTTTTTGTAACTTTTATTCTGTAAAAGGATTTTTGATCAATGAAGATGGAGTTCATGGGTGGTTGTGTCTGGAGGGGAGAGATGTTTGTAGCTGTAAATGCTTTAGCGGATTAGGAAAAAAACGACTCTCCCACTCACTCTTTACGATATCTCAGGAACTATTAGCCCTACAGACTTGAAATTTGGCAAACGTGTTTTCGTTGTTTAGATTTTCGTAAAGAATGGGTTCTGCGGAAATCGATCCTCAAGGGGAGAGGGATTATGGAGACCAAAAATAAATATACTTCCATTTTAGAAATTCAAATCCTGTCCTTTTTAAATCAACTGTTGACAGCTATAAGAATGTTTTTGATAACAGTCGAAATGCTAGGATTTAGATAATAATATTTTAATGTATAGTCATGTAATATCATAGAATATCCATTGAAGCGGGTGAATACGGCTAGTAGAATATATGTTGTAGGTCGCTTGCATTCTGATCGAATTGCTAATTTCGTTCTATTTTGCTTTTTCGACACCTACATACAAAAATGGCGAGATAAATACCATTAATCGCGGCTACAGAATTTACTATCTAGATCTTATAGTTTCACGTTTCACAATTTTAAGTTGTCTGATAATGACGACGCTAAGTTTTACTTTTTTTTTTCTTGAGAACTATTAATTGACTATTTACTTAGTAAATTTATTTTTATTACATAATTTGTTTTTTAATGTAGCAAAAATTGTTTGCTTTTATTAATAATGTATGTGTCTGAACATTTATTGATATTCTTTTCTTGTTTTATTTTTAGGTAAGTTCTTTTGTTTCTTGAAATGATATTTGTTTCTGGTGAAATTGATAACTGGTTTCATAGGATGATGTTTATTTGTTTCGGTAAGTTCCTGAGTTCTGTTTTTGTTATACGTAATTTTTTGACAACTGTCTCGATTTTGCTGTCTCTTGATTTTGTATGACACTTTTATTTATTTGCTTGTAATAAAATGAAATATGGGGAAAAAAAATTGAAAAAGTATGCAGTTTTCCACGACGTAACTTTTTCTTACTGTTTTGACTTGTCAGAATTAAAATTTTCAGCAATATGCTTTAATTAAAAAACGTGGGTACTGGCGTTTTCAATTTTAAAAAACAGTTTATTATTTCACCAAAAGATGGCGACACGGTAGTTTCGATGTACGAATGATGACCGATAAGAATGGAAAAGCCGAAGGAACGTTCTTTACATTACAGGTATTTGGGGTTCTTACATTTGGCTGAGTTATCGCCGTGCATGAATTTCAACTTTCGTTTGAAGTGGAAATATCTCTAGAATTCATTGATCGGATATCGATTAAAATGTATATTGTTTCAGGGCGAAAATGTTATTGGATTTCTCGCACTACACATGGCTGAGTTGTTTAGCGACTTCGTATCTTTTTAAAAAAATTTTGTGACAAAGTAATGAAAGATTTGACTCCTCGCAATTAGAATTTTTTGATTTCTGGTTTAAGATCGCTTTATTGCTAAATGATATATATTGGTTTTCATATTTCCTTTGAAAACTGTATTTATTTATCTATTAGATCTTGAGAAAATACTTATTATACATATCCAAAAGTCTTGATTAACGTTAATTTGGTAGACGCAGGAATGTTCGATTTTTGATGCAACTGTAAGGAAAAATAGTATATATTGTAGGTTATAAGTTCCATGATATAGTTTTATTTGTAAAAGAATTCTTAAAACACAAACAATTCTTAAGAAGTGAAAAAGAAAATCTGTGTAAATATATATCTGCTAGATATGCAATTTTGTAAAATGGCAAAGAAATGTTTAATTTTAATTAAACAGAATAATACTTGGGCATTTTTTGAATTTTTGTTTCATTGTATAAGGCGCAAAATTGTATATAAAAACAATCTGGTTGGGTGCTTTCGGCAAAATTAAATTCCTAGTACAATTTCGCATCGTCAGAACTCGGGTGCCTCCTTCTGTAGAGAAAATTAGGCGTCAAAATTACAGGGGGAAATTAGTATCCACCTATATGGTGTCATATTAAAAAGTGTTACCAACTCCGGGGAATGTACTAGAACTGCAATGGTAATTACCAATCCTCAACCCCATTTGAAAGGGAGAGGAGGGGGGATTGACTGTTAAAATTAATTGAATCATGATCTTATTGAGGCCAAATCAAGTACGAGACGAAGCCCCCTACCTCGGCTGAAACTCTTCGCCCGGGTTCAATTGGACCCATGCTTCAAAACTTCTCTGGTTAGAGACAAAGCTAAATGTAAAGAAAACTTAATAATAGTGGACACAAAAGGACCTCCACCCTCAGAAAAAGCTGGACATGCGTGGTAGAATCGTTTTATGAACAGATTTTTTGATGGTTTTATAGATGAGAATCGCTTTTAAAAATAAATAAAAAGAATCAATAAAATTAAATTGATATATCCAAAAGTATTTTTCTCTCTTTGAAGGAATACAATTGGTTTGATTAATTTAATTTGAATTCTTCTTAATGCAATATTTTTTTTTTGTTTAATCGAAACTATACATTTATTTTAGGGAACTTTTGATTATATATACTTCTAAAACTATCCTCATTCTACATTCCAATATGTCGTTTCAGTTAAAGCTTTCTATGGAAATTGAAAACTCAGTCCAATAGCCATCTGATATTGCAGTGATCCGTGCGTGATGAATTGAACCTTTTATGAAATCTTTGTCAATATTTTTCGTCCACTTACCTTGAATTTGAAATATTTACCCTTCTGAATCGTCGTATTAGTTATTCGAAAAGCCCGATTACGAGGTGATACAGCTGCTTTAAAAACAAATAGTATTTATTTCCGTATTCATATGGGGGTGCGATTGGCAGCAGGTGTATTTGTTCATATGTAGTATTGTGGTTAGTAAGTAGCTATCAAAACTTATATTTATGCTCTCTATATTATACGGTGCGGTTTTGAATGTTTTATGTGATGCTGGTCTTAATTAACCGTGTTCTATATACAGTTACATAATAAAAAAAAGAAAGAAAAGAAAGAGTAGATATCTTCGATGTAGAAAGCATTATTGTAGCTGCTCTCGAACTTTTTCCTGATTATTGGTATAAAAGAGACCTTTTCGAGATTTATATAATTGATCTGTTTCTTGTAGTAAATATATATGAATCATTTATACCTATAATTTGTAGAATTTCTCCAATTCGTTTGAGAATCTTTCACATACGTTAAGAGCATGTAGTAGTAGATAGGTAGGGGTAGTAACCGCTGCATTGCAAAAACGAACCGATATGGAAGTATTAAATTTATATCTTAAGAATAGTTTCATTGCATTTCTTGTAAATTTAATACCATTTACAAATTTCATGGTTTTCGAATGGATATCTTTAGTCTTTATAGATTAGAAAAGTTGTGTGGTTTAAGGTATCCGACTACTTTTGTTGTGCGACAACTTTTTTTTTAAGAAATGGAAATAAGGAGATTTTTTTTGTAGTTTTTAGATTTATGCAGTACATTTTAAGAAAAAAAAGGCTAAAATTAAGAAGAGAAAAACAACCTATTACTATTAAACTGGGGAAAAATAGGTAAAAATTGATAAAAAATTACATAAACGGGGCTCGCTCTGTACAAATAGTAAATAAACAAATTCTCAATTTTGATGTACTACTCTGTTATTCCTTTTTGAAATGACCTTCAGGATAAGAAATATTTTAATTTTTACAAACACTAGAGCACTTTATCTTAGTGATTATATGAAATTGCTTAAAAAAAACAGTGATTATATTCACATAAAGAACTGTAAGTTTTGTAATAAAACAGTGATTGATAAATCTGAAGGGGTTAAAACACTTCTACTATTATACGGAACATACACAAAAAACTTCAGAAAATTATTTTAAAACTTTTTGAGCAATCGCTGTCTCCGTTTGAACATTTCGGGAAAAAAAAAACATATTTCGAGTAAAACGCATTTTAAAGTTTGACATCCTAAGTAAAATTATGCCATCCTGCTTTTACTGAAACACTTGTAGTTTTTGTTTTAGTGAATGAAAAATAATAAACTTGGTATTTTTATAAAGCTAATAAGATGGCCTATAAAATAAAATCATAAAAAATATGTCAATTTTTTGAAAAAATAATCTTGTTTTTAGGGTAGTCGGATATCTTAATCTACCAGAGAGGTTTGGGAAATTAAAAGATGCTTTAATACTTTAGGTGAAGGGCGAGGTAATTGTTTTAACTCAAGGGTACATTGTGAAAAAGAAGGATACCGGAAGGCTGCGTCTTTTGAAAATGATTACATTGAGAGTTGAGTTAAGTTTGGTGTTTTATGGCGCAAGAGCCAGTTTTGGCTATACTGCGCCAAACATTCATAGGTCTGTGGTCTGGACGGGAAAAGAAGAAATTGGATGACAAGATGGAGGGTCGAAAATAGAGAAGGATCACTGGGGTACCCCGGAGTTGTGAAACCTGTGTTTACCAAAGATAGTAAACCCCTTGGGAAAAGGAAAAGATCACTAGAGAGAGAGAGGAGAGAGAGAGTACCTCGGGATTGTGTGTGTGTGACACCTGTACCCACCTAAAGAAGGTGAGCCAGCTCCCTGAGGGAATTGCATTGAGAGAGAGAGAGTCGTTAAATTTGCATCTTAGAAAAGGTAATAATTGTACCAGAAAAATCAATAAATATAATTGAAATAAATCGTTGTTTTCAATTTATTTATTAATTTTCGAAATTTTATATATGTTGCTGCGAGCACATTTAATTTTAGAATCAGTTTTAATGAGGGAAATCTATCTTATAATTTTTTTTTTAAAATCAGGACATTGTTGAAATTTTCAACACAGTCTGCAAGTTAATGCAGTTAAAGGCAGAATTTTTGACTTCCTTGCCGAGCCCCAAAAAGTTCGTTACGGGCCGCTATTTGCCCACCCCTACTTTGGGTTTCATTGTTGTCATGGTTCAAGAGAACTGAGTTTTTCGTCAGTTATATGTTGAGTCATTTTAGCGTGATGTTAATCAAGTCTCTGTCTTCTCATTAAAATTTATACCATCATTTTTATAGACAGTGGACATGTATTAGGATACCGCACGTTCGTTAAAATCAGTATCAACATAAATAAATTATTGTTCAATGTGTTGATAATTATCAATTTGTGTGAGATGAATGTATATAAGATTATCTACATATTCTTTTTTTATTACTCATAACGATGAAGGTACATTATTTATGCCAATAACGAATTTCATTAAGAAAAGGTTCTCTAATTAAAATTAAGAAAAGAATCAAGTTTCTGAAAGCTTATGTAAATTCTAAAACATTTTTGTTGAAGAGGATCATTTGCAGAAAATATTTTACATACTACAGAAAATCTAAATATGTTGGACTCTCTCTTGTTATATGTAATATTCAGTATAGCAAATAGTATCCGCTAAACACAGGCTTATTAACCCAAAAGCGAAATGTAATCAAATTGATATCTATAGGCTATACGTCTAAAATTGTGGAATATCATGATATTGCAATTCCATGGCCTTAATGATTGCTAGAGTTGTATCTGCTTAAGAGAAGTGCCGTGTGAGATTTAGATCAAACGCCAAATGGATTGTAAGCAAGCTGTGGAAGATATTTTGCTGAAAACATAACATAATGTGAACCTTTGGTAAATCACTTCTCTATATTTTACTGCAACTCGTAAAGTTGAATATATATATATGTTATAATTCTCAGCAGTAGCGCACACAGGAATTTTTCAAGAGGGGGAGGGGGTCCGGGGTCGAAAGTTCACCATTCTTGTATCATGCTCCTTTTGATTTTGAGGAACAAAACACAGTAAAAAACTAATTATTGAATAAATAATTAGCATTAATTAATAAAATTAATCATTAATAACAAATACTTAATTAAATTTTTTTACTATATACTTAGAATTATAATCAATCGGAAAAAATCAAGGGCTTTTGGGGGGTCCGGACCCCCAGGACCCCCCTCCCCCCAAAGCCCTTGTGTGCCCCCCTTGTGTGCGGACTGATTCTTAGTTTTAATCTTTAATAGCTTTTGATTTATCTATGGTTTAATTATTTTAACTAGCTTCCCGCCTAACGGGGACTTTTGGAATTATATTCATCCACTCAATCAGATCATGTGATTTCACGCCTTTAATAAATAGTGAGATCTCTGGAAAATTCCGCCTCTTCTGTCTTTATCTGCTTTCAGCATGTAGCCGGCTGTAGCGCGTTGTATTTTAAGTTTCTGTGTTTTGTCTGCTTCTTGTTATGTTGGAATGCAATGGGTAATAAATTAGATTACTATATTACAAGACTGCCTCGTCAATACTACATTAATACCATCCACTTGTCACGTCTTACAATTATCATTACTACTCGCCAGAATTATTATTATTATATATATATGTATATATACGTAAAGGAGAAAAGAGAATGAGAGCGACTCTCACTCATTTACTCCCTTATGATATCTCCGAAACTATTAGACCCACAGAAATGAAATTTGGCCGACATGTTTCTGTTGTTGAATGTAGATCCGCTAAGTGTGGGTTTTGCGAAAATCGACACCTAAGGGTTGCGGAGTTGCAACAGACAAAATTTCCCGTTTTTGAATTATCGTACTTACATACAAAAACTTACTTGTAAATTTGGTAAACGTGTTTATATTTCCTAGTGAAGATATCCGCTAAAAATGAATGAAGGGGAAGGGCTCTGCAGGGGTGTTATAGGCAAAAATTTCCCTTTTTGTACTATTAGACTTACAAACTTGAAATTTGGCGAATTTCCTCCTACAGTTGAGTAGAGATCCGCTAGAAACAGGTGTTTTGAAAATCAACTTCCGAGGAAGGTTGCAGAAGTGTTATATATTAAAAAAAAATTTTTTTTTGAATGAATAGACTTATAGGAAAATTGGAAAACTTGTTTCTTCTCATGAGTAAAGATCCATTAAGAAAGTGTTTTCTTTGAACTCGTGTCCCTATAAGTTGTCTGGTTTACGAGGGCTTTGTAGATTAAAAAATACTTAACTTAAGGTATCCGACTACGTTCGGAACCATGGTTTTAAAAAAGCGCATAAATGGATAATTTTCATGATATTTAGATTAAAATACATGTATAAAATTGTTTTAAGGACATTTTGACTCACAAAAAAAAAATTAAATACAATATTTTGGCAAAAAATTAACTTAGAATAATCTTTTTTCAAAATATTCTCCTTTTCTGAAAAATGCTTCTATTATAATAATATTTTGTCTGTATATAGCTCACACCTTTGTATAGAGGCTCAAATATGATTTCTGAAAAATTCACATTATTTTCAGAGATACAACCCATTGAAATAATCATCGGCGTTTTTTTCTTAAAATTTCTCCCCTCTGTTGTCGTAAAACATGGATAAACCCCACTTCTAAGTTATATATTTCAAATATTCTAGTTGAGCCTCTGTACAGAGGTCCGAGCTATATACAGGCAAAATATTAATATAATAGAAGCATTTTTCGCAAAAGGAGAATATTTTGAAAATGAGTCCTTCTATGTTCATTTTTTGTCAAAATATTGTACTTAAATAATTTTTTATTGTAATAATATTCTTAAAACAATTTTATATACTTTTTGTTAATCTAAATGACACTAAATATCATAAATATTATCCATTTATACGCTTTTGCAAAATCACGGTTCCGAACGTAGTCGGATACCTTAATTAAACTTGAAATTTGGCGGGTATGTTTCTATTGTCTCCCTTTGAATTTAAGGAGGTGGGGTAAAATATTTTTTTTTCCTAATGGGGGCTGCGCATTCGAATTTTAACCTTTGGTGACCTAGTACACACCTCAGGAGGTGGTATCACTTTTTAACGTGACACCATATTACCGCAAATAATTTTGACGTCCAGTTTCATCCCCAGAGGGAGGCACCTGAGCTTTGACAATGCAAACCTGTACTAGGATTTAATTTTGCCGAGAGCACCCAAGCCAAATAGACACTCTAGGGATCTTTTAAAAGACGTATAATCATACATGCCGTATAATCATAGGACATGGCCGCTGTCAATTTTCTGCGTCATGAAAATCCACCGACTTGGGCCGGGGTCGAACCCGTCACCTTAGGTGCAGAAGGCCAGCGACAAACCAACCACGCCACCCAGCCCGCGTGGGTTAAAATTTAAGTGTATGTACGTTTTGGGATTTGAAGTACTGTCCTATTTTAATCGAGAGGCGAAACCTATCGGAATATTTTTCCAACACATGAAAAGCTTAATGATGGGGACCACTTAGATAAAAATAACTTAAAACTATATATAGTCATACAGTATAATGAAAAAACCAGCGAAACGGGTGTGTAATGACTAATAATGGATATAATTCCAAAACGTCGGAAATATTCTGTTTCCATATTAAGATTTATTGGTTCTCAATTCAGATAATTAAATGGCATGTGAAAACTAGAATTAATGAAAAGCCTTGTAATAGTTTCGAGGTTTTTCTCATTACTATAAACTTTTATAAAGAGTTTGTGTAATTTAGGTTATAAACTTTTTAATTACAGCTAAGTTAGAAACTTATTAGTCGTTTTTTAAAGTATTAGCATTTGGAATAAAGCTATATACACACTGAAGTTATTTACTACAGTTTTACTTAATATAGTTAGATAATTTAAATCTGTATATGTAATAAATATGAGAAAGAAAATAAGCATTATTTTATTACCTCCTTTCCAATATATTAAGAATTTATTTGCCTTATTTAAAACACTTAAACCGTCCCTAAATTTTCAAGTTGACTGAAAACTTATTTCTGGTTTCGGTAATCCTTAATAACTTTCTCTCTTGGAACATTTAGTAAAAGATTTTATTGCCCAAAATCTTTCATATCCATCGAGACATTAATGGACTTGAGCGTGTTCGAATAACAACTTTGTTCCAGTACGCGTTTATTGCGTGAATCAAGAAAAAGGAAGCGTTTAAAATGTTTCCCTAATTAACTTCCTAGGAAAACTTTAACTGGAGAATCAGCTTTGCAGTTTCTGCAGCGACGGAGAAAACTCTTTTCGATGCTGAACGCTAGAATGCGTTGTTGCCACCACATGGAAATTAAATGCCAAAAATGAGACAAAGCTTAGATAATTAACATTTCGTTTTATGGCAGCTTATACGACGCGCAGACGATATTTTCTTCTTGTTTTCCCTGGAGATAATAATTGCTTGCCTTGCAGAAAAGGTTTTTTGTTAGATGATGGGAAAAAGAAGAATAAAAAGAACTTTTGGAGATAATAAAAAGAAGAATGAATTTTTTTTGGGGCTCGTGAATTCGAGAATACGTGAATGATTTATTTGGATTCCTATTTTTAGAAGTTTGTCTGTGTATGATCAAAGAAGGTAACGTGTTATTTTATGGCTTTTGCGTCGAGTTGCGTTAAGTGCAATGACTGCAGCAACTTCTGTAATAAAGACGGAATTTAAAAACAAATTTACGAAACACATAACGTTTATTTTTATAATCTCATGCAACTCAATTATTAAACGTGAAAGTTATTCCGATATCGAAATACATGATTTATAAATGCTTTAAAAAGTTACGTTCATTTTTTATTCAAACGCACAATTGTTAAATGCAATAAACTTATTAATCCTGACAACTTTTGAAAGATTATAATTAATTAGCCTAAACCCGTCATGTTCAGAAATTTTTTCCTTATCCGTATACATATTATGTAACACATTGATTTGAATTCTATCTTGTGTAGTTATTAACGTTTTTCCTTTACTTATTTTAAAATACATGCGTTTTATATTGTATTAATTGATGATTAATTGTTTTATTTAATTGATTGTATATTTTTCTTGTAATGATATTTATTTTTTTAAATAGCAAAATATTTTGAAACTTTATAGAATTAAATGAAGAACCGTATAAAACTGTACTCAACGCCAAGAAAATCCCGGGATGAAAGAGTTGTGTGTGTCATAAAGAGAAAAGAATTCCATTTTTCAAAAGTAGCAAGTGTTGTACCATTTTGGAATCTTAACTAACTGGAGCATCTTTTGAAATAACTTGCCCTAGTGCAATATGTAATCAGGAACGCGTCTTAAGACTTCTTGAAGCCCTGGGCCCCTACACAAATGTACGCCCTACTTATGACAATTAAATGTCGACAGTACATATAACACACGTGGTCAAAAACTTGTATAAACAATAATCCGAACCAAATAAATGTGCATGACTTACAATCGCACAAACCGGCTGGACTGACTGTCGCCTTTTGACTGAATGAGTAAGGATGGTGTATGGTGATAGGCCTAGACCTATATGTGGACGACGGTCATCATCACATGTAGCCTGTTGACATATCGTCCGAAATTCCCTATTTTTCGAAGAATACAACCGGAAATAACATTTTGCCACTGAAATTAATTTATTTTGATTTTATTAAGGCTGAGTTGAGAACGAAACGTGGCATACCCATTGTGGCCGAGGCCCATGTCTTAAGACGTCCCTGTATGTAATATTTTTCTTTATATGGAGAGTCAAGATTATATACGTGGTATTTTCTTAAACTACCTTAATTTTAACTAAACCAGCAAAGATTGTTTCTCGGTTTGTGACTGATTTATATCACGTCTGTGTAAGATGATTCTAGAGAGACAATTCCTGTAAAATTGTGAAATTTGTAGTCACAGTACCTAATGATGGGACGGAGCGTGTCAATTTTCCACATTTTCAAAAATATGCTGGTCATCACTTAAACCAAGTCGCATGGAATCTTTTTATTTTTCCCAGAACTGATATGATCCTCCCCCTCATCCTTTGCTCGTTTGACATTGAGTTTCAGGACACCCTGTATATTTCAAGTGGTAGAAGGTAGAACATCATTTAGTACAAAATGGAAACACTGCTGGACATGTTTCCAAATCTTTACACAAGCTATTTTCTTACTATTAAAGTTCGTAGAGATGATTGTGATTTGTTGATTGTCAAACTTGTACTAGTAGTCATGCAGTTGTTATCTAAGATTAAATTTCCTTGTTTTTATTTCCAAATATTCAGTTATTTTCAGACAAGAAATGATTGCAAATATCTCATCAAATTTTCCCTTGGATTGTAAAATTTTTTTTTATGTTATGTTTTTAAATATGCTGCATTTCTCTTTTGTTTTGAATTAGTTCGTAACCTTATATGAAATTGACGAAGTGTTAAGACACCATTCTCTTCAAATCTATTAAACAACTCGATTAAGCAATGTTTTTTTTATAATGAATGTTTATTGCCTCAGATTACAAATTTAGATGTGTTTATATGAAAATTATCGAAAAAAATTACATTTATAGTAAAAAAAAGCAATAAAAAATTAAAATTTTTAGAATTTTAATCATTTATTTTTACTATAGATACCATACTCCTCTTTTGTTCTTTCTTTTTTTAAATAAAAATAGCAATTATGTTCTAAAAATATCGCCTTTTACTTAAAAGATCTCTCTATAAAAATACATATCAATAAAATTCCTTAGGCAACTAAAATGCTCTTTTTAACATTTACTTGAAATATACATTGCTTCTTATTCTGTACAAAATTCAAAGTTTCTTTCTCTAGAATTTCTTACTTTCTTTCTAAGTATCGTATACTATTGTATCACGTTGTTCTGTATCTTTACGTGGGCTGAATTCCTCAGGAGCGATAAAACGTTAACGGCTGCACAGTACCCATCCGATAATGGTATTGATTGGTTTCTTGTCTTTATGTGTGTATGTGTGCGCTCTCTAATTAAATAAGCTTTAAAGGAAATGGAGACTCTCTGTCTATAGCCATACCCATCTGTCTCTTTTCCTGCAGTTCAATGTGCTCTGGAGAGGGTTATAGTGTATTGAATTATTTGAAGCATGGAAAAGCTTGTGCATATTTTTTATTTATTTATTTATTTATTTATATAAAAACCGAAATGAAATAAATATTTTTCTTTCTCTTAAAAGCGTTTCTCATAGTTTGGTAGTTGTCGAAAATATTTTAAGTTAATCGAATTAGAAGACTGTATGCTTGAAATCGAGATTCAGTTTTAATCTAAGGAATTTAGGAGTATCTGGGATTCTTGCTCGCAGAAGTGTGAGAATGAGACATTTTCTTTAAATACACACTTTATTATAATATTTTCTAATTTATATCTGAATTCGACGTAAGCCATGGAAGCACGCTGTAAGGCGCTGGCCCGTGATGGTTGCCCTACTTCTACGTTTACCTCGTGACCTAGAGGTGTGGGAGTGAATGAAGAACCAGGCGTTGCTATAATCTTAATATCTTTTTATTAAGACCTTAACTTAAACAATATACAACAAGGATATTAATATTTTATCTTAGCGGATCTGAGGTGAAGAGACACACAATACGTACTACCAAATAAGCACGACCCTAATCACTAAATCTAATTTTACCGCCTTCTACTAATCTCAGTAAATACACAGTTCCTAGTAGTAATTTGAACGATCCTTCCTCTATTCCCTGGGTAAGCAGTAATTCACTCGAATCTTAAATGACGTGGTGGTTTATCTCGTGTGGAATGGTATCCACCTTGACTTGAACGCTCTGGCACGAATAGATTAACTCTTGAGTGTCGGATAATTCTCTTACTTTATCTTAATCACTTGAACAGATGGACCTAGTATAATCATTTCCCGTAGCCACCATGCTTACGCTAAACTTCTGCTATTTAAAAGGTTCTTAATTTGCATAATCACGCTTCGCTTCTGGATTTGGTTGGAAAGAATGCCATTTCGGCCCCAAAGAACCCAAGAGGATTTTTTAGTTGAAAACGCGATGAGCCCGTCACAACGCCAGCTTAAATAGTAATTTGAATATCTAGAATCTAAATCTTATACTTATCAGTAGATGATCTTCAACATTTATGCTCGTTCCTAAACGTCTCGTAGAATTCTTTCAACTTGAACTACGGCGATTCTAATATTATCATCTCTAGTATCAGTATGAAAACAATCACCATCGCCAACTTTCCTCATCATTTGACTTTAAATAATAACCCTCGTAAACATAAATCGCGGTTCCTTTACAGAAAGAAGTTTTATAATCATATAACGTCAGCAAATGGAACCCATTTACAAGAAGAGGACCTGTAAACAAAAGATTTCAAACACAAACGTCAACATTTTAATTGATTTATTCGAATATTGCATAAAATACTACTAAGCAAATACAACACACTAAAACATACTCGGTTACTACTAAAGAATAATGAAAAGAATAGCGTCAAATGGAGTGGCATTCAAGATATCAAAGTTCTACGAACACAAGAAATGAATTT
Source organism: Trichonephila inaurata madagascariensis (assembly GCA_019973955.1). NCBI lineage: Eukaryota > Metazoa > Arthropoda > Arachnida > Araneae > Nephilidae > Trichonephila > Trichonephila inaurata. Next base: position 17,026 of record BMAV01001231.1, read on the forward strand.
CAAACTATCTATCTTCATTTCGAGATTCCAATCACACATATCTATCGAAAAAAGAATAAAACTTATGTCAGATACTTGGATGTATAGCCAATGCTGTAAGGAGAAAAAAAAAATTGTTTTGAGATATTTGAATGCCGCTCTCTTCAAGTAAACAGATAAAATACAGTCGAACTTCCATATTACGAACCTCTATATTGCGAATTTTTCTATATAGCGAACTTTTCCTGGAAGCAAGAACATTTCACGATTTTAGTCGTAAAATAACCTACCAATGGCGGAGTGCATTTTCTATATAACGAACTTTTTTTCTTGTGATTTAATTTTCTTTTCTCCCTTTTTTAAGGTATTTCTAGACAATTCAAGTTATTCTCCCTTTTAACACACTTTATAATGGTTATAAATCTTGAACTGGTTTTATTAGATGCCTAACTCGCTGAGAGCAATAGAATTCTGGGCGTTTCATCCAAGAAAGCAACATTAAACCCCCATTGTCCAGTTCACTGTAACATCATCGATATCCCTTTTCACCCTCAGTAGAGTTGCCTCGTGTCCCCATGTCCTTGAACTTGTCTCCGTTCATTTGTAGTGTTGATCTGTCGTACCTTTCACTTCGTTTCTTGTAGATCGAAAATGTTAAGACGTAAGTGCTTGAGCGTCAAAGAAAAATATTTAATTCTTCAGGAAGTGGGATAAAGGCGTCAAGAAATTTTCCTTGCAGTTTTCTTTTTTTTATAGGTAATATATATATATATATAGATATATAATTAATGTGTATTAATTTACAAAAACGTGTGAATAGTTATTTTTTTAATATATAGTGTTTATGAATTATAAATTTGTTTTATGTGGTTTATAAAGAAAATTGAAAGAGATGAACCTCTATATGACGAACTTTTTCGAATTTAGCGACTTCGCGTTACATAAAGATCCGACTATAAATGCAAATAGAATAACTGGGCAATTACATTTATAATTGAACTTCCAGTTTTGCGAGTCTCTTTTTTCGCGAATTTCTCTATTTTACGAACTTTTCCTGTAACCCACATTCTGGCATATTGAAAGATAAATCACTATTTAATAAATTTTCCCCCACAATATGAATTTTTTTTTTCGGGATTTTGCGACCCTTTAAAATAAAGGTCAGACTGTATTTGCATACATAAATAACGATAAAAATACTGAAAAACATTTAATGTACTTAAGACCATAATCGAACAATATTTGAGATTTATTTTTTCATAAACTAAATATTACTTAAAAGTACAGTAATAAAGAATGTACAATGTAATTTTATGCAAAGAAATTATAATGGTGTTTATGAAGAAGTGAATATATGGCTTAAACTTGTACTACTGTAATTTCTATACTACATATATACAAGTTACATGTGTACTGCGTTACATGCAGAGTTAACAAGGGATATTGGAAGTGCTCGCACTCAAACAGTAATATAATGATTCTTAAGGCTGTTTTCGGTTAATGTTAAAGAACAGGACCCGAATCTGGAACATTTTTTCAGATATAAAAGAAATGAAAAATTAAAGAGCAGTCCTTTAAAGAGCAGTATTTTTTTAAATCATACTTCCCATTTTTAACCGAGTTGATTAATTTTTTCTGCTATAAAATATGTTTCGTGTTTTTTCTTCTATATCGTGTAATGTTAAATGGTCTACGCTTTCACGTATTAAAACGAGAAAGAAAATATTCATGGAATATTTTGAAATTTTTAAAAACACTATATTGTTAACAGAGGTATGAACTAAGATATTGCTAATTTCCATGGAAATTGAGGCATTTTTCTGTCTGAAAATGTACTTCGTTTTTAATTCAAGCTCGTACTTTTACCGAAGACAGCCTTAAGATAAACCCAAATTCTTTCTTTAATTCTTTTGTAATGAGAACTGGGCCGTGCGAATATTAAGATTGGACTTGATACCTGTTACGGATTATATCTAAAATTTAAATAGAAATGTGATAGATATGAGAATGGGTGACATTTTGGTATCTGAAAGCGTAGTTATCTCCTTTTAAGTAGGATGTTTTATTTATAAGGTTTTTGTGTGAAGACGAGTAGCTGCTTCAATCTGAATCGGAATTTTTTCCATCTATATATAAACTCAATCTTTAAAATTTATTATATTTTTTTGACGTGAATAATTTATAATGGTACATTTGTGATTTTTCAATGCAATTCTTTGAATTTGATTTTTTTTTTAGACTGCACGAGAGCCTTAAATTTTATTTTTTGAAAAATTCTGACTTTTGTCGTTAAAAAAGTCTTGTTTGAACCATTTTACATTGATTATATATATAAATCTATAACATTTAATTCTTTTACGACTAAGGGAAACATACTCCCCCCACCTGCATTTTAAATTTGAAGATTTTTACACCTAATTATAACATTTTTTTTTTTTTTTTTTAAAACCTCTTGAAAAAATCGAGCTTATGTCGAGCACATTTAGGCAAACAAAACTGCTGTTTTAAAGTGGGGGGGGGGGGAGGTGTGTGTGTAGAAAAGAACTGTCAAATATAAAGTATCAACTGTCAATCAAACCTTTGAGTGATGCAAAACTTGCAATTTAAAACCACTGTTAGATCAGCATTATTGCGATTTTACTTGGGATTGTTTAAAATCTACATTAAAAGCCAACTTAATAAAAATACTTATGTCTTGCTATTAGCAAAGATTTCATATATATATAGCATAACTTTCAGGAAACATGACTTAAAATTATACTGGTAAATATGAGTGATCTGGTCTGTTTTCCGCAGTGAAAACAAACATTAAGAAATTTGTACATTAAAAAAATATATTTGCGTACATTTTTTTAAAGTACTTTTTTTAGCCCAAAATTAAGTGTTTTTTAAAAATGTGTAATCAGTTTCTGAAATTGTTAAGTTAGTTACTTCACTTAAACAAGTAATATAATTTTTTTTTTTAAAGTCAACTCCTACTAAGGTCAACATAGAGAATTTTTTATTTTAGTTACTTTTTATTATAAATATTTACAATTAACATAAATACTATGTATATACATGTGACAGAATAACACTATTAAATGGCAAAATAGAAAGCGATTTTCCTTGCAATTTTCCTTCTTCCTTTCTATATAGGGTATTCAACTATTATATATTTCGGTTTGTTACTATTCATTCATTGAATTTAATTATTCCAATAAAACAGTATAGTAAAAAAGAAATCACATTCTCAGAAATTAAGCCATTGCAGGTGGGATTCTAGCCCACGACGTTTGGATTAGAAGTCCAACGCGCTACAGGGACACAACGAACGATTTTTCCTTAGTATATTTGCTGTTGAACTATTATTTTTATTTGTTACTATTTATTCATCTTTAATTTAATTAACGAATTAATATTTGAAAAATGTATTAACATCAAGTGTCGTCCACTACAAGTTTAAAAAAATGTATTTGAACTTGAATGGATGAATATAAAGTATTTTATTAAGGATTGAACAAGATATATATATATATATATATATATATATATAATATGGAACTAATAGTAGGAATTGAAAAAGTAGATTAAAGAAGAACAGCCCTGGAAAGTAAACTTCGTTCAGAATAAATTTTACTTTAACTTTCCGAAGGTCAAAATTGTAATTGTATTGCTCCTCCCCCCCAAAAAAATAAAAAAAAATAAATGTTTATATAATCTATTAAGTAATTCACTTGGAAGTGTGTGTGTTTTCAACATTGTTTCATGGAAACCCCTCTCTTTCCAGGAACTGTCTTTATTAATTGTTTTTCGAAAACTCGTTTCTAATTCTTTCCAGGTATACAGTAGCTTGATGGTGCTGAGATCGCGGATCTAGCTTTCGATTCCATTAATGACTGTTGGGTAGAATTTTAATGACCGTGGAGTTTTTGAAATTATGGTATCAAATCAAAATGTCGTCTTTGTCGTGTGATAATGGCTCAGAGTCTCGAGTTTTTTTTTGTTAAAATTACGCAACTTTTACTAATAAGGCGAAGTATCGAGGGGCAATAGATCTTATTTTCAGTAATTTATAGGAATTGTTATGTGAAACTGATGATTAAGTGATGTACGAAAAAGTCATTGCATTGCATTGAATATAAGTAGTATTCATTACAAAAGTCGCTTCTGGAGTGGTCAAATTTAATTTTCGTATGAATAATAAAGGATAAATTTTAAATGCATTACGAAGACCGGAGTAAAATTCTCCTATACGTTTTTATTGTTATTCAGTTTATTATGGTACACAAAAGCATGCATGTTAAGTGGAGTATTATTCAGAAACGTCTCTGAAGGCTTCTTGAAGTCCTAAGTCTATATACAAAAGTAGGTTCTACTTGTGACACTTTGAAGTAGGCAATATACAGGGTGTACCGAATTCATGGTACAAACTTTAACGGTGGATACAGAACATTGTAACAATAATTTGTTGTATAGGAATGTATAGGTGCAAGTGACGCGGCGAGGCACAAACAGGAAAAATAAAAGAAAAGAGAAATGGAGTTATTGGTTGGTTGCGTGGCCGCTAGGGGCAAGTAGATGTCTAATCGCCGTTCAGCATGATGCATCTCAGTTGGGAAAAGCCTTATTCGTAATTGTGCTGACGTCTATGATGAGAGACTTAACGTATGCCGAAAAAACAGACATGTAAGGCCGTGCAAATGGTAACGGCAGAGCTGCACTACGAATGTGTCACACGCAGTTTCCTGGTTGACGAATGCTGGATCACAGAATTTTTCAGCGATATGCAAACTTACCTGAATGCCACGTTTGAGGTGCGATGTATTGGGTGTGGTGGACCAGTCCCTTGGCCACCCCGATCAACCGATTTATCGAGCTGCGATTACTTTTTATGGGGATATCTGAAGAATCTTGTTTATGTGCGACTCCACTTGGTTCATATGAGGATCTCGATGCTCGAATATCCGAAGCTGCTGCACGTGTGCGTGAAATACCTGGCATCTTTGAACGTGTACGCCAATCGCCCATACATTCCTATACACAATGTTTTGTTACAATGTCCTGTACCTACCCTTAATGTTTGCACCATGAATTAGAGGCCACCCTATGTAGCATACGTTATCAACTACTCGTACAAATGGTAAACCATAACAAATAAATGTGCGTAACTCACAATCTCACAAACCTAGGTACTAACTGATTTAGCCGATGAGTAATGAGGGTGCATGGTGATAGGCCTAGACACAGGGGACAAACTTGACATAATAATGTAGTCTTACCCGTGTTTCCAGTTGACATATGGCTCAAAATTCCAAGTTTTTATGAAAAAATATTTCAGAGAATAACACTGGACGATTAAAATTATTCGTATAATGGATAATGGTGAGTCGAGACGAGCCCCCCCCCTCCTCCTCACCCCCAATCCGTACATGTCTTGAAACGTCCCTTGTAATATTTATCCACACAATTTACATAATTCCCTTTAGAAAGTTTTCCTTGACTTTTAAAGTAAGATTTATATTTGAAAGTACACCGTTTAAATATGCACTGAACTACGTTAGTTGTTAAAATTAACTTAAAATAAACGTAATTCTAACATATTCCTGCTTATTGTACTTCTTTTTTGTTCCAAAGGTTTTTTTTTTCTTTTTTGCTTCGGAGTTGTTAAAATTTTCAGGAGTTTTGTGTACTTTTTGAGTTTTGGTTGACTCTCTGATTTTTATTCAAGCATAAATTTATATAAAAATAATGTTTTTCTGCACGAAAATGTTGGTGTAATCAAAACAAGTATTCCTCTATACAAATGTAATGTCTCCAAAATGTTTTCTTCGAAATTTTTTTTCGCCAAGAATAGATTTTTACCCCCTATAGTTTTGAAGAAATTTTACTAATAATTTGTTGGACTGTGTCTCGATTTTGTTTTAAGATGAATATTTGATTTTAAAAAAGCACACTAAAGAGTGTTAACCATAGTAGCTAAAAAGAAGCCCGATTCTCATTTTTTAAGTAAATTTTTTTAAATGTTTTGCTTTAAAGGTCGATTACTTAGTTTAATAGTAATGTCATTGAGTATATCGTTAATTATAGACCGGTATAAATATAATAAAGAGTTAAAAAAGTTTTTTGAATGTTTATTATCTTTTTCAATTCGGATGTTTTCGACGGCATATTTTTGCTGATAAAAATTTTTTATCGAGATTTTTTTTCTAAAATATTTATCTACCTATCTGTGACGATATTTGCCTATCCAGCACTTTAAGCACACCTGTGAAAGGATTGGCAATAAGCCAAATATGCCGTGACACTTCTTTTGAGAACTTTCTGCAACAGATGTGGTGTTCAAATAATCATTTTTCACCTTGCAATTTCAGAGAGAGAATTTTTTTTAATGGTAAGGAGAGAAGCAGTGTTTTTACATTATCAGCACCACGTAGAATTTTTTTTTTCAATATAGGATGTGTTTTTGAGTTTCTGCTTACTCGCATTTTTTTCTTTCTTTCTGTGTGTATGAAAAATGGTGCGTGAAAAATTACTGTGTCGTCGAATTTCTAATGGATGGAATGCAATGACGAATAAAATGAAATTCGACCTGATTGTGAGAAATCTAATGACTCTTTTATTCAGTAATGTGATTATTTAGATGTTTTTTCTCTTGTTTTTCATTTTCGTTTTTAGGTATCCTTTTTACAGCCATTAAAACATAGTTAAGCACAACAATAAACCATACCAAACAAAACCGTTGTTGACTTGGAACAAAAGATTTTGAACATATTGTATTGCATTTTTTAATACGATTTAAAGAAATATATCTCCGTTTTATTTTCATCACCCGTTTACCAGTCACATTTAATTTTCCGTTTTACATCTCGTCTAGCACAAAGTGGGATCTATTTCCTACCAAAAACTCTCAATAAAAGGAATTTATTATTATTATTTTATTTTTCGAGCTTCAAACTTCATTTTTGCAATCAATTCTAAAACAGAGGCTAATAAAATTTAGTAGGTTTCTTGTATTGCGGTACTAACAGTTCTTTTCTCAATTTAAATAGGTAAATCATCGCTAAATTCTTGCATAAAAGTATGTTTGCATAAAAAATATGTAATAGATTTTCAAATTTTTAGTTACTTCGAAATTTTAAAATTTTTATTTTAAATTTGCCGTTTTTTCCCCTTGTGTGAAGTATGCGAAATGAAAAAGGACTACGAGAATCATTCATGTGTACTAAGTTGTTCACCTACCTAAATATTTTCCTTTTCCAAGAATGATGTTTGTAGATAATTCACGGGAAACCCGAAAAGATAACAAAACCGGCACAAGAATTTTAATTTCTCAATCTTAATCATGTTTTGAAGCCATGCGTTGCTATGTTCCTCCTTATCAAAAGAAAAATTGACGATTTAGATTATCTTTTATTGACTAGTTTTGCTATTAGTGTTTTTTTTAAATAACTGCATTAAATTTGTGGATGTTAACGAGTTCTATAACGTGTAAAATAATCTGCATTAAATTCAAAAGGGATCGTTAAAATTGAAATTATTTTCTTTTGGCCTTCGTCGATGTATTATGTAATCTAAGAAAAATATTAGCATTTTGAATTATATTATTCTAGATTATTAAAGATCGGAAATTTTTTTTAGATAGTTATTACCTGTGAGACCTAACTAACTTGACCTTTGATGTGATTAAAAATATTATAGTTTGGTTCCACTCTTACATCTTTAAATAAAACTTTTTTATGGCTAGATATTCAAATGAATAACATTGTTTATCTGTTAAAAAAAATTCTTTTAAAGTTTAATTTTAACAAAATATTGTTTTTCACTTGAAACTAATTTAATCTATTGTACAGTAGAACTTAATATACAGTCGGACCCCGATTTAACGAATCCATTGGAACCAAATATTTTGTTTGCTAATTCGGTGTTATTTGTTATATCGTTGTTCAAACAAAATACAAATTTTTTGCACTTACCTTTTGGAAACCTTTACCTTTAACATAAAATGTTCATAGTTGGAAATTACACACTTTTTATTCAACGGCTGAAAATACTATTAGTGACATACTACGCACCACAGTTAATTGGAAATTTTAAAATATTAACTAATAGATGTTTGAAAATCTTTTTGAATCTTGACTCGTGTTCTTTTCGCATCTTTCAAGCAATATAAACCATTAGAAGATGTAACAGTTTTGATAGAAGTTTTATGATCGATTTCTGCATTAGAATCTCTATTCATTGGCCCCGACAAATCTACAGTTTTCTCTTCAGTTGCTCAGATAGGTAGTTCATCATCAAATGTATCATAATCGTTAAAATCTTAAAATATCCCTTGTGTTGTGGATCAGGGTGACATAAGAAAGGAAAATTTCCTGCCCTACTCAAGACTCACACGATAAGTTACATTCACAATTCATCTGCACCTGTAAAGTCTAATAATGTGGTCTCCAGCCTTTCCTTTTGAAATTTGCTGCTTGGAAAAACAGTCTTTTTCTGTTCCCGATAAAATGCCATTTTGAAATTCATTCCCTCCACAGAGTTAAAATTAATATATTTTGGCGAAACCCTCCTGCTCACCGCTAGCACGCAGCTAAGAGTCCTGACCTATCTCTACAGCAGGGCTCTTCAGACGGCATTGGCGCGCTTTAGAAGCGGTCACCTGCATAATATGACTTTTGTGCA
>BMAV01001231.1:26469-36796 GCA_019973955.1 Trichonephila inaurata madagascariensis
AAAAAAAAAAACTTCAAGAATCTCATCTCTCGTGTCAATATTTAACTTTACTCTTACCCCTTCTTCCGAAAATCCCAAATAAAGAAAAAAAAAGTTAAACTTAACCTTCTCAGACTCTCTCATCTTTTTAAAGGGTACTGGAAGAGAACCCCCTCGATATTTAAAGAACTCGAAAAACAAACACTCTTATGTATTTTTTTCTGTGCTTTTGATCCCTATCTATACGAAAAAAAAGTGACCTTTCTCCATCCGACATCATCGACGAATTGTGACGTAATCGCTTTGGCGAGTTTCTAGCCTTTATTTACGGCAACCCTAAACATTTCTCGAGCCGGATAGCTATGAAACTCCTTCTTCACCATCATTACGATACCCTCTCCACTGTCCGTCAACACTTTTGACCTTTGTCGGTTGTTGACTAAACTGGAGGGAACTGTCGTGTTTGCGCGGCATTGGGGGTCCTTTTCCTTAAAAAAATGACCGAGAAAGGAAAGTGTTTGTTCCCGGTTTGAATTAAGGATACAGTCCTGTATTGCTGACTTCGCTGCGTGACTTCAATGCGGATTGACGGGCATTGCCCTATCCTCTGTGGGACCACCTTCGTGGATATTTTGAATACAAACAACTTTATCTTTTAAGTTTCTTGTTACGCGGTGGCAATAGTGATACCGGTTTGTGTGAAAAAAATTGGAACGTTTTGATCATTTCGGCGTTAGAACTTTGCCAGTGCTGTGTGTAAATAAAGAGACGTGTTTAAGTTGTATGCGATTGGATTTTGAATTGATATTGCCATGTTGAAAGAAAAAAAGTGTGTGTGTTTTTTTCCCCTCTAATGTGACTTGTTGGGACCTTTAGTGATGTGATTGGATTTCTTTGACATTTGACTTTTTTTCCCCTTTCAATTTCTTTTCTTTGACATTGAATTCTAAAATAAACATTGAACCTCAAAGGGAATAAAAGTGTTACAGGTAAGTTTCTTACCGTTACGTTAATCATTTATTCTTTGTATCTTCTCTAATTTTGTAGTTTGAATAGTTACTCAAATTTAATTAATTTAGATTTTTTTTAAGAGGACACAGTACGATTGAATTGAAAAAAATCGGTCAAATCTAATTTTTTTAGCCTAAACTATTCTTTATATACTTTACTATAGCTTCACAAAATTTGAAAGCTCTAAACTTAAAAAACGCAGAATTATGTTGGCTTTTACATTCGTTTTTATTCACATCCCTATGGCAAATCAAAACTTAAAACTTACTGTCTCAGAAAGGTAAAATAACTAGTTTGTCTTCATTTAAAATGCTAAGGCTTTTTTTTCAATTGTGCCTAATGCTTTGGATTTTTTTTTACCTATTGATAATAGTACATGTAACAAAAGTTGGTATGCATTTTTGAATCAAAGCAATGCTTATTTTTTTATAAATAATTGAACTCAGAATTTATAAATTTTTTAAGGTGTTTTCAATAAGCATTCATACAAAGAAGTTTTGTACGAATACCAATCATGTTATCGGAAAACACATAACAACTTTTGTTATACATAGTTTGACTTACTTGTAAATCAAATTTTAATGCGTGTACGTCATTTTTTGTAAGAGGAGTAGCATTTTAAAATCGCTTCACAAATTTTAAGTTTTTTTTCCTTAAAAAAATAAATGGCTACCTTTTTATGAAATTTTAAGCAAAATTGGTTTTGCATGGTATACACACATAGGAGACAAGCCAAAATATTTTGAAAATCCTTAAATTAAAATTTTTTGCTTAAATCGTACCATGTCCCCTTAAAATTAGAATTGTAATTTTTTTTGTTAACATTTGTTTTATAATATTAAGTATAAAAATATAGCACTCAAATTTTTATAGCTAGAAATATTTTTTCATATGATTTATTTGTATACAATATACCTCAGTGATCGCCAGCTGCCGGCCGGTCTGTGGATCAAACAGTACTTGGCCTCTCAAGAAACATTAAATTATGTCCATTTTATTTACACTGTGGTGTATTTCTCTCCGGTTTGTGCAGCTTTTAAGGAAAATCACTATATATCCCCTGTTTTTAATCACTTTAATTCATTTTTTGATTTACTTGTATTTTATTTTGAAAGCACATTTGAATACCATTAAATTAAAATTATGAATTCGAAACAGTCTAAAATATAAACAATCAATGTTCTTCATTCGCAAGCCGCGGTTAAATTATCAAACGTTGATTGGTCCGTGGCGATAAAAAGGTTGGGATGCACAAGAAATATTATTTCGAGAACCCCTTTGCCGAGGTCTTCGTTGTATTTTTGATACTTAAGGCTGTTTTCGGCAAAAGTACGAAAGCCTGAACTAAACGCGGATCACATTTTCAGACAGAAAAATGCCTCAATTTCCATGAAAATTTGCACTCATATAAATCATACATCTGTTAACAATATAGTGTTTCTAAAACTTCAAAAAATTCCGTGAATATTATTTTTTTTCGTATTAAAACATGAAAGGATAGCTCATTTAACATTACGGTTTAGGTGAAAAAACGCGAAACGCATTTTATGCCAGAAAAAATTACTCAATCAGTCAAAAATGTGAAGTATTATAAAATATGTTACTCTCTAAGGGATAGTGAAGCCAGAATATAATATTAATTCGAAAATACCTAAAAATTAAAAAAAATCAGCTTTTAAAATATAGGTACGAGTTGTACACCGATGCTCGTTATACGCCGGATTTTACTGTAATTTGCAATAGGATAAACTACAAACAGTGACGTCTTAACACTACTTGAAGCCTTGGGCCCCACACAAATGTAGGCCCCACTTATGACCCTTAAAAGAAGATATTACATAGCATACATTATTAAATACTCGTACAAACAATAACTCGAAACAAGTCAATGTGCATGACTTACGATCGCACAAACCGACTCGACCGACTAATGTATTTTGACTGAATGAGTATTGAGGGTGTATGGTGGTAGGCTTAGGTCATCACATGTAACCAGTTGACATATTGTCAAAAATTCGCAGTTTTTCGGGAAATACAACCGGAAATAGATTTGGCAGTTGAAATTCGAATCATGGTAATAATATTAAGGCTGTCGAAAATGAGACGAGGCCCTTGTTGTAGCCGAGGGCCCGGGCCCAGTTGGCCCATGCCCTAAGACGTCCCTGACTACAAAGACCGCGCGCGCGCGCTCACATACAAACAGATAATTAAACTGTATTTTTTTTCATTAATTAATTTTTAAATTAAATTCATTTCAATAAAATAAAAATAAATGAAAATTATTATATTTAAATACACAAAATAATTCTTTTTTTTTTGATAAAATGAAGTTATCTTTATTTAAATTTTAAAAAAAAATTCCCTTTTTCTTCTTACGATTTGAGTACGTGAACTGTGCTGCAATTAACTGCTATTTTTAATATTATATTATGAAAAATACGAATGAAAAGGTGGAAAAAAAAAAGCTGTTCTCATATATATTTCTTGGGGGTAAAACTCTATGTGTTCGAAACGAAGGGAAATAATGATAATGCGATTTAGCGCTGCTTTTAATTTGGCTTGCTGTCAAAAATTCTAGCACACACGATACTTCTCTACCCACTCCCCCGATACATCATCTAGATCTGTGAATGTTATCGTCATCGCTTCCGTATAACCCACATTGAGATTAAAACGCGAGAGAGGTGTGTAGTAGATCCTGGTACGACTTATTTATGCGAATAAATGAGGTTTGTGTGTTTTTGTAAATGCTTTTTTTTATAAGAAAAAATGTGTAGTTTTTTATAGTAAAAGCGTTTAAAAATAGAGTGGAAAATTTGAAATAAAAAATTCATTTTTTTTTTGATATTTACATATAAGACAGAACTTTTAAAAAAAGTTAACTGTAATCGACTGATTGATTAGAAGATTTAAAAAACTGCCCCCCTAATCGCTTTCAAGGTTGACGAATGCCTTCGAAAGGCCACAATCGGTTTGCCCAAAGTAATATTTCTGGTTGCTTCAAGTTTCGTTTTATAACATATGGCCTTACGCTCCTGAAATCTCTTAAGTTAGGTTACTCCTGTGCTTGTTTCTGTTTTAATTTAATTTTCATTCTTTTTTTTTCTTTTCTTACTTTTTTTTTTTGGGGGGGGGGGGGGGAATTTAATAATTTTCCTTTCAATATTTTGATATTTTTTTAAGTGTATAAAAAATTATCTTTATATTGAAAGGAAAATTACGTTTTTTATTGCATATTTTTCATATTAATGGAAATACTATTATAATTTAGAATATATTTTATAAACCAATCAAATTTATGCTCCCTTTGGCGCATTTTTAAAAAAAGAAATTAAAAATATAGTTCCTACTATCCTAATCTTTAAAGTTAGTGGAACGTGTGTTGGTAATTTAATAATCTGAATATATATTCAGATTGCTGTTTTTAATAGTATAATGTATTGACATTTTTTAAAATTAATATCGAAATTTATCCCTGCTATAAGACCAATAAAGGCCCAGTGGTAGAGTGGTAGCGTATCACGTTTCCACACTACAGGTCCGGGTTCTATTCCCGAGCTTGACAAGGTCGGCTCAGTATTTCATCCCTACTTCAGTGTGTCTGTAAATGAATATCAAGCTTGCTTGGGGACATAAACACTGGGGGTCTCGTTTCAGACTGGCCACCTGATCGGGACATCTGCTCATGCACCTCAGCGTCCAATGGTCACGTATACTGGGATGGGCACAGTAGGCTCTGGCCCTCATGGGCTGTTACGCCACTGAGTTTGAGTTTTATAAGACTAATAAATTAGGTGTTTTCACCATTATTGTAATATTAAAAAATTTTTGATGAAGTTACGAATATTATAATGTAAAGTGCATAGGTTCTCAAAGCGGTTTCTACGGATTCCTAAAGGTCCTTGCGACTGCAGAGGGGGTCCGTGACAAATTAAAATTTTCTCGACTGGTGTGTGGGCAACGTTATGGAGTCCGCGAAAGGTTTATTATAAAGTTAACTATTTGTGATCCATGTGAATTATTATGAAAAGTTAAAATAAATTAGTCGTAATTTTTACACGTTAAAAGAGTTTAGAGTAAAATATTATAGATAAGTACATATAAAATACAAATATTTACAAGCGCCGCACGGTGGACGTCGACCGATCGTGTGTGTGGCTATCTATACAGGTTTAAATAGAAACGAAGTCTATTTAAACCTGTATAAATGAATTGTGTGTGTGCATCTAGTCAATAGTTTAGTTTTGTGCATGATCCCGAGATTTGAAGTGAAAGCAACAAATTTTCCCTAGTTTTGAACAGAAAGCAGTATTATTCTTTGTAGTACATTACCTAAATATTTTTTGAATATAATTGATATCTTGTACTTAAATTTAATATACTTTTGTTAAAGTTAATTTACAAAATAGTCTTATATAATATTAATCAATATTATTTTCAAGACATCAAATTTAAATTTGTATTTTTCTATTTTGCATTGAAATATTTTTTTCCCCTTGGGGGGTTCATGGCCAGATTTGTGGTACGAAAAGGCCTCTATAGGCACAGTAAATTCGGAAACCACTGATGTAAAGGTTTTAACTGAAGTATTAAATTTTCACATTATTTTTTCCTCCGTGAATTTGAGGTAGATATGAAAATTACAGCGTTAAGTATGATAGTTGGAAGTTGCAATTTCCTCCTGGCATATAAACTTGATTAATTTTTTTTTACACCCTAGTGGATTTTTTCACTCTCCAGTGAAGGCTAAATCGTTTCTTGGATCAGCGATTTCAATCAGCGAAAGTGTTCAACCTTCAAGTCGGTAGGAATTTGTAATGAAAGGAAGCTATATATTAAATTGTGAATGACCGACCGAACATTTACTTTAAATCATGTACTTTATCGGTTCAAAAGAATACTTAACGAGCATTTGAGCTGTTTTTTTTTCCTTTGATTTCTGAATCATCTGTTTTCCGTGTAGTATTTCCACGTTGCATCCACATTACGGCTAGGTTAATGGTCTCATAGCGCAACGAGGTAACCTGCAACCTCCTGGAGCATTGAGAGCGACCTTTTTCACCAAAAATCTTTCGCTATTAAAACATTTTATTATTCGTCAAAATACTTTGTCATTTTTTTTATTTTTTAGAATAATTTGAAATAAGATTTTTTTTTTGTTTATTTCTTAGTTTAAATTTTAGTTTGTGGCTCGTTTATGTTTTTATATTTTGCACAAGATCATTCAATATGTCTGTGTTTTTTTTAAAACATAATAAAAATAAAAAGGTTTTATATAAAATAATAATGGATTCAGTCTGCCTATATCGAGTGTGAAGGCTTTCTATCAAATTTTAAAAGAAATGATTTCGCTTTTATAAACATATTTTTAATTTGTGAACGAAATATAATTATGATCTACAGCTAAAATTTCTGTCGGGAAAGAGATTTTATTTTATTTGCTTGTATGAGGTGTATTATAGCATCGTTTATATCACTGTGCAATCGTTTTTATGTAATAAAATTAGATCAAAGGTCTCAATTTTTTTTGTTGTTGTTGTTGGTATATGTCTTGGATATTCTCGGGCTGGGCAAGGTCGACTCAGCCTTTCATCTTTACTGCGGTGGGTCGATAAATATGTACCAAGCTTGTTTGGGGACTTAAACACTGGGGGTCTCGCTTCAGACTGACCACCTGATCGGGACATCTGTATATGCACCTCCGCGCCCAATGGTCAAGTATACTGGGATGGGCACAGCAGGCCTTGGCCCTCATGAGCTGTTGCGCCACTGAGTTTGAGTTTCTATGAAAGTGAAACCTTAAGAAGTTATATGTCTTGAATGGTTATGAAGTGGCCGCGGTAGCCTAGTGGTCATAGTCTCGAACTCGTAGCCGACATTGTGAAGTCGCGGTTTTGGGTCCTAATGTTGTGAAAACCTGCCGTGTAGAGGGGTTTATGCGCGTGAAATCTGTCATGGCTTAAAATCTTTGCGTTGGCATGATGTGGATATTTGGAGAGTGGAGTGCAAGTTTAGGTGTCGGCTTCGTCATTTGACCTCGGCTCAAAATTGCGTGGTACGTCGCCAAAAGCTCTCGAGATTCTTTAGTGTGTGACGTTAATAAATATTCACTCGCTAGATTTTATCAAATGGCTATTTAAATCAAAACTATGTCTGAATTATTGTTTGTTTTTATCTGGGCTACTCACGTACTCGTACCACATTTTGAGAATCATATGATTAGATTGTCAATTTCCTCACTTTATTATTTAAAATAAACAAGAATTATAAAAAATAACTCACTGAAATATGCTATTATTAGACTGTCATAAATTAGGCGAACCTTATTCAGCTGAAAATATATGGTAAAAACGGGGCTCTGCCTTTATTAAAAAGTCAATTATATAAATTACAGGTAGATTCTTACATTCGATTCTATCCACCTTTTGGTATATTTATGGGTATGTATAAGGGATAGTCGAGTAAGATGTCATGAAAATTATATGACAACCCCAATCTTATGTTACCAGATACTTTCAGCGAAGAGCTACCCCTTTTCACCCTAAAGGATCCCGTTACTTTATATGTGTGATTTCTAATATGTAGAAGTGTGTTTTTGAATGGTTTCGCGATGTAACTTCCGGCTACAACTTGGTAAGGGATAGCATTCACAGTACATTTGATATTCATAAAGTTCTAATCAAAACTTGTTCATTGTTGCATTATATATTTTTTCCCTGATAAGTTCATATTCTATTTTGTTTTATTTATTCAAGGAAGGGTACGATGAGGCAAACTCCTGATTTTATACGCCGTCATCTTACAGGATCACCACTAAAAGACCTTTCCGATTTAGTTTTATTTTATTTGAGAATTTATTATTTCATGACTAATTTTAGGGATGGCACTTTTTTCGACTGATGATTCCACGGTAGGCCTACTAACTGTGGAGACGTATATCCAGGTTGCCAATGCAATCTAGGGATTCACAGCCAAATGAATTGAGCTGTTTAATTGCAATGTCTCCGATAAAGGTTCTGTTTCTTCTCTCTCGACTGAAATACCTTATAAGGAAGTTGAAACTGAAATTCCTTTACCAAATGGTGATCATCAGGAGATGGATCCACCATCTGATATACCTATGTCTAGAGCAGTGGTTCCCAAAGTGGTCCCTAGGGATCCCCAGCTGTCCCCGATAGTATTCAGGGGGTCCGTGAAAAATTAAAATTGTTTTGGGGGTCCTTGAACAACGTCAGAGGTCCACGCAAGGTTTAATATGGAATAACAAAAATTTTGATTATTTTTATTTGAATTTAAATAAATAATTGTAATTCACTTGGATATATTTCCGACTGGGTGTTGAACCTTTTGCGCGTGGACTAACTCCCACAGATGAATCAATACTCACAAAGATGAATCCATACTAATAAAGGAGCATTTTATTGAAATATCCGCAAATGAGGGATTTAAACCAATGTTTGATTGATTGAATATTAACGTCGCATTGTTCAGCTACACGAGGGCTTTTGGCGACGGACCACGTAATTTTGAACCATGGTCAAGTGACGTGGACGACACCTCAGCTGGCACCCCCCTCTCCTAACTACCAAAACCAATGTTTGAACAAGGATGCCACAAATTCTGGTAACAAAAACAGATGTCGCCCAGCCAGTATGGTGGCTATGACCCTCGGCTTGTATCCGAATGGGTTCGAGTTCGAATCCCGAGTAAGACATGGTTGTATCTTCTTCGGGAAAGAAGTTAGTCTTTCGACTGTAATGGATTCCCGTCTCGAAAAGAAAGCAGCGCTCTTCTTGTTAAATGCTGGGATCATCATCTGTAATAAATGTGTATATTCTTCTGTTGTATTGTGTATGCTTTCTGTTCTTCAGTTGTATTTCATATGTTCCCAGGATAAAAAAAACGCACGTCAACAACAACAGATCCTAATTTTATATCCTGCATTATGGATTATTGTACAAAAGTTGTTGACTACTTTTCCGTCTCCCAATTTGGTAGAACCTGGATTCAGTGCCGTAAAAAACCTCATCACAAAAAAGAAGAAACCGACTAAAAACTTTTGCTCGTGGGGATTTGCGGTTGCTACTCACAAGCATTGAGATGGACATAAATGCACTCGTAACATCTCATCAAGTTCATCCAAGTCATTAATTTTTTTAATTTTGTTTTAAACAAATGATATAGTTTCTCAGTAAATAATTCTTGAACAAAATATTTTTTTTTTTTTAATTTGTTATTTTTATTCAATGCATTTATGTAGCTTTTTCACTTGGGGAAGTTTTCACTTTAAAAAGGGGTCTGTGGGCAAATTTTGACTATAAAAAGTGGTCTGTGGGCAAATTTTGACTATAAAAAGAGGTCCATGGCTTAAAAAAGTTTGGGAACCACCGATCTAGAGGAACTCTTCTCATACGCGATCCTCTCCCTTAAGCATGTGAATTTTCAAAAATTTCTCTTCTGATCCCTGTTAAGGCAGAGGAAAACGTCAAGAAGACGTAAAAAGAAATTTTCTTTCATACATCTCGCGACCCCTCGAGACATAAATACGCTTCTCACAAAAAAGGAGAACGGCGGAAAAAAGAAGATAAACGAAACCAGTTACAGTTGAAGTAGGATGAAGTTAACAAGACTAAACTCGACAAATCTGTTAAAACATCCTGCAGAATTGAGGAAACTGGTTAAGCGACAACTCGACCGCCAATCTGAATTATAGTGAACAAAGAAAAATGGAAGAAATTTTTTCAATGTTTCGTGTACAAGCCAATGGGCTCCTTTTACCTGTGTTGCTACATCGCGTATTTTCATTCGATGTTTTGAAAAGTTGATTTCATCTCTTAATATTTTAATCTAAAATTTCGTTTCATTTTAGGTTTTCTGATGCCGTTTTTGTAGTTACGATTATGTTTGTGACGTGGTATGTGCATTTTGTTATTCAAAGATGTGATTTCAACAGTTTTAAATAGTTGTTTGATAGTACTGGATGTTGTTTCAAACTGTTTAAATCATATGACCGCGGTCGCAGAGTGGTCATGTTTGTGAATTCGTTTCCGGTATTATCGGGTTCTGGTGTCATTGAAGACCCGCTGTGTAGAGTGGCTGACGCACGTTAAATAGTTGAGGTTCAAAGTCCTCACGTTTGTGTGATGTGAAAGGTAGTGGAGTGAGGTGACACACACACACACACACACACACACACACAAACACACACACTTGTGTGTGCTGTCTTCGTTACTTGACCGAGGCTCAGAATTACGTGGTCCGTTGTCAATGGCTCTGGTGTATCTTCAGACACCGACGTTAATTAAAAACTAATCAACATCAGTTCATCATTTTATCC
>BMAV01001231.1:38465-49529 GCA_019973955.1 Trichonephila inaurata madagascariensis
CACACACACACACACACACACACACCTATAGTTCTCGTGTAACTTAAGTGTTACATTAATTTAGGCTACGGTAGTCTAATGGTCAAGGTAATGAACTCGTGACCGACGTGTCGGGTTCGAGCCTAGGGTCGAGGCTCAAAAGTCTTCCCGTTGGTGTGGTGTGGAAGTTTTTAGAGGGGGTGCCAGTTTAGGTGTCGTCCTCGTCACTTGACCATGTTTCACAATTACGAGGTCCGTCACCAAAAGCCTTCGAGTAGCTGAATAGTGCGATGTTAATATTTACTCAAAAATTACTGGCCGTGTAATAGTCCAATGGTCATGATCGTGTACTTGTGGTTGGTGGTGTCAATTCGCATGTTTAAAACCAAGTGCCGCTGAAGATCCGCCGTGCAGAGGAGCTGATGCGCGTTATATCTGCCGAAATTCAAAGTCCTTTTGTTGGCGTCGCGTGGAAGTTAGGAGAGGGGAGCAGCTCAAGTGTCATTCTCGTCACTTGACCGTGGTTCAAAATTGCAAGGTCCGTCGCCAATAGCCTTCGTATTACTTAATAGTGCGACGTTAATATAATTCTGAGCGTCGCTCGCCATTGAAGATCCGACGTGTAGAGGGGCTGATGCTCGTTAAATATGTCGAAGCTGAAAGTTTTATCGTTGTAGTGATGTGGAAGTTTGTATAAGGGGCGTGCTGTGTGTGTGTGGTCAGGTATCGTCCTCATCACTTAACTGTGGCTCAAAATTACGAGGTCCGTCGCCGTTAGCCCTTGTATGCGTGCAAAGTGCGACGTAAATTAAAAATCAAATAATTAAATAATAATGAATTGTTGTGAGTAATATAAGTAATATAGTATATTTTTGAACAAAAATATCAGGATTTATTTTTCACACTCACATCATTAATATGAAAGTAAATCTGATAGTTAATTATTATATTGATTCTTTGGAGGATACCTTCCTTAGATCTTTTTTTTTAATTTTAATTGATAAAATTAACGTCATGATTAAATATACGTTAGTATTTCAAATTTTTTTTTAAATTCGATTAATCAAAGGTGTTATATTCCCTCTTCGTTTACTGTCGATGTGAAAAAAAAATTTTTTTTTTCTTCATTTAACATTTGTTTTAAAATAACAAACACGGGTAAAAAAATTCAATCTTATTTTTTCGATTACCTACTTTTTCCCCTCTCCCTTTTCTTTTATGAAGACTCCAAATTAGATAAAACAGGTTCATCTCCCTTGTCGAAGTGATTTCATCGAAGTGAAATATTTCTTTCATAAAACCATCGGAGGATTCCAACAATTAATGGTTAGAAAAAGGTAGCCGCAAATTTACCGAATCCCTGTGCGAGTTATTCTTTCATTTTCTTTCATTCATACTTTTCTTTTCTTTTTTTCTTTTCAAAACTCACCTAGTGCCTTTTGTGTATGATGAATGATTTCCTAGTTCAACGTGGCAGAGGGGTTGAGATTATTTTCCTTCTGTGTGTGTGTTTTCCCTTATATGCGGTGACTTTTTTTTTTCTGGCGGAATGTAGTGATTGCTGCGAAGTGCTAAGTTACCGTTTGTGAATTCACGATGGATAACAGAAATGAATTTTTTTTTCTTTTACTGTGTAGAATTGTTCATTTACTCTTTTGTTTAAAGCAAAATGTAAAGTTTTAAAAATGAAAACGAAATTAAGCAAATCTATGCAGGGAAAATCACTAACACGAAATTGAAGATACTGAAATATTTTTTCGTGTTAAAGGATATTGCAAATAAAAAAAACCCCGTGTATCAACAAAATTCAGTTTGTTAGAGTTTATTTTATTTACATATGCATATTTTTAATAAAAATCAATGAAAAAAAAAACATTCACAAAAACTTAAAGAAATTTAATACAAAATTTTCAAGTTTTTTGAAAAACGAAATATTTGTTGAGTTTTTGGAAAATAGTCTGAAATTTTTCTTTGCATTGTCTTAATTTTTATCACGCATTCTAATTTCGATAGTTAGTTTCTTTTTTAAAAATTTAATATTAAAGAAACTGTTCAATGAACCTGATATATATATATATATTTCTTGTAACTTTTTAATACATATTCTCTCATCGTAAGGAATTTTAAAAAAAGTACTAAAATGCAAATTTTTTTTTTAACAAAAAACACTTCGACTTTTAAATATAAAAAAAAAATGCTCAAATAGCTAAATTTCCTTCTGCCTGTGACAGTATTTTACATTTAAATTAATTTTTTTATTTTATTTTCTCCTTCAGCTATACACCAGAGAACATCTTTTCCACATGGACATGTTTTGAAGTACTAAAAAAATTGTTTTCGATCCACCCTAATATCTAATGCAGAGGTGGCCAACTCGCGGCACGTGTGCCACAGTATGGCAGGGTGGAGTTGTAACAGTGGCACGCGAAGACTTATTGAAAAATTAAAATATTTTATAAGATAATAACAATTAACTTTTTTTTTTACTATTTTATTTAAATGCGGTTGTTTTAGACTTAAAGAAAACACTGACATAATTTTTTTTTTCAAATTCACACCTTTTGGCTATCAGATATTATTGTATAGGTTTGAATCAACATGTATTTGTCAACAAATATTTTCTATTTTGAATATAATTTTATAAAATTACAAAATATGGCTCAAAATTAATTGATATGCACATTATACACTCAAATTTTGTTAGCATCTTTAAGAGAGGACTCTATAATGTGATCTAAATATAGATTACTTAATTAAGATAGATTTAAAAAAAAATCACACTTTTAAAGCCACATTAAGCAAGTATACTGACTGTTTAATAATTTTTTAGAATTTAAATGTTTCAAGTTACTCATTTTCATTTTATGGTTTATTAACAATAAAATCTATGTTTGTACTTTTGTCATATATATGTTAAACTATTTTTAAATTTCCACTACTTAAACTTGAATAAAATAAGTAATATAAAAAATTTATTAAGTCAATTCCTACTTAGATCAACAAAGAAAATTTTTTTATTTTAGCTACTTTTTATTAAATAGTTGTAATTAATATAAATATGTATATACATATGACAGAATCACAACATTAAGTGGTAAGTTATTTTTACTGATTATCATTAAAGTATCGTATTGTCATCCAAAATAATCGTGTATATAAAATTTCAGTTCAACTGAATGCTTTAAAACGTGAGAAAAAAACCTTTTCACAAGGTTTGACAAAAGTCGCCAAAAATGATGCCAACGTGGCTGTGTTTGTAATTGTTTAAATAATTAGTTTTAATCAATTAATTTTTATTAATTATTATTAAATTATTGTATTGTCATCCAAAATAATCATGTATATAAAACTTCAGCTCAATTGAGTGCTTTAAAATGTATTTTATTAACGATTGAAAATTACACCAAGATAAATAAATTAATAAACACATATATATATATATAAAGAGTGAGAGCTAATAGGAATTGAAAAATAAGTTACTTGGGTAAAAATCCCATAATAAGCCTATTCGTAAGTTTTTCATCTTTTCATACTTTTTTGTTTGTTGGAAAGGTTAGAAGTGTGGGGCACGGATAGTTTTTTTTTTTAAAACAAGATAGTGACATTATTTTCCAAAAGGTTGTCCATCCCTGATCTAATGTATTCTTCAATTTTTATACACCTGAACAGTTCTAATTTTTATAAAAAAAATCTTAGATCCTGCTTATGACATTATCCTATTTATGGGACTATATTTCAAATATTGCTAGTAAAATGCTCGGGTTCTTATCATTTATTTTACTTCACCTGTAATTACTATGCCATTATATGTAAATGAATAGAATCACTGCATCAGACTCCATAATCATAAGTGAAAGCAAGAAACAGAGCATTAATCATGTCTTTCTCTTGGAAAGGAAAGGCTGAGTTTATTTATTCACCACGTATCACTGACAGGTCAATTAACATTGACATGTAGGATCCAGGACAGGCGGGAGAATTTTTCCCGGTTTATGCAGGAGAATCATTGCATTACTCTTTTCTCCCGCCCTCATGACGTAGTCGACATATCTCTCCCGATTTTCTTTCTTCCCGTCTTTCTAAATGACATCCACATATTCTTTATGTACATGTCCTCTCTTTTTTTCTTCTCTTTCTATGTTGTCTGTGCTGAAATGCATTTTTAATCATAAATATAAGTGGTTTATTTTTAGAATATATACAAATCCTTTATATATACACTTATAAGAATATTTTCTAAAATTTTTGTTTCTTTTTCTATGATATATACACATATATCTAGTTGTATATGTACCGTATATTTTAGAATATAAGCCGAATGTGCTCCCGCCCCCTATTCAAAACTCGTAAATAAGACGAAATTGGGGGGGGGGGATGCTGTAATTTTCAAACCTATGTTACCATGAGGATGAAAATAGTGTCAAATAGATGGAATATTTTTCTATCGAATTGCTATAAAAGAAAACGCCAGCCGCACTACGACGAAAATTTTATTTCCGGTAACCCTATCTGAAGATTATGCAATTTTCCCATTCATTTCTTGTACACTTCCATTCACGTCTTGTACACTGTCTGAGCTAAGCATACTTCTTGTGCAATTTTCTTTTGTTTGGAAAGTGAGTGGAAAGAGAAATTGGCATACGATACGTGATCGTCGACCTATGTTTCATGCCTTGGGGAAAAACTTTTTTCATGATGATCATATGTATTCAGACATCCCAATGAGTGAATGTGAATTTTTACGAAGTATTCAAAAACTCGGTTTCTGACACAAACGCTGACTGTAAAGGATGTATGTGACTTATTTTTTCCATTTAAAACAACTAAAAAGTTAAAAGTTGAAAATCAGTTGCGTATGACTGATGAAAAATATTTATAAGGTAGTTTTTTTTTGTTGCTAAACTATACATTTTTTCGAGATTAGCGGATCCATGTATAAGCTGAGCTCCCTTATTGTAAGTTCAAAAGTTATCGGCTTATACACGGAAATGCTTTGTATGCTCTTAAGCAGGGATGGGCATTAAGTCGATCGTGATGGACAAGTGGACCACCAAGACATTTTAGGGAGACCGCCTTTACTAAAAGAAATATATTAGTAGAACACCGACACCAATTAGACTGGAGAATCGGCATTTCACAAGCGATACTTATACAAATGATTCGATAAATGTGTAGACTACACAAGTACCTTCATTGGAAGCGCACGATGACGCTGTATGGAAAAATAGCGATATGTGCAATGTAAGCCGAAAAATGAATTTTTCTCCATACGGCGACCGAAGGGAAGAATAAATGTTGATGATCAGCTCTTCCCGCGATAGCATGGTATTGGCTATTGAGACATTATCCCACAACCCGCGCTTCCACGGGACAAGGTCCTAGCGTTGATGTCATGGCCCGCGATGGTGTAAAAAGGAACAAATTCAGCGCATATGTCGGTTTCAGACTAATGGTTTCATATATGTTCTCTGCTCGCTGCATTCCATACGTCCGCGCTCCGCTGTCTGGTAATAATCTGTCATATTTTAAAAGAGGGTTATAATGTCGAAAACAAATGTTAGAAAAAGAAAATATGCAATTTTAATACAAAATGACAACATCTACGCCGCTAAGTGGACCACAACGCCTTAAAAACAATAGAAGTAGCCCGTATTTTGGGAAAGTCTGCCCATCCCTGCTCTTAAGGAAGTGGGGAAGATCAGAGATGATACAGTGGGTGATCGGTTAACGAACATAATTCGTTCCAAGACTATGTTCGCTATCCGAATTGTTCGTTAACCGATCATCGATTCACCATAGACTTCTATGTGAAATCCATTAATTCGTTCTGGAGACCCTAAAAAAATGAAATCAAAACCGAATCTAAAGGTCTAATTTGAATGAATATTCTATTGGAATTTTTTTTCAATATAACTTTGAAGTTTAATAGGTAAGCAACATAATTCAAAAGAGATGAAAAACGATTTTTAGTCCGTTTCTCATATGTCACGTATTTTTACGGTGGTAGCGCGTCATCGGCACCTTTATATTTTATAGTCTGCACTGTTTGAAAAAAAATTAAGAATTCGCTTAATTTATTTGCCATGTCAGCAAATCCACTCACTCATAACTTATCAGCTTTCATAAAATATTGATATTCATATTGAAATTCAAGTATTCAAGTGTGTATTGATTTTAGTCATAATAATAATTATTGAATGACCTTTAAATTCATTGTTAATTCAAGTTTCATTTAGTAATTATCAATACTAAGCATGCTTTAAACATTTATCGTTTCAGTGATCTTATTTTGTATGCAAAATGATAACAAATGTTTAATATATATTTTTTTTTCAGAGCCGAGAAGTGTTCGTTAGAATTCGTTTTGTTCATTATCCGAATATGTGTTCGTTGTCCAAACACAAAAAATCTTTCTTGAAAGTGTTCGTTATCCAAACACAAAAATCTTTCGCGCGCGCGTGAAAGTGTTCGTTAACCGATCACCCACTGTACTGTCCTTATTCGGTTTTTGTAAAAAAAAAAAAAAGCTCTTTAAAATGTCTATAATATAGAATCGCATTATTAACTTTTTAATAACATTTTATCTCTGATTTTTGCATAATTTTGCTTAAGTACTGTTAAAAGTAATGTGAAATTTATATTATTAAAAAAAAAAATGGCAGCATATTCAAAATGCTAGTCTTTTTTACTGCAAAATGCGATTCTCATTATAAAGTTAAAATTTTTTTAAACTCGAGACTCGACAACGCCGGCCACGTGTTCGCGACCATGACCATCCGCTACTTTGGCAAACAGGTACATGCATGGTATAAAAATTTCATTAATGTATTAAAAGTCCATTGGTGTTGCAAAAACAACACATGGACTATTGGGCGCATACTTCATTTGGATAGCAAGCACCTTTGTGGCAAAAGGAATAATTATTATATATAAGGTACAAGCTGGGCGGGCACTTCTCTAAAAAACAAGTGAGTTATTAATCCTCCCAGAATTGTTACGGTTATTCACCTCTAAGCATTTTCAGTCTCTGATATATTTGAGGAGAACTCGCCAGACTTTGGGTCTCCTTACCATATGTATTCGCGAATACACTTTTGTTCTTATTGATCTACTATCGTGGACTAACCGTGCAATGACCTCTTATCGACTTAAGAAAGGAAGCCCTCTGCCAAATTGCCGCCTATTGAATTTTGGTTTATAACACCGATTTCTTTTTGAGGAACAAAATATTAATGATTGCTCTAAGGCAAAGCTTATTTTAAGTTGGTAATACGTTATAAAGTCTGTTATTGTATAGATACCTTAATTCATTTTTGTTGCATAAGTTTAGGTATAATATTTAAACATTATTTTAATAACTTATAGTATTTTATTATTAAGAACAAGGAATTATTATTTTTTGTTGTTTTCAACCTTCCTATTTCAAATACAGTAAAAATCGCTTAACACAAAACTCCGCGCTTTTTTTTTCCTCCCGTGTTTAAAGAATTTCGTGTTGAAGAATATTGAAAAAAAACAAACAAACCCAGCAACAACAACCATATATTCAACAAAACTAAATTTATTACATTTTATTTACATAGATGTGTAAAATATGTATGTATTTAATAAAAATCAATGAAACAAAAACATTCTCTCACTCACTCACTCTCTCTCTCTCTCTCACACACACACACACAAACTTAATGAAATTTAATTTAAAAGCTTGATGTTTTTTGAAAATCAAAACATTAATTGAATTTTTGAAAATAAACAGATACTTTGTTTTGCATTGTCTTCTTAGCATCAAATTGTCGACAATTGTTCGATGTCGTCTATTTTTTATGTTCATTTCGCCAATGGAATGCGCATCTAAATAACTGCGCATACTTTTCCTGATAATCCTCATTTCAGATAACGTGGGAATGGAGCTGCATTATGCATTTCATTTCCATCTGCATCAATGATATTTTTTTAGTTTTAAACGGACTCCAAAATGTTTTCGTCTTCTATACATTATCATCATTTACTGCAACGAATTCTCTTCCAGTGATACAATTAGACATTCCAATAATACATAAACTTTCTCAAACATTTCATCAAATGTCTGGTGTTTTCCGTATTTTGCTCATTCCCAGAAGGGTAATGTTTTCGTGTTAAGAGGTTTTACTTTCGTGTTAAGAGAAAAGCAATGCATGGAGATACATACTAGTTTGTCGGGACCGTTGCATTACTTCGTGTTAACCGATATTTCGTCTTAAGCGTTTTCATTTTAAATGTATTTCACTGTATTTACTTTCAAATAGGATGCATTTTGGCAGTTTAGCCTTTGCAGGTACGACAAGTTCCAAATGTAAGTGCCATTTCATTGGTGACACCACTAGTGACGGCTTCCGCTATCAAATTTTGACGTTTGAATTTATTCAAGCTCTCATTAAATGCTAAATATTGCCGTGATTTCATTATGCCGAGAGTACCAGTGAGTGAATATTAACGTCGCACTGTTCAGCTACACGAGGGCTTTTGGCGACGGACCTCGTATCTTTGAACCATGGTCAAGTGACGAGGATGACACCTGAGTTGGCACTCCCTCTCCTAACTACCACACCACACCACACCAACGGGAGGACGTTTGAGCTCGCGACAGATTTAACGTGCATCGCGCCCCTACACGGCGGGTCTTCAGTGGTACTGGGCTCGAACTCATGGCATTCCTGCCATCGATACCTTGACCAATGGGCTACCGTAGCCCTCCGAGAGTACCAGAGCCAAATTGATACTCAAGGTTCTTTTACATTCCACATACTCATGACATGCATGCCTACGATTTTCGCATCCCAAAAAATCTATCGTCTCCAGCCGGGATCGAAACCGTAATCTTGGGCTTGCAAGGCTGGCCCGCTACTTCTAAGCCACCGAGCCTCTAGTTCCAAATATAAATCTTGTGTATGACTGTATGTAAGATAATGAACTTTTTAAAAACCGTCCTATATTAAAGCATCCTATTCCCCAAGACCATGAGTCTACAAGCTTTATAAAGAAAAGATCCAAGATGTAAGTGAAACAAGATTACTCAGGTATCAAGGTGTGCTTTATACGTATACGTGGGCACAGGTGGGGATTTGGGTAGCGATACCAATCGCAATCAAGATTATCTTCATTCAATTTTATTATTTTTTTTAAAAAATTTTTTAATGAAGTTTTACACAAAGTATTGTTTTATTTTCCTTCAAAAACTATCAACGATATTTTTATTGATGTGGCTCAATTCGTGGACAACTATTAAAATATATCACAGTGTTGAAAAAATTAAACTTTCAAATACGTGAAAAAACTTCTGTTTCATTGTCACTGTAAATCTTTTATTCTGGAATTTTATGTTAACATTTATAATTGCAAATATTTTGTCATCTTTAATAGATCGTTTACAATTCTTTCGAAAACAGTAGATGGAAAAATAATTTAGTTTTAAAGTCTTGACAGAGTTTGATCATCAATTCGAAGAGAAAGTAACACCGTGTTCTAAAACGTGACATTTTCAGCAGAATGTCCAGAACAGAATCAGATGGAAAGTCAAATTCAATTACCCGTGTCTCTTTTATTAGGATTGCATCAAAAACTTACATTGAAACTTCATATTAACATTTATTAAAACAAGATCTCGACTCAGTTTTGGTAAGTGCTGCGTGGGTATTAGAGATCATCCTACTTAGTAAAAGGCGTGTTTTTATGTGGGTATTTTGCATATTTTTTGTATAGTTGATTGCGTGGGGGTTTTCCTCTCTCATTCATTTACGCGCATATGGCATCGTTTTTCGAGAGAACAAATAACGTGTTATACATATGAGTACAATTTGGACTGTCATAGGTATTCTTAACTGGGAACTTGTATGGCCCTTTTACAAATTTAGCTCTCTGTAAACATTTTACAATAGAATCGGGAAAAAAATAACGTGGCTGCGGTAGCCGAGTGGTATAGGTATCGGATCGTGGCTGGCTTTGTCACGAGTTCGAGCCCAGTACCACCAAAGACCCGCAGTGTAGGGCAGTGATGCACGCTAAATCTGTCGAGAGCTGGAACATCCTCCCGTTGGTGTGGTGTGGTAGTTAGGAGAGGGGGGTGCCAGCTCAGGTGTCGTCCACATCACTTGACCATGGTTCAATTTACGTGGTCCGTCGCCAAAAGCCCTCGTGTAGCTTGAACAGTGTGACGTTAATATTCACTCACTCACTCACGGGGAAAAAATAACAAATAAATGGAAGAGACTGATATTTCACTCGATAACGTTCCGAGGTGTAGTGTCTAGGGTAGCTCAGTGAGCATGTTATGTGTTCGAATCCCACTGCCACTGAAGACCCAACGTGTTGAGGAGACTACTTTAAGGCTCAAAGTTCTTCCGACTGCGTGGAAGTTTAGAGAGGGTGTGCCAGCTGAGATGTCGTCCTCGTCATTTGACTGTGGTTAATAATTACAAGGTCCGTCGCCAGTAACCCTCGTGTTGCTTTGTAGTGCGACGTTAATAAACGTTTAATCTGGGGTGTATTTTTCTCCAAATGGGCTAAAGAAGAGTATTATTATTTTTGCAGAAGTCAGGACAAAAATGGCAGTTTTAACCCTTTATCTACCGCATTATGATTTACTGCAGTTTTTTTCATGCAATATTTTTTTTTTAAATCACTACATTGAAAATTAAGGGATATACATAAACAAAATACTCAAATTTGGGAAATTTAATCCGTTAGAGCTAATTAATTAATTAAAAATATTCAACTGTAAAATTAATTATGTGTACTTTCACGTAAAGTAAATAGTCAAATCGTTTTTTAAGCTCTTCATTAACGTAAAAAAAAAGACATTTTGACATTAACTATTTTTTCGAGACAAAAATGACAATCTTCGCAATCCGCTAAAAACGCCGTCAGCTGAAAACGCAATTTCTGCTATAAAACTATCGCCTTACCCGCTAAAATACTCATCATAGAACCCGTGCTGCCATATATCTTGAAAGAGTGGATTTCAAAGAATATTCATGCTAAGTATCATCAGAATATTCGTAAAAATGGTTATTCTATGCAATTTTAAAGTGAATGGTACTTATAAGTACC
>BMAV01001232.1:0-43699 GCA_019973955.1 Trichonephila inaurata madagascariensis
GTATTTGTAGTCCCCAAAAATAACGGTTTTTTGCGTACTTAAAAATAATTAATAAATGATATTTATTAAATAGTAAATTATAAATGATTATAATCGATTATAAAAATAATAGTAGTTAATTATAAAATAAGACAAATATTAAATTGAAAGGACTGAATAAATACGTCTTGAATCGTCTTCTGAGCTTGATATATTGTGAAAAAAGTCTTCAACAGAATCAAAACTTGATAAGCTTTCTGTAACACAATCGTAATCATCATCATTAATTATCACTTTTGAGCCATTTTACTTTACAAACACCCTAAAAAACGCGCCAAAATACGCATAAAAAGAACAAGGTAAAAAAAAAATTCCCCCTTCATAATGAAAAGAAATTCATGGAACCCGTACTATCATCTGTAACATAATTAATGCAGAATAATAATGGCGAACGAGCTCAGCTCGTTAGCGCACATGGGGAAGAATTTCACTACACGAGTAGTGCTCGTTGCTAACCATTGCGGTCAAAATCTTGCTCCCGAGTGGAACTCGTTTGCGCGGATTATGAAGCACGATTCGATTGCGAGCTGAACTCGTTCATAACCATCAAATGGTTAAAATGGTATATATCCGTGTATAGGACAAGAAATGTTTAAACTTTTTTTAATCTGAAAGTAAGGGGTCAGAGTTTTTATACGGATAAGCTAATGAATATGGAAAAAAATGTAGTACAATAAGAAGTTTTTTAAATATTTGTCGTTAGTCTTGCACAAGGAATTTTAATCTTTTGGATTTTTATTCACAAAGAATAATAATAAAACTTTTAAAAATTAATGCACCATGATTTTATAACGGACTAAAAAGTATAAAAAATTTCTCTAATCCTTATGAAGGATAAAACCACATACAGATTTCTAACTTTTTCTAAATCATCCTGAAAATTCATACTTGGCAACTTTTGATAGCTATTAAAATACTTGTAAGGTTGGAAACGAAAAACATGAGGCGCATGCAGCAGATAATTGATGTATTAATAGCTCAATTAACAATTTTATTGTACCGCAAATAATGTGAAGCGATAATTAAGTTCTTTTATTTTGATACCTACTCTCTATACTCTTTATAGTTATGTATTACATGCGACCCATGTTTTTAGTGCGTTATAAAAACATGGTACATTATTTTTTTTTGTTTTGTTTTATTATTATTTTCTTCTTTTTTAGGGTTATGTGAATGAAATTATGGAATTGATTTTAAATACTTTGATGACGTAATTACAGAGACATGCGAAACATTTCAGATTTCTCTCAGCTTTTTTTTCATCTGGTTGTATCTGAAATAGAAAAATTTCATATCTGCTTACCACTAATACATCTAAATATCCAATTATTATTTTAGAAATAAAATAAAGAAGCAAGTGAAAATAATTTTTTTATAAAACTTGTATTAAAATATTAAAAACAATCAATGTCAAATCCGTTTGTCAAAATTTTAATATATAAACCTATTCATGATGCTTGAGGTCTTAATTGTCGCATACGTTCCATCTCCTTCATTGTGCGCGGTGTTTTGGCAGTGAATTTCGAGAAATCGAGCTACACTATTTTCAATCCATCCAATGGAACTGGATCATTTGTCACTGCATGTTCAGTAACTACATCTTCAAGTTTTGCCTCAACAGTTTCTTCTAGATTTTAAGAAGATTGAAAACATATACCTGATCAAAAGCAATCTAAACTTGTCTATCTTTTGCGCGATGTGTTTCAAGATATGCATTTGTCTCAACTGCTGTTCTCGAGCAAAAAAGGCCTGACTTGCATTATAATGCACATCAATTAATTAATCTTCAGAGAAAAATGGTACATATTGTACGAGCAGACTATAGAAATAATTTTCTAGGTCCGTCGGCGTTTGAAAAAATAGCACTAGTACAACAGTTGGAACATTTCTAATGACCATTTAAGTGTTGTTTGCTAGATTTATGAGTCTTGGTCTTGTTGGTTGTTCTTCCTTTTCTGCATCAATACTTTCTTCACCGTCTTCCACTCCATTTGCATAAAATGGTTCAAAATTCATTGCAAATTCAAGTAGACACATATTTAGAAATTCACAGCGCTGTGTACTTGTTGCCTTGGACGATTAGCATATCACTCAGATAAGTTTGAGCGAAGTCCAACTGCTTGTTTTGCAGGCCCAGGTGACCCGGGGCCCCCTTTTTGATCTCAGAGCCGCGAAATTGAATACGTAGACGCAACTCGACCAGTGCTATCGACAGGTGGTTTTTATCCGTGTAAGTTCCGAAGTAACGGGGCCCACCTCTTCGGGGGACCAGGAAACTTTTTTTCACATTTTCATGCAATGTCATCCACTTCCGAGCTATGGTCCAAATTTCAAGTCTCTAGCTCATAGAGAAGTTAGTTTAAAATCAATTACAAAATTCTACCCGCAAAAACAAGAAAGTAATCAAAATATGGAAAAAAGAGAGACACTTAAACCTTTGAAAATTAGTGTAAGAATCCTAGTTTCCGAATAAATCTTAAAATTTACATTAACACTTTGGGATCGTTTTTATGTACATCTTCATCATGGAACGAATTTTCTCCCTAGGACGTGGAACATAGGTTGATGATCATTTGCTATATACGTATATATATACAGTCGTACCTCTATGTAATGAAGTCGCTAAATCCCGAAAAAATGTTCGCTATATGGAAAATTCACTCTCTGTTCAGAGGTTCATCTTTCAATTTTCTTTATAACCATATAAAAAATATTTTAAATTCTTAAATAATATATATTAAAAAAATTATTTATTCACAACGTTTTGTAAATTAATATATATTTATTTTATATATCTTACATATCAAAAGAAAAGAAAAACTGCAAAGAAAGTTTTTTGATGCCTTTATCCACTCCCTGAAGAATTAATTTTTTTCTTTGATTCTCAAGCACTTACGTTTTGACATTTCCCAGCTACTAGAAATAAAGTTACCAATACGGCCGATCAACACTACAATTGAACAAATATTAGTTGAAGGACTCGGGGACACGAGACAACTCCACTGAGGGTGAAAGGAAATATCGAAGATGTTTCCAGTGAACTGGACAGTGGGGGTGAAAGGTTACACTTCTTGGATGAAACGCCCAGAATTCTATTGTTCTCGGCAAGTTAGGCTTTTAGTAAAACCAGTTCAATATTTATGACCACCATAAAATGTGCTAAAAGAGAAAATAATTTGAAATGTCGAGAAATACTTAAAAAGTAGGGAGTACAAAAATTGAATCACAAGAGAAAAATTTCGTTGAATAGAAAACGCACTTCGCTATTGGGAGGTTATTCTACGAAGAAAATTGTGAAATGTTCTTGGTTCCAGGAAAAAGTTCGATATATAGAAAAATTCGCAGAGGTTCGATTGTATTTCAATATTCAATTTTTAAATTTGCTGTTTGTGTTTCGATACATGTATAAGGCTCATGGATCTTGGAGGACCGACTGTATATGCATGAATATGGAAGTTTGACTGTATATGCATATATATTACTCTTTTCGTTCATTTTTTAAGTAAAAATTGTGGAAAAATTAAAAGTATTACATATATTATACAAAATAACAAATGAAAAGAGAGAGTGTGTTAGCTTTAGAAAGAATCACAGGAAATAAAACTACAGTTGTTGGCAGAAATTTGACTGGAAAATATTCTCGTTTTAGCCGCTTTTAAATATTTTCGCTCTCATGGTGAGGTATTTTAAAATTTCAGCATTCCTCCCCCTTCCACGTTTGATTTATATTCGGGTTTAATATTTTGGATAAACATTTGAACAAAAGACGCACTCTTGGCTTCTTTTCGGTAAAATACGGTATTGTCGCCCTTCCGGTACAGAGGTTATTGACGCTGACTAATGTGTCGTAGGGTCTGGATTCGAATCCCGGATAAGACATGGTTTTTAAATATATAGTGCCTTTCTGGCAGGGAGGTACTCTAAGGCCACAAGTCTTCTCGAGAGGTTGGTGGAAAAGGAAGAGAGGTCTTAAGCCCCTGAACCCCCTCCCCCGGGATGTTCTTTCTCTAAACAGAGCTGGAAACGAGCAGGGGCGTTCTAGACATGGGCCAGGGCCTCGGCCTCAGTGGAGGCCTCATCTCACTCTCGACTAAGCCTTACGATGATCATAATACGAATAATTTCAAAGGCCAAATGTTATTCCCAGTTGTATTCTCCGAAAAACTAGAAATTTTGGACGATATGTCAACTGGCTACATGTGATGACCATTGTCCATGTACAGTGCTAGGTCTACCACCATATATCATTATTATTCATTCAGTTAAAAGGCGGCAGTGGGTCATACTAGTATACGAGATTGTAAATCATGCACATTCATTTGTTTCGGGTTATTATTTATACGAGTATATGACAACGTATGTTATGTACTGTTTACTTTTAAGGGTCATAGGTGGGGTCTATATTTGTGTAAGAGCCCAGGGCCTCAAGAAGTCTTAAGACATCCCTGGAACCGAGCTGAATCGTACTCTCACCTGCTCAAGGTTACGGACAACGACTGGTGTATATCTTAAAGTCCAACCTGTTTCAGACTCTGGCAACTTTCCTTCCTTCACTTCGGAAAGGACAAGACCACAATAACAACAACAATACACGGTATTCACTTAAATTTATTTAAATCTGTTGCCTCTTCTAAGTATCTGGAGAGGAGCTCCTAACATGGGTTGAACCAATCCTTGTGATCAGGTTTAACAAAATTCACGAAGCGGGACTCAAATTTCAAAAACTTCACTTGAAACTCGCATCCAGGTTGCCTAGAAATTCTGAAGGAATCCTTAAATTCCATTGATATTTTTTTGCTCCATAAGAAGTGAAAAAAATTAAAGAATTTCTTTTGATTTTTTCACAGAGAAATTTATTTAATCTCTCCCAAGCTTACAATAATGTTAAGAAAAGATCCTCCTATGCCTTTCCCATTTGTTCGAATCCTGTAAGAAAAGACACCCTTCCTTCTAATCTTACTTTTTATTCCATCTAAGAAATTACCTTTCTTATGCCTTGATTCTTTGGAACTAAGCCTTAAATGACATCTTATCACAGTCAATCCAGATCTATTTAAGATGCCATCATGTACTTCCCATTGTGTTAAAGGTTTAGACTAAAGAAGATGCAGCTTTATTAGAGATTCGGGACATGTAATGGCAAACGATTTCGCCGTCGAATCCTTAGAATGGATTTTGGAACGTTGTGATCAGATTTAATGGCGTAGTGTGTTGTTAGACAATCAAAATGGTTAAATAATGAAAGATTAACCGTCTATTGTATTGCATGATCAAGTTTACTGAACAATACATTTTTGTTTTTATTTATTCAAATACCGTAAAAAATATTTTTGAGGTATCCGACTACGTTCGAAACCGTGATTTTTAAAACAGCTCATAAATGGATAATTTTCATGATATTTAGTGTCACTTAGATTAGATTACACACATAA
This sequence comes from Trichonephila inaurata madagascariensis, assembly GCA_019973955.1. Lineage (NCBI taxonomy): Eukaryota > Metazoa > Arthropoda > Arachnida > Araneae > Nephilidae > Trichonephila > Trichonephila inaurata. The sequence goes on from BMAV01001232.1 coordinate 5,472, forward strand.
AATTGTTTTCAGGACACATTTTGACAAAAGAAAATTATTTAAATACAATATTTCGGCAAAAAAGTATCTTTGAATAAACTTTTTACAAAATGTTCTCCTTTTGTGAAAAATGTTTCTGTTATAATACTATTTGCCTGTATGTAGACTCAGACCTCTGTACAGAGGCTCAACGATGATTTTTGAAAAGTTCACATTATTTTCAGAGCTACAACCAGTTGAAATAATTATCGGCGTTTCCTTCTTAAAACTTCTCACCTTTGTTGTCGTAAAACATGATAAACCAACTTCTATTTCAAAAGTTCTAATTGAGCCTCTGTACAGAGGTCTGAGCTATATACAGGCAAAATATTATTATAATAGAAGCATTTTTTGCAAAAGGAGAATTTTTTGAAAATGGGTCATTCTATGTTCATTTTTGTCAATATATTGTACTTAAATTATTTTTTATTGTAATACTATTCTTAAAATAATTGTATATACATTTTGTAATCTAAGTGACACTAAATATCATAAATATTATCCATTTATACGCTTTTGCAAAATCACGGTTCCGAACGTAGTCGGATACCTTAAGGTTTTCTGATAAAATCTTACGGTTCTACTCCCGTAGTGTGGGAAAGTTATATTAATGTCGAGCTATAAAGCAATACGAGAGGGGTATTGGCGACCGCCTCGTAACTTTTAACCATAGTTAACCCCTTAACTGCCTTCAACGTAAATATCCGTCTCATTCAACTGGGTTTTAAGTGTCCCGGACGTATATATATGTCTTTACGAAATACCATTCTTTTCTTCAAGTAGCTGTTATTGCAATTAATCCGAAGGCTTTGGAATGCGATAAAATGACCATGATAGTTTTCCATTTAAATTTCAATATCAAACTTTATAAAGCTAAATGGACTTAATATAAAACAAATACGACGGTAATTTTGAAACACTTTTTTCCTCTTTTTTAGAAGTTCATAATGGTTTTTTTAATGCTTCTACTTTCTTATGAAAAGTATTCATAGTATTGAAAATAAATACTGCGTAATTGCTGTATTAAGAGCTTGAAACTTAGAGATAACTAATTTCAAGAATCTAAACGTGATGTTTCTTTTTTTTAACTTTCAAAAACCTTTTAAGTCCTTAACTCAATTGCCCGTACTTTATAAGGGCACTCATTCTTTCTGTCTCTGATTTGCACATATTTTTAATTCTTATAAAGAGATTATTAGTGCTTGTTTTTTTAAGAGATGTAGTTTGTCCAAAGTACTGAGAAATACTTTTCATCGGGGATTTGATTTGTGGCGAAGGAGGGAACTTTTCATAGAAAGTAGGAATTTAGATTCTTGGAAAATATTCGAAAAAGAAAAGTAATAGGCAAGGAAATGTGCAATTCGTTGCTTGAGAAGAAATGAAATCGAAAAGATAATCCAAAAAAGTTGATATTATCTCTGTCTCTCTATTGCAATGTAAGACTTTGTACTATTCCATGCTTCCAATTGTGTGTGCATATATAAATGAACACATGCACAAATTCTGAACCATTTTAAAAAGAGGTATTAACATTAAGAGGTATTAACATGAATTGTTTGTAAGTATGAAAGAAATTTTTTCAAAATATATGAAAAATTCTTTGCAGCATGTATAGAATGTACTTATAAAAAGCAAACATTTAGAGATTTTGTGTTCCATAATTATAAAATAGGAGCGCAAAAACTTTAAAACTGAACATTAAAATAAATTTCTAATATTTTCGAATTCTGTTATAAGCATTATGCTTAATAATATACAATAAAAATGTGCATTTCTTAGAACATTTTATTTTTTAAAAATGACCACTTAAAGGGGTGGTTAAGAACCTAAAAAAAACGTTTACAAGGCTTTTAAGAACTTTACTATTTTAATTTAATGTAAAAATTGATTTTGACATTTAAAGCCCTTATTTTTCTTCAAGACAAAATATTTCGAGAACAGAAAAACTTGTTAAAATATGTTTAAAGTATTTTAATAGTTTTATAAATATTTTTTGTAAAAGAGACTTTGTTAAAGATAATATAGACAGTAAGAATAATGTAAAGATGTAAAGATAACTATATATAATCAATTAAAAGAAAATGTGTTTGTAATGTGAAAAAAGACACAGACAAAGACATAAGAAGACATAAGAAGACAGCGATCAGTTTTTGATCAAGTATCCGAGTTCGACAGAGGAAGGATTGTGGCCTTACGGAGATGTGGATTATCTTCAGGAAATCGGTAGTCGTGTTGGACGAAACCAAACAACTGTAATGCGGATATGTGATCGTTGCATGCAGGAGGATACGACGGACCGACGTGGTCAATCGCATCCACCTCAGTGCAACACTTCACGTGGGGACAGGCAAATTGTGTGTATGGCAGTGACGGATAGCTCAGTCACATCAGGAACCATAGCACAGCATATTGAATCTGTAACGCATCATTCAGTGTCTGCGCGTACCATTCGACGCCGCATAAAGCAGAGTGGTCTGTCCGCAAGACGTCCATTGCTTGGTCTTCCCTTGACGCAGAATCACAGACGTCTCCGCCACCAATGGTGCGATGAAAAAAGGATGTGGGTGGCAGAATGGAATGAAGTTGTCTTGACTGACGAGTCAGGAAATGTCTGCAACACCACGATGGTCGGATTCGAGTCTGGAGACACCGTGGAGAGATGATGGTGAACAGCTGCGTTATGCACCGCCACACTGGTCCTGCACCAGGTATTATGGTATGGGGCCTTATTGGATATCTCTCTCGCAATTCTCTAGTACGCATTGCCGGTAATATAAACAGCCAGCGCTACATCTCCGAGGTGTTGGAGCCAGTTGTCCTTCCTTACCTTCAGGGCTTGGCCACAGCCATATTTCATCAGGATAATGCGTGACCACACGTGGGACGCATTGTCCAAAGGTTCTTCGTCAATCACCAGATTGATATGCTTCTCCGTCCGGCTCGCTCTCCGGATCTTTCGCCGATAGAAAACATGTGGTCCATGGTTGCTCAACGATTGACCCAGATTACACCCCCAGCTGCCACACCCGATCAACTTTGGCAACGTATGGAAGCTGCTTGGTATGCTGTACCCAAGAACACATCCAAAGTCTCTGAATTAATGCCGAGGCGTGTGGCAGCGGTGATATCCAACAATGGTGGCTACTCTGGCTACTGATTATGGCAGGAACCACACTTCACAGAAGTCTATAAATTTAATCATTTGATACTTGGTCAACATGTTATCTACAAAATAAATTTTGTTGTGCCATCTCTTGACTTTCTTCGTGTTGCATTTACGGTGGCCAGCAGTGTATATACATATATCATAGTGTGGTGAGTGTACGGAATTCTTTAATTAGATCATATTTTAGATTGTTGATGCTATTGATGAAGCAGTCCTTTGTTGAAAGAAATCTGGTTTATTGTACATTTTGACATAAAATAGGGAATGAGCGACACAACAAAGAATAAAGACAAAGACGGGCTGCTGCTAGGTACACGTTCTGAAGAGACAAAGAGAGTGGATTTTCCAGAATCTCGGTTTTTATACAAGCGGTAAACGGAAGTACAACTTACATGACCTCCGTGGAATTGAGCTTTTTTACTGATAGAAAGATATCGCTCCCGTTAGGTGGGTAGCTAGTAATTATTTTTGCGCGAGTCCTGAAGGTCAGGACCATTGCAAATTAAGAAGTTGTTTAGAGAAATTAATGGGAATTATTACATATATATGTGTAAAGAGCCGAGAATATATTATATATATTTTTATTAAATAAGAACTTTAAAACTTGTATGCGTATGATATATTAAGAAAATGGTTTCTAATATGCTTTCAATTTATCCGACTTTATCTGTTTCATTTACAAGAACACAGTAATAATAAGAATGACATGATGTATTTTCACTGTAACTCATGGCTTAATTACACTTAAAACAACTTATTTAAGCTCTTAAAATATATTTAAAAATTTATATTTTGGGTACAAATGTTGTGTAAAACTATCATTATTATACAAAATTCGAGTAATACATTTCTTTAACATTACAAATGTATTGTATAAATCACCTGTTTTATTTTAAGCTATAATAGTCATTGTTTTTCACATAATAAGGATTAAACTACAGACGTACCTCCATATTACTAACCCTCTAAATAGCGAACTTTTTCCTGGAACCCAGAACATTTCACTATTTTCTGCGTAAAAAAACCTCCCAATAGCGAAATTCATTTTTATAGCGAACTTTTTCTCTTGTGATTCAACTTTTTCCCTCCCTATTTTTAAAATATTTCTGGACATTTCAAGTTATTCTCTCTTTTAACACATTTCATGATGGTCGTAAATCTTGAACTGGTCATAAATCTTGCACTTTGATGCCTAACTCGCCGAGAGCAGTAGAATTCTGGTGGTTTCATTCGTGCAACCTATAACCCTCATTTTCCAGTTCACTAGAAACATCTACAATTTCCCCTTTCACCCTCAGTGGAGTTGTCTCGTGTCCTTGAGCAAGTCCTTGAAAAGTCAAACATCAATTTCTATTTAGAAAATAATTTATGTTTAAAATTGTATGCTTTAAACTAGAAAATGTCCTTAAAATTAATTAATTGTAATATAAATTTGTTTCTAAATGTTGAAAATATAGTGAGTTTCTTAATATTCTTTTTTCTTGTTTTCCTTGCAGTTTTCCTTTTTTTCTTTTTTGATGTGTAAGATATATAAAATAAACATATATTAATTTTAAAAAGGTGTGAATCATTACTTTTTTTAATATATAGTGTTTATGAATTTAAAATTTGTTATATGTGGTTTATAAAGTATATTAAAAGATGAACCTCTATGTAACGAATTTTCCATACAACGAACTTTTTTCCAGGATTTAGCGACTTCGATATATAAAGGTCAGACTGTATTTTATTTAGAATTATATCATTCTCATTTTCTCTACTCCCTTTATATGTAAGAGAAAAAATACTACAGCGAGGTAATGCGTGATTTACCTTCGGGTATTTACACATAACGTTGTCAGTTCATCTCCGCATATTGAATCCTTCATAAAGAGATATCTTTCGACATCTAAGCACAGAAGCATCGTATATCCCCCGTCCTTTATCAAAGAAAAAACATTTTTTTTCTTTGGTTAGTCTTTATATTTACCTACAAATCTTTTGCGGCTTTATTTTCTCTTCAGCAGCAAACCAACTTCCTGTTTTGAAAGTCGTTGACGTTATTCATCAATTCACCAAGTAATAGATAATATCTAAGCTCCTTTTATGTCAACAACTGTTACCGGTGATAAAAACTATGAGACTCAAGATTGGTGAAGATTTCAGAAAATGTAATGCACATTATATCATTGATTTTTTTGTAAAAAGAATCAATTTATTTATATTAAGGAAAAATATCTTGCAATTAAAAAGATTTGCTTTTGTATTTCGTATTGTGAATGGTTAGTTTAAATGTTTTACCCTTTTATTGACACCCTTTTATAAGCTTCAGTAAGCGCCGAGTATAAAAATAAAAGCTTTTTAAAAAAAGATGATAAAAAATAATAATAATACTTTAACATATATCGAAATACCGTTCATTTAAAAGAAGTGACATTCTTAACGGGTTAAGAGGGTTGAACTTTTAGGAGTATACTATTTTCTATAAAGCGTGGGATAATACTTCGAATAAATGACTTAAAAACATAAGAGCATTGACTCGTACATTTCAGTATAGTTCGCAAGGGTGCGCGTTATACGGCGAATATACCTAAAATATAAAAGCTGTAGCGTGAAATCATAGTGCGAGTTATACGTCGGATTTTAAGGAATATATTTAACAAGTACTTAATGATTTGATGATAATAAAACGGTTTCGCTGAAACTTTTATGGGGTTACTTCATTTATAAAGCAGAAAACTTCATTAAAACACAATCTATATCTTCATAGGAGAAAAGGGACTCAATCATTGCGATATCTCTTAAACTTTTAGATGTACATTCTTGTGAAAGTAATTAAGGTATCCGACTACGTTCGGAACCGTGATTTTATAAAGGCGCATAAATAGATAATTTTCATGATATTTAGTGTCACTTAGATTAGAATACATGTATAAAATTGTATTAAGGACATTTTGACAAAAAGATTTATTTAAATACAATATTTCAGTAAAATTAACTTAGAATAACCTTTTTCAACAAGTTCTTTTGTGAAAAATTGCTTTACTGATTATAATAATATTTTGCCTGTATATAGCTCAGACCTCTGTAAAGAAGCTCAACAATGATTTTTGAAAAATTCACATTATTTTCGGAGTTACAACCATTTGAAATAATTATTGGCGTTTTTTTTCTTAAAATTTCTCCCCTCTGTTGTCGTAAAACATGGATAAACCCACTTCAAAGTTATATATTTCAAAAATTCTAGTTGAGACTCTATACAGAGGTCTGAGCAATATACAGGCAAAATATTATTATAATAGAAGCATTTTTCACAAATGGAGAATATTTTGAAAATGGATCATTCTATGTTCATTTTTTGTCAAAATATTGTACTTAAATAGCTTTTTATTGTAATACTATTCTTAAAACAATTTTACATACGTTTTCTAATCTAAGTGACTCTAAATATCATGAATATTATCCATTAATACGCTTTTGCAAAATCACGGTTCCGAACGTAGTCGGATACCTTAAGAATATTCCTTTTTTTTTAGTATAGATATACCAAGTGCAGGTTTAGTAGAAATTTACCCCCATTTGGGTTTGTGGGTTGTTACGGGGGTTATAAATTTAAAAAATCCTATATTTGATCTATTAGACTTACAGACTTGGAATTTGGGAAACATGTTTCTTTTAATGAGTACAGATTTGCTACAAATGGTGTTTGAGAAAATTGAATACGAAAGATTTTACAGAGGTGTAAAAGAAAAGTATACATTTGTTTTAAAAATTCTCTTATCCTGGCCTTTTTAAATAGAGGCGAGTACTATAGAATGTTTTTCAATATAATTGAAGGCTTGATGCTAGGATTTAAGCTAACAATAACCTAAAAAGAATATACAAGTTTTGGAATGTCACGACGTATCCAGCGAAACGAGCGGGTAACGGCTGTAGTTTATTAATAAAGTCAAGCAATAGTTAAGTAACAAATTCAAATATTAATTTACTTTATTTCATTGGCAAATATTTAAACAGTTTTACAAAATAATCAAATATTGTTATGAATTGTGTGTAATTAATGCTTTAAATAATGTAAACAATTATATCTGGATGTTTAATACGTTAATATTACCTTTTGTTGTATTTACTTTATGATAAAAATTGCAATATACGCAAGAAAAGCCGTTCCTTACATTGTAATGGCGATTCAATAGGAAAGGCGAGATGTTGGCGATAGAGCCAATTTGGCGACAATTTTTGGTGAGTTGGTGACCAAATGGATGCTTCTGGAAAGTACTGGAGAAAACTTTTAACTATCCAGAGAAATCTATTAAAACTATCAAGAGAAAACTATTAAAATTATCTAGAGAAAACTATTAAAACTATCTAGAGAAATCTATTAAAACTATGTATCTAGAAAATCTATTATTTACTTTCGCTCCTGCCCTTTGAGAATGATAGCTTAAAATCCTCGAACCCCTATATACGAACAATATCTTAAACTTTCTTTTTTAAAGTCTCAGAAGTAGCTTCTCTGAAAAATATTATTAACTGGATCTTCGATTTAAATAAAAATCTATTTATTTAGGAACAAACAAACAAACAAAAAAACTACAGGAAGACAGAATAGTTTAAATTCAGAAATGAGAAGGATTAATTGATAATTCCCCAGTAAAATAAAACTTATCAATGAATAGAAACTATTTGAATCTAGAATTTTCAAATATGTAATTTAAAAGTAAGAAAACTCATGGAAATTATTGTCAAAGATGTTACTTCAATGACGAGAAAGTATCCTGATAAAATAAATTAAATGTTAAATAAGTAAACAGTTAAAAAACTTAAAAACGTTTTCTATCAGTTTCCAAAAAACAAACTGAATATACATATATACGAAAAGTTATATGTATATTCATTTATTGGCATGTAATGAATAATATAAAATTCCCTTCTTTCAAACATTTTGTAGAAAATATTTCAATATTTACAGTTTGAATAGAGGATTCTTTATAATATATGAGAATTACTGCAACTTTGAATTTAGTTTTTATTATTAATCAACACATATTCGAAATTCAGAAAGCAAATATTTTAATGAGTTAAATATTTGCCTTCGGCGTTCGAAAGCGCTTTTACTTCCAAAATTTAATAAATCGCTTGTTTGATGAAGATTCAAAAACTGAAATTAGTTGATTCTTCAGGTCGTTATTTACCTCCATTTTACTGTTTGCTTTAGTTGCATTTATTATAATACGGTGCTGACAATTCAATAATTAGGTAAGATAACGAAGTTATTATTTTTTTTTCTTGGAAGTATTAAGTCCTCACTTGCTTATCATGGCTAAGATATTTCAAAGTAAAAGTAAAGGAATTGACACAAATTTGATTAAATCCAAGTTTATTGGAATTGAATTTTAAGAATTACAAATTTTGAAGACCAATATTAACTTCTTCTTTGCACATAAATATAATGAGGGGTCGTTTTAAATTATGTCTTAAGGACTTGATTGTTAGATTTAAAAATAATAACAGATATTTTAACAAAAAAAAATGGCGTTTCTACATTTTTTTTAAATCAGAATTTGGCAATTTATTTATGTAAAATTATATTTTTCGGATTACGAGTGAAAAATTGAGAAGGAGGAAACATGTTGCAATTTTATAAACTAGATTTTCGTGAAAGACAAATTTTAAATGGGAATTAAATAGTGTTTTTTTTTCAAACCGTAAAATCCGGCGCGTATAACACAAAAAATAAAATAAAAATTTAGGGAGGCGCGTTATACGCCGAGTAAGAAAACGATAGCTTTAAAACAAAAAAAAGATATGGTTGTAAATTTTTTTTACTGCTACACATATCAAAATATACAATTTATTTAAAAGAAATGACATGCCTTATGAGCTATAAGAGTTGTAGTGCTAGAAGTATACTATTTTTTAAAAATTATGGCATAATATCCCAAATAAATCATCTTAAAACATAAGAACATTCTTTATCTAACAATTCAGATTTCTTCGTGATAAAAGGAGTGTACGTTATATGGCGAATATACCTTAAAATTATAAAAAACACACCGTGAAAGTATAGGTGCGCGTTATACCCCGGATAATACGGTAAATACTTCATAATCTAATTATTGACATGGTAATCTAATAAATTCCTTAGGATAGTAGCAATTCTTCATACCACTAAAAAATACGCTCACACACACGTGTGTGTAAGAAAAATTCACTTATATCTCAAACAAAATCAATTTACTATTTAACATTTATTTTCCATAACATATTCAATTTTTAATTTAAACAGTTTATTATTTTTCTCAGAAAGGATATTCCAAACATAACAAATCCAATCCCAGCTCATTAATTTGTATAGTCATGGACATGGCATGTACTCTCTTACGCTTTAATTTCCATTCGAAAACATAAAGTAAAAAAAAAATGATTATTTAGAAGTTCTGGAAATAAGTACACAATTCAATTAAACCGAGGCACTTGGCGTTGGTTTGTCTCAGCTAAAATATGTGTCGATTACTCGCTGAATAAAACTGTTTTTAAAAAATCTCGAAGCTGACTTCGAATTATAACACACACACATATATATATATATATAAAGTTAAAGAAGAAAAAATGCTTGTCTATGTGAAATAAAATATCTAAGAAATTTACGCGATATATTGATTTGTTAACTAGGTTGCAGGTAAAATATCAACATTCAATCTTATTTCTCACTTTTCCAAAAATAATTTCCAACCGAAAATGTTTTTCAACTTCTACATTAGTTCCAGTGCAGCACTACGTAAATTCAACAAGAATAATTAAATTTTCATATGGAAAGTGTTCGTTTTTGAAATGGTTAAGTATTTCCACCCATCTTTAGTCAAGTTCAGCATACTGATTTTCCAATTGTTCCATTTTATTAGAATTTAAATATACATTTAGTCTTCTAATTTTTTCAAACAGACAATTACATCGATTTTAATATCGGGCATTTATTTCGATACAAACTCAGCACAATTTTTATAACTGCCCAATTTACTTGCGATGAAGTAAAAAAATACCATTGAAAATTGTTACTTCTTGTGTTATTTGTTTCAGACTATCCTTTGATATATTGGAAACATGTTTGGTTCATCTCTGAATAAAAATTAATAGATGAGTTTTTTAAAATATTTAAAAGGAGGACAAGGAGGTGGACAGTTTTCGAGGAAGGACAGAACCTATAAGAGGAGGACTGTCCTCCCTAAAGGAGGATGGTTGGTCACCTTTATTTACAGTAACTAAATTATTTATAAATTTAAGTAACAAAAATTTAAACAATTACAATTGAATACGTAAAATAAAATTAGATCGGAGATGTTCATTTCTAATAATTTTCTTTTTTCGTGTTTGGTATGTTAATAGGAATGCAAATTACCATGAGACACTACGATGTAGAGATGCACCTTAAGTACTAAACTTGTCGTAGCTCGGAGTTGCAGGTGTAAGAGCGTTCGGGAAAGAAGCAGTCACAGGGTTTTAAAAATAATTAATTTTATTTTAGATCTAACACTTTATAAGCAATTTACTACTTATTCATTAACTTTGGGAGAAATCTCACTCTTAATTCTTAATTTCTTATAAGATTGTTCAAAATGACTTATCTCATGAGCCGCTTGTAGTTCACTTGACAATTCCTCCTCGAACTGTAACAGCTTAGTACAAATAGACTTCTATATTCCTTCCACAGCTCTGAGTGGATGCTAAGATGGATATCAACTTCAACACGCATGACTTCCATTTACAAATCATTTTCTACCATTAAGTTTTCACGATTCCGCGATTTGCCGATTAGCCTAATACACCCAATACCAGGGTTTTAATAGCTTTTACATTAGCATAAAGTCATCTTTAAGGAAAGCGGTTAAAATCACATATAAAAAATAATTTCCCCAAGAGGATGAGTAGAAGACCAGGGGATAGAACCCGTCACAAACTAACTTCAAAGAATAAGGCCAAGTAAAAATTTAAGTGGTGAAAGGTACTTCTTATGGTTCGAACAAGACGATAAATTTTAGGAAGGCCTAATAGAAAATGAAACATCACTTTTATTGCATTACTATCCAAATAAGTACTGTTATAATAAGTTATATATACGATAAATTATTCAAATCTGATTGTAATACCACTTGACAAGTAGTTTTTTTTTAATGAACAAAAGTACTTAATCTTCAATACAATAAAAATTTTGTCAACAGAGGATTAAAAATAAAAATATTTCACACATTTATGTCAAAAAATGCAAATGTATATAAAACTACAGTTTTATATTTATAAATTATGAAACTATCAAACAAATTCCCTCTTATAACTTCTGATAATTTTTTTTGCATAAAATATCATTATACTAGTTCTAGTCAAAATAGTACAACAATAGTCACGATTACTAGTACAAAAGCAATGTCGCAAAACTGATTTATAGTTACACCTATTGACATTTTTCTGGGGTGATAATTTGAGCCACTCGACTTATATTTGACGCGTGAATATAAATTTGTCACTTTGAATAGGATACCTTCTTTTTTAGTATTCAATCTAATTGTGAAGAAGAAATTGATTGGATTTAATGTAACGTGGTTAAGATTTTTTTTTTACTGGGTGATGTAAATGAAAAAATAAAAATGTTCTCAACTTATTTTAGTCGTAAAATAATATCTTTATCATTTCAAGAAAACGCGATTTCAATAATACATCTGTTACTAAAAAAGGTTTAAAACAATTAAACTCATAAAATCTTGGATATCACGATTTAGTGTAATACAGATTTAGATATATACCAGTAGAATGTTTAAAAACTTTATAAAATGTTGCGGATTATTTTGGCATTAAATGAAATGCATTGTGATGTATTTTTGATGCTACTCTCGATCCGTCAAATATCGTCTTAATCTTAGGAGTAAAAGAAAAATACTTATTTTATATTTATGACTATATTACTTTTGTTGATATTTATGAATTGGAGAAAAATTCTAGTAAGATTTTACTAAAGAATATGTTTCTTACTTCTTCCAAAAGAGTTTCAATAGTGTCTGTATTCATGGGGGGGAAAAATGGTAAACTGCAGATTAAAATCTGTTACATTTTAGAATTTTTTTTAAATTTTCAATTATTTTAAAGTTATTAATTCTTAATTATGTTTACTAATTTTCAATTCTTATTTACTTCTTTTAGAATTCTTTTCGTTCTTTGTTTTCTTTTAATTCAAGATTTTTATTTTAGATATCTCTCTTAAGGCTAACTGTAAAATTGATCTCAAAACATTTTTCAAAAAACAATTAAAGAGGATTACATTTAATTCATAAAATAGATGCGATAGATTTTTGTAAAGATTTTAATGACCCTTTTATTAGATGATAGAAATAAGGAAAATGAAAAAATAGCACTAGTATCTCTTTTTGCCGAAAAAATATAATGTACCGTTCTCTAAATGAATTTTAAAGGTATTTTAACTTATTCTATCTAAGATTTATGAGCCTTAAATATATCGAAGCACAAACAGCAGGTTTAAAAATTGAATACTGAAATATTTAAAACTTTCTAAGGGATTTTCGTTTCAGATTTTAATCTCTTAATCACCCTTAAAGCATTTTATATCTTAAAATTAGATTAATAATAAACTTTTCTGTTTATATTTCAATGTTGCACATACCTACCTAGATGAAATGGCACTATTTAATGATACCATAAATTGTTTTATAATTGATGATTTTGGTGATTTAGAAATTAAATCAACATAATTTAAGTGAATCTTTGGAAATGAAATTAATTTAATTTAAGCTAATTTAAATGATGTATTTTTGTCTTCCCTAACTAATCTAATATATATGCTTTATGAATAGGTAAAATTAAAGGATTTGTGTTCTAAATATGCCATTACTTAGGTAAACAAACTAATTTAATTAAATTCACATTTATACTGATTTATTCTTCACTAATACTAACCTATATTGTGTGATTAAATTTTAAAGCATAATTATAACATAAAGCCTGAAGTTCTATTATTCAGTTATTTAGCGGAAAAGACTCCAGAATTTTAATTATTTCTTTAATTAAAACGTTTCAAAGCGATTTTAATTACTATATAATTTAAAAATATGTCTTCATCATTAAACTAGATTTAATAAGTAAATATAAAAGTTTAAAGAGTGCATATGCAAGAAGTAAAAATGCAAGTAATAACTGAAGCTTTATATAGATGCATTATATTTTGCATAGCAAGGAATGCAATACGCACAAATTGCATTGGAGCATTTTTACCACGAGATTTATGTGTGTTATATATAATAAGAAGAGAAATATGCACATATATATAACATTTGAGCAATCTTATTACGTCATTTGTTTTTACCTTATTGAATAATATATAAATTGTAAAAACACTTGTAAGCTATTAGTTATATGGCATCACCTGAATTTTTAAGGGAAAATTATTATAAATTAATCTGTTAAGAAATGTTTAAATTTACAAGAAAATTGCAAGAGCAAAACGTAATATTAACTGTACGTTCAAAAATATTGTTTCCATTTTATATTGATTAATAAAATAACATGCGAAGCATATTTTCTTCGTTTAAAAAATTCCAATTTTCTTAAGTAATATATATTATTGAAATATATATATATATATCTTATAATATAAGCACCACATTAAAGTAAATTCGCAATCATCTGTTGTTAAATCATATGAATTTTTACATTAACCGATATTTTTTAAAAAACGTTTCTGTATGCTGCTTGCGTTTTTGAAAAAAAAGGTTTAAGAAAACCATATCAATTTCATAGAAACATTATGCTTCTAATACTTTCTCAGAAAAATCGTTGGGAATGAGTTAATGCGAAAGACTACGTTTCCATGAAATTTCATTTGAATCCATCAAGCTTAATAACTTATTTCAACTTCATTTTGGTCTTTTTACTTCATAAAGATCAAATGATTTCTTCATTCCATTCAGAATTTCCATTATACTCAGAATCCATTTTCTAAGTAAGTCTAGAACATCAAAGAACATATTTTTATTCAAAAACTATTTATTTAATGCATTATTTCCCATTTACTTTGTTTCTTTCTCCATCTAAAAAATGTGTCATTTAGAAGAAGTCAGTACGACAAGTTTATTTGTTTACTTAAATCCAGAATTGCCTTCCACTGATATTTTTGGAAGCAATTATATTTAAATAAACTATTCAACCCACCATTTAAATATATCTATTTATTTAAATCACAATTTAAGACAGTTAAGCATTTTTTTACCCTCTTCGATGAAATTCATTTAATTTAAAACAAATCTTTCTTTTAAAAAGGGGGAGCTGGCACATAAGTCAAAATTGTTCAAAAATAATTTTTTTCCTGAATAATATATTTAATTTAAGAATGATACATCAATTTGCCTTTTTATTCTTTTACTTGATTTAATCAAATTAAGATATCCATTATATTTTAATATTTCTGGTGCTACAGGTTTGAAAATTTTCCAATACACCTTTTATCACATCAATTATTTTAAAATAAACAAATTTATAAATATGTAATCCTAAAGGGAGTCATTCTCTAAGAAGTTAATATTTGTAATGTTTTCGTGGAGTAATGAATTTTATTTTATTTTTCATTTATCAATTGTATTTTTCTCTCTATTCCTTTTAATTCAAATTTAATATTAAAAATAACCAAAATTTACTTGATTTATTATCAAGGACTGCTTGATTTAAAATATTCCGCGATTTTTTAATAAGAAATTTTAAGTTAAAGTTTATAATTACTTTCTTAAATCTGTTTCTCGATCTTCAATTTTTCTTTATTTAATTTTGACAACTTAGAACATAACGATAGATTATTTAATTTTGTTTCCTAATAGGCTGTTATTCACGTGTATTAGAGCTGATATGTAAAATTATTTAAAGTTATTTTTATCAATGTTTAATACATTAACAGATTCATTGAAAAAACATTTAGGAAAGTATTTCCCTATCTCTTCATTTATAGTTTTATAATACAATTTACATACAAGTTTGAAGGTTTATTATAGTACATGCAAAAAAAGTTAAATAGTCTTATTTTAAATAAAATTGGACCTCATTATAACAAAGTCACTAAATCCCGAAAAAAAGTTCGTTATATAGAAGTTCATCTTTCAAAAAAAGTAATTATTCACACCTTTTGTAAACTAATAATATTTATTTTATATATCCTACCTATCAAAAAGAAAGAAAGAAAAACTGCAAGGAAAGTTTCTTGACGCCTTTATCCACTTCCTAAAGAATTATTTTTTTTCTTCGATGCTCACACACTTACGTTTTGACATTTTCGAGCTACAAGAAAAGAAGTTACCAGCACGACTGATCAATTTATACAAATGAAAGGAGACTAGTTCAAGGACACGGGGACACGAGACAACTCCATTGAGGGTGAAAGGAGATATCGAAGATTGTTCCAATGAATTGGATGATGGGGGTTAAAAATGCACGTCTTGGATGAAACGCCAGAATGCTATTGTACTCGGGGAGTTAGGTACCTATTAAAACCAGTTCAAGATTTAAAAAATGAGTTTAAAGAAAGAATAACTTGAAACGTCCAGAAATACAATAAAAAAGGAGAAAAAAATTGAATCACGAAAGAAAAAGTTCGTTATATAGAAAATGCACTTAGCTATTGGGAGGTTATCTTACGAAGAAAATCATGAAATGTTCTTGGTTCCAGGAAAAATTCGTTATATAGAAAAATTCGCAATATAGAAGTTCATTATATGGAGTGTCGACTGTATATAGTTCTAAATAAAATAACAAAAATTAAATGAAATGTACAAGTAATATTGTTGAAGAAATACTATTAATTTGTTACCGATACATAACTAATTATCTAATTTGCATTGATATGCAAGATCAGTTCACAAAGTATCCGACCTTTGGCCAGAAAAATATCATAGTTGCTTTGCGAGATTGGGATCTTAATTAAATTCAAAGTAGGCTCCTTGCACTTTCACACGTTTAGCCCAGAATTCCTTACACTACTGTAAACACTTCTGGAAGGCTTGATTTCGAATGGAGTTCACTTCTGACGTCGTGTTATGCCTCTCTTATCTCTACTCAATGCTTCTTTAAGTTTCAATATTCGCGACCCAATTTTCAATCATGATTTTCATCACGCCCCTCCTCATACAATAACAATGTATCGAATTCAATAATACTATACTTAGACGCTAAAACTACGATACGAACTTAACCTCTTAAGTGCCACCGGTGTATATAAACATCTCGTTCAGTCAAAGTGTTAATTTACCTGAACGTATATATACGCCTTTTGGAAGTACGGTCTTTTCTTTGCACTGCTATCCATAGAATTATTCTGAAGGCTTTGGAATGCAATTAAAGGACCTTGACAAAGTTTGCGAAGAATTTACTTATTTCAGAATATGTTTTGCTTCTTTTTATTTGTCTCCCCCCTAATACATCTCATTAGCACGCTTACGTGGAAAATGGTTGGCATTGGGAAGCGAATCGCGTAACTTTTGATCGGCAGTTAAGAAATTAATTGTAAAACGTACATATTGCCAAGATTAGTGTTAATTTTTATATATAATTTTATATATGACAATCCCATGGGGTCACTGAAAATTATGAAACTTGTTCTTAACTTAGTATGTGGCCGTGGTAGCCGAGTGGTATAGGTATCGGACCGTGGCTTGTCTTGTGACGAGTTCGAGCCCAGTACCACTAAAGACCTTTCGTGTAGGGCAGTTATACACGTTAAATCTGTCGAGAGCTGAAACGTCCTTCCGTTGGTATGGTGTGGTAGTTAGGAGAGAGGGGTGCCAGCTCAGGTGTCGTCCACGTCACTTGACCATGGTTCAAAATTACGTGGTCCGTCGCCAAAAGCCCTCGAGAAGCTGAACAGTGCAACGTTAATATTCAATCAATCAATCTTAACTTAGTATTGTTAAATTAATTATAAAATACATTGTTTAACCCTAATACATTTATAAGTGTAATATATCAGTATAAATATGTATTTTATTTTTTATTATCTCAGAATTTTTTTTTTTTGTTTTCTTTCAGTAAATTAATAATTTTTTTAAAAAATAATCTTTTATTTTGACTTGTCAATATGCTCGAGTCCTCCTCGTAGAGTCGTCATGCCCCCCAAATAGGAGCGCCCCACAATTTGAGAAACGCTGACCTACTCTGAAAACGGAATCCTTTCAATGGTCTTTTAATTTTCAAAAACAGCCAGAAGTCACAAGAAGTCAGGTTCAGTGCTGAGAGTGTCCAATAGGTCATGTGCAGCTGCAAAGATTGAGCTTTTTCTGTTCCACCGACTGAAGATTGGGAACAAATCTCGCAGCCTCTCTACGCATTGATCTCATAAAATCACATGTGAAAAGCCTGCACTGATCTCCACTTGTTCATCAGTCTCTCGTAGGGTCAAACGACAACCTTTCATTTTAAGAGTGTCCACCTTTCTAACACAGCTGTATATTGAGCGGTTTGTGGTTTTCTAGAACGCTGGTCACTCTCTACCAACGTGCGGCCAATTTTAGATCTGTTAAGGGGATGGTGGACCATTAAAACTAATTTCTTAAATTGTTAGCTTAATTAGCTGAAAATGAAATCAATATAGTAAAGGATTGTTATATTTCATGATTTAAATATATATTTTTTAAAAAACTATTTTAAACTGGTTTTTTTTAAAAATAAAATTAGATTTTTAAAATTGTTCTTAAAAATGTTCCTTGCGCTTAATTTTTAAGATATTTACATAATTTTTGTTTAATACATAGATGAACTACAACAAAATATATCTGTGCATGGATTTTAAGTTCAGAATAAAATTTGATGGAAAAAGATAATATTTCTATATTATATGAAATATTTCACCAATTATCACACATTCAAGGTATTCAAAACAACACAAAATATGACCCGTTTTAAATGTTTTATAAAACTAATGCAGAAATTTGTGAATTATATTATCTTTCTTAAGTTGTGAAAATTTCAAATTGAAACGCAAGGAGCATTTTACTTGACAATGAAAAGGGAAAATTTACAAACTTAGAAAAATGCATTTTAAACATTTATTTGAGTAAAATAAAAAATAATAATTCAGTAATTATTAATCAAAATGACAAAATTTATTTGACAGAATTATTCTATGAATTATAAGGAATATTTTTAGTATAAAAAAATCAAAATCGCAATTTTGACCAAAATTTGGCATTGTGAAGGGTCACCATCTTCTTAAACCCCTCTTTGATTTGTATGACCCCCCACCCCAAGCATCGCCTCCAAACACTTTCTGAATCTTAAGAATCATATCACTTAGAAAATCACCAAACTTTTGACAAAATATTTGATGCAGTTTCTGTGCCCAAGTCATTCTTAGTGAATCTTTAGTGAAATAAGAATTAGCCAGTCTTAGTGAAATAAGAATCCGACGAACACGTATAAATAAGGTGACCATTTTTTTTACATTGAAAAGGAGGACGAAAAATTTAAGAAAAATATATAAAACGTTTTATTAATTCAAGTAAAAATACGCTATTTACGCTTACATTCTTTTTAATTATTATCTTAAATGAGTATTTTTCCATTAAATGAATTTTTCTTGTCAACATTTCATTTTTTAATACATCGGAAAGTTTGGGCAAAAAAATATCCTTCATATTTAATTTTACGGTAAGCACTATAGCTAAAATATTAACATTCATTCAATTTTGATTTCTCACATGTCACCACACAAAAATCATTACTATCTGAAAAACCTCTTTCAACTGCTGCATTAGTTCAAGGGAACTTAAATTCAACGAGAATAATTACATTTTCATATGGAATGTGTTCATTTTTGAAATAGTTTGAGTAATTTCACCCATCTTTTACCAATTTCTCAGCATGTTGAATTTCCAATTTTTCTAATTTATATTATAATTTAAATATACATTCAGTCTTCTTTCTACTTCAAACAGACAACTGTCATCGATTTTAATATGAGGCATTTCTTTCAATAAAAACTCAACACAATCTTCTACTTTTGCCCAATTTACTTGCGACAAAGTCAAAAAATACCAATGTAAACTATTATTTCCTGTGATAATTGTTTCAGACCATCCTTGGAAATTTGGAAACATGTTTGGTTCATCTCTGAATACAGAGATAACAGATCAGTTTTAAAATATTGAAAAGGAGGACAAAAAAGAGGACACTTTTTGAGGAAGGGCAGAATCTATAAAAGGATGACTGTCCTCCCTAAAGGAGGACGATTGGTCACCTTATTATAATAGTACCTCACTCGACTGCATGCAGGAAATGGCTTGTATAATGGAATGAAGGAAAAATATTCAAGCATGTGCATTAAGCTGTCACCTCCACTGTGTATAGTGGTGCCACCTTAGAATCTTAACTGTGAGAGGGAAAATTGAAGGTCGAATACTTTTTGTACAGATTTTGTATGAGTAAATTTATTAATAGAAACTTTGTGGTACTGTGGTTTTTCAACATACACGCATGCACGCAAACACGCACATTGAAAAAGCGATAAATGAACATTAGAAATCTTCATCGAAAGTAGATTATATCATAAATATTTATAAAGGAGTTCTTATTTTAAATAAAACAAATAAAATTTATTTCGAAGTTGGGCAATCCTTATTCGAACACAAAAAAAAAATATTTTAAAGAAAGAATAAACATTACAGAACTGTAAATTTTCTACGAAAATCACAACATTTCAAAACTCTACTCATTTTTTAAATGTTTACTAAAAAGAAAACAATAATTATAAACAAAACACTCCAAATCTGATCAAAAGCATTCTAAATAAATACTTTGGGTTACCTTAAAACGTTACTTATGTGTTGCTTTTCCTTTCTTTTTAAAAGCATTGTTTATTTACGTATATTTGTTTTGGAATGTTTGTTTCAGAAGTACTTGTTCAAAAATCAGAGTTTTTTTCCTCGATCCATTCCAAACATTACTTAATAAAATAATCCTTTTTGATTAAATTCTTTGCTTATTGGATTAACTTTTTTGAAATTTTTGTTCTTCGAGAAAATGTATTTTAATGAAATACAAAAATCAGTTAAATCAATGTTCTTATTTTCATAAGTTAGTATAATTAATTTTTATAAACCCACTTTTCTAACAAATGCAACATTTTATTTAACCTCTCAATAAAATTATAGGTATGATATAAATATGTTTTGGAAAATATAAATACCTTTGTGATTCTTATACGGAGAAATTTTAATCATTATATTTGAAAATTTGTGTTCTTGAATACAACCTTGAAACAGTTATCAAAAAGATATTGTTTTTAACACCTCGTTTTGTAGTTTTGCAGACGATAATAGCGAAACCTTTTTAGAGAAGATATAATAATTATTTTCTTATAATTTAAAAAAAAAAATATTTGAAATTTGCTAAGCACTTTTCTTTTGATGAATAGAGAAGTGCTAAAGAACGCGTTTTACCGAAACCAATTCCTATGAGTGAGAGAGTTACTAGGGCAGATAAAACTAGGACTATATAGATAAAACAAATCCTGTTTTTATTTACTAGACCTGCAGTAATAAAATTTGATATGCATGTTTATTTCGATGAGTTAAAATTGGCTAAGAACGAATCGAATGGAAATGGACTCTCAAGGCCGTAGGAGGGATTGCGAGCATATTGATAAGAAAATTTCCGTTCTTGAATTATTAGACTTGAAATTTGACAAGCATGTTTATTTTGTTACGTATAGATTCAATTAAAATGGGTTTTGAGGAAATGAACTTTGGGAGTAAAAGATAATTCTACTTCAGGTTCTGCAATTCAAGTCCGGTTTTTCTAGCCGGATGTGCATTTTTATAACTATGCAAGCAAACCATGTTCCTTTTGAATTCCTACTATTAGTTCACTCTCTACCTATATATATATATATTTATATATATATATATATATATATATATATATATATATATATATATATATATATAATTAAATATATATATATATATATATATATATATATATATATATATATATATATATATATATATATATATATATATATATATATATAATGTTCAAATTTTCAATCGCGGTGTAAAATACTCCTACATTTTTTTTAAAGTAGGAATTGACTTCAAAAAATATTTTTTATATTACTCGTTTTTTGCCAGGATATGTTCCTTATTGAAATACCTTCATAAGATCTTTTTACCTCAAAATCCAATTTAGCAGTGTATGCAGGGTGCGTAAAAAACTCGGACTTTGCCTCCTAGAATAGTTAACGAATTTCCTTTTAATTGTTGTTTTCATGTTCTTTTATGTACCACTTTAATAATAAAATATGTTCTAATATATTTCTTCGCTTAAGTGTTTTTGATAATATCGAGGAAAAGGTCTGCTATTTTTTTTAGAGTTGTTTCAGCAAAGGAAACGACAGTATGAAATCGTTCGTTTGCTTAAGGTATCCGACTACGTTCGAAACCATGATTTTAAAAAAATGCATAAATGTATAATTTTCATGATATTTAGTGTTACTTAGATTAGAATACATGTATAAAATTGTTTTAAAGACATTGTGACTAAAAAAAATTATTTAAATACAATATTTTGGCAAAATTAACTTAGAATAACCTTTTTTTCAAAATGTTCTCCTTTTGTAAAATGCTTCTATTGTTAATATTTTGCCTGTATTCACTGACCTCGTACAGAGGCTCAACTAGAATTTTTGAAACGCATAACTTGGAAGTCAGTTTATCCATGTTTTACGAAAATAGAAGGGATAAATTTTAAGAAAGTACGCCGATAGTTATTTCAAATGGTTGTAACTCTGAAAATAATGTGAATTTTATGAAAACTCGTTGTTGAGCCTCTGTACAGAGGTCTGAGCTATAGACAGGCAAAATATTAATACAATAGAAGCATTTTTTTACAAAAGGAGAACATTTGGAAAAAAGGTTATTCTAAGTTAATTTTTTGCCAAAATATTGGATTTAAATCAATTTGTTTTGTCATAATGTCCTTAAAACAATTTTATACATGTATTCTAATCTATGTGACACTAAATATTATGAAAATTATACATTTATGTGCTTTTTTAAAATCATGGTTCCGAACGTAGTCGGATTCCTTAATGTACCTCGTCAGATAGTGTCTGATGCAATGTGCCATTTCAAAGAGCTTGCAATGATGGTCAACGTCCAGGAAGTGGGCGAAAACGTACTGTAAATACTTCAAGGAATCGTAAGGCTATCGAAAAGCAAGTCCAAAGAAATACGGGGGCTTACATGAGTCAGATAGCTCGTGACATGGGAATAAGTGACAGATCGGTGAAGTAAATTGCAAAAACGGAACTTGGACTGAAGCCTTACCAAGAAGCCGAAAGTTCAGCTTCTTACTGAAAAAAAAACTCGTACGGCTCTTAAGATGCTGAAAACTTTTAAGACGGGCCGGGACGCAAGTCAGTACTGGGAGAGATTATTTTTCAATTATGAGAAGCTCTTAACGGTGCAACAAATTCATAACTTCCAAAACGATTGATACGTGTCTATGGACGTTCCAAACACCTCGGCAATTATTGAACATCGACAATATCCAAAGCCGGTCATGGTCTGGGGCGGAATTATCGCAAGTGGCAAAACACCTTTGGGGTTTGTGGAAGAGGGCGTTAAATCCAATCAAAAAGTGTACCAGAGGAACATTCTTGAAGCTGTTGTACTTCCGTGGACCCAAACGCATTTAGGAAATGCAAACTGGACGTTCCAAGAAGAATCAGCACTAGCTTACAGGGCCAAAAAAGACACAAGAAAGGTGCAAGGCGAATATTTCAGGTATGATATCATCTGAAAAATGGCCACCCTACATGCAGGATCTCATTTCCATGGATTACAGTGTATGGTATATTTTTGAGAGTCCAGGGCCTGCCCTAAACCGAACAAAACTGTGAACTTTCTAAAGCAATCTCTTCTAAGAGAAGAGTATAGATTAAAGGTAAAAGACTTAAGGCCCACTGTTGAAAATTTCCGCAAGCGTTTGCGTCTCTGCATTGCTGCAAACGGCGGTCACTCTGAAACCATTTAAATTTATTTATTAGTACGAGTGTACTCTTATTATTATTTGTTATATTTTGTTAGTTTCTTAATTTTGTATAAAGTTATGGAAAAACTGTTTGCCCGGATTTTTTCGCCGCACCCTGTAATGTAGATCGGTGTTCGGGAATTTTATGCTTTCAGTCTGAAAGATCAAAACAGCTCTTGTGGAGCTATGAAAATTTATTGTAGATAAAGAATCCGTAAAGTATTCAATATAAAGCAGTACAATTCTCAAAGTAAATCCTATAAAGTATGCATACCTTCTACAACGCTCAGAGAAAACTATCAAAGTCTAAAAATATGAATACGTAATGATTAAGATTATTGGAAAGCAATCTCTGAGTTCTTTGCAATTCTTCAACAAGCAAAACAATACTTACTCCTTTTTATAGGCTGCACGGATATTTCTCAAAAGATCCGCTTTTGTCATAGATTATAAAAAATAGGTTTCTCCTGTAGTTTCCAGAAGCATCCAAAGGACAGCCAAGTCACCAAAATGGTTACCAACCCGCCAAAAAAGATACTAACGTGCGATATCGTCAATATTTTACCAAGTTTCTATTGAAATATCATTATAATGTAAGGGGTAACGCGCGCGTAGCTTGGAAATGTTACAATTTTTATCATAAAATAAATACAGCAGA
Organism: Trichonephila inaurata madagascariensis; assembly: GCA_019973955.1. Lineage (NCBI taxonomy): Eukaryota > Metazoa > Arthropoda > Arachnida > Araneae > Nephilidae > Trichonephila > Trichonephila inaurata. Next base: position 29,366 of record BMAV01001232.1, read on the forward strand.
AAGTAATATTGATGTATTAAACATCCCGACAAATTATTTACACTATTTTAAGCATTAATTGCAGAACTTTCGTAGCACTCTAATAATCTCTTCCATTTTTTAAGCAAGGTTAATGACTATAATCTTTTATGAAGCAATGATGCATTAGTTTTGCTTAGACTTATTGCTTGTATTTCCCTATCTTGATAATGAAAGGCCGAACATGATAAAAAGGCCTTTGCGTGACCCATCTTTGGGTATTTACGTTATGGTGGCTATTCATCTCTCCAAATGGACGTCCTCATAAAGAAACATCGTTCCTCATCGGGGCACAAAAGCACCTTATCTGTATTACCCTCTTTTGAAGAAAGAGAACAAGTTTCTCCTTTGAATAAACTTTCTATTTACCTAAAATCCTTTTACCACTTTATTTTCCCTTTAACACAACAACAAATCATATACCTTCTTTTAAAAGCTATTAATTAATATGTTAGTTTTGGGTTAAAAGATAAGTTCTTATTTGTTGACTAAAGTTATTACTTCTGCTAGCATTTAAGAATTTTGTGATAGATGTTTTTGTAAAATACATATTGCGTAGAGATCTATAAGATATTCTTTAAAATGGAACAAGTTCTAATGTAGTTTATAAAGTTCTGCATTCTGTTTCGGGGGGTCGTTGACGATGGTTAATTTTTTGTTTCTTTGGCAAATTAAAGGTCAAACACAAAATAAGGTGTTTTTCTTAAAGTTGTCTTTCTGCACATGCGTCATAAGTACTCGAACTTGTGACTTGTACAGTAGATTTACTGCAATTAATAATATGTTACTGGCATTTGGCTATTTTCTGCAGCATTTTAAAGGCTCTTCGAAACGAATAAGTACCGAAAAATCTATCGTAGAGAGTGCGATGTATTCGTTTTGTTTTTTACATTTTTGATTATTTTTTAACTTTGATTATTTATTAGCGCCATTCATGATCCTGACAATAAGAGTGTGATCAATTGCTATTTAATCAAAATTTTCATTATTTTCGTAATTTTCAATTAATTTTTTTATCCCTTTTTTTTAAGTTCATACATTGGTATTACATTGTTATGTTCAAAACCTAAGGTGTCTTTTTTCTCTTCCAATTCAATAAATAAGTTAGCCAACCATTTATAGCAAGGGTGGGAGGACATTTCCAGGGTATGGCTATCTCTAATGTTTTAAGTTGTTGCGGTTTGCTCAGTGGCATAGGTATGGCCATACAGTATTAAAATTGCATGTTTTCTCTTCTCAAAAAAATATTTTCGACATTGTACCCTTTTAAAGAATGGTAGAATAATATGTTCACTAGAAAAACACAAATTGTCTTGCAGAATGTTTGAACAGCCAAGAGTGACAGCTAGAATGTGAACGTATTATATGCAACGAGCAGAAAACATACGTGAACATATTAGACGGAAACCGACAAGTGTGCTCAATTTTTTCACAGCCGAGTCTCACGCCATCAACACAAGTACCAATCCCGTGAAAGCGCGGGGTGGGGCATGATGTCCCAATATCCAATCTCGTGTTATCGCGGGAAGAGCTAATCATCAACGTGTATTCTTCTCTTCAGTTGGCGTGTGGGGAAAAATCATTTTTTTTCAGCATTGCAACGTTCACTTTCTTCCCCTGCAGTGGCAGCGAACATGTTAAATGTCTCGTGAGTTTCCAATGAAGGTATATGTATAAATCTGCACATTTATCGGAGGTATATACATCGTCACACAGTCGCATCGTTTGTGACAAGCCGATTTTCCATTCTATCTGGCATTGGTGTTCCATAAACATGTTTCTTTTAGTATGCGTGTCTTAGTTCTTAGTAAATGTGGTTACATTAAAATAGCTTGGCGATCCATCGTGATCGACTTAATACCCATTCTTGACTTACAGTAAGCAATAGTTTTTGATTGATTATAACTACTACACACATGACTACCACAACCAAGAACGGGAAATTTGTTAAATTAAAAAACACAAAAATGCTCTCAAAACAAGAAAAAGACGATGAAGAAAAAAGGATAAAAGGATGTCTAGCGTTCCCTTTTTATTTATGATTCTTGTCTGACATTTTAACTTGATTCAATGGTTCTAATGATTTTTATGCAACATGATTGTAACCTCACATGTTGTAAATTTTGTATGTCGTATTTGATTTAAAAAATACACTTCCTCACATAGATATCATCTTACAAAATGCACGTCCCGAAAGTATAAGTCTTTGATGGAAATTCGAGATTGGAATGAGGGAATTTTTAATTTATTTTTTTTATTTATTTTTGTCATACCAGATATGTTTTAAAAGACTTGGCATCCTATATTAAAGGTTCTACAGTGAACCGGGTTCTAGTGCGTTTTCCCACTAAAATTAACCTCTGGAATTTCTTTCTAATTGAGTGATTGATTGGTTGAATATTAACGTCGCACTGTTCAGCTACACGAGGGCTTTTGGCGACGGACCACGTAATTTTAAACCATGGTCAAGTGACGTGGACAACGTGAGCTGGCACCCTTCTCTAACACCACACCACACCAACGGGAGGATGTTCAGCTCTCGACAGATTTGACGTGCATCCTTTGCCACAGGAGGTCTTTAGTGGTACTGGCTGAACTCGGCAAGGCAAGGGCCCCGGATCGATTACCTATACCACTCGGCTACCGCAGCTCCTTTCTAATTGAGACCCTACTTTGGAAGGGTTTTTATTATTTCTATGAAAATTGTTTACATTAACATTAAAAAAATTTTCGCAAGCATAAGAGTTATTTTTTTTTTTTTCTTTAAAATATATTGTGATATGGTCGTTCTTTGGGGACCAATCTTTTTTCCCGCGTGGATTAGGGTGGGGATTTCGAAATGAAACGCATTTAAAATTCTTAATATGACTTTATTGAATATAACTAAATTTCTAATAAATTAGATAAACTTATATTAAATAGAAAAACAAACACAAGTGTAGATAAACCGACCCGGTAACTTTGACCCTTTATTAAATAATTATATTATCCCCTACTTTTCAATTCTGATAATAGGTTCAAATATCAAATAATCAGTTCTAACTTGTTCAAGCTGATTAATCATTTTTAGAATTTTTTGGGCCGGGGTGCAATAGTATGCACATTGTAGTAATGGCTAGAAATCTTGGTAATCTCTTGATAGACTCAATTCACACTTCTATTCCCTAAACAAAACTTTTCTAAATTGCCTCCTGTTTTTTTTAAAAAGCTATCTTATTTCATTTTAAAATTTGCATTTCACTTTTTATTTGGGTTGGGAAAAGTTTTTGCATTAATCTTGTCCGTCAAAGAAAGAGGTTATGTTAAAAAAAAGACGCGTGAGCCCGTCACTTAAAGTTTTTTTAACGTTAATCAATACAAAAATTATTTTGATTTAAATGGAGAAGGCCTTTGAAAAACCAATTGATAATACAGAGGGGGAACTACGAGAAAAAGTCAAAAAGTAAAGGGATTTTTGGTTTTTCCCCAATTCACAACACCGGGGGTATCCAGCGCGATTGGGGGGTAGTGGAAACTTCTCCAACGGACCTCACGTAGTGGTTGGGGTGTAGGAAACCATTCAACAGGGCAGTTCCATTGTCGATCTGCACCAAGGAGAAAAATAGGGCGGTGATTTGATTTTAGTTTACAGAAGGTGTGATACCTGCTGCCCTAGATCTAGCTTCCCCCTTTCCATTCACTCTACTTTCAACGAGGAAGACCCTTAGCGGTTGACGTCCAAGTATTGTCTGGCCTTTCATCATAACATAAAAAAGTGTTCCTCCAGTCGTAGATCTTGCTTCGCGATAAAAAGCTGGCACTATGCTGAGTTGCATGTGACAAATAATTTCCGTAGGTTTCACACCTTTTGAAAACAAAAAGTGAATCACTGCCCTACCCTCCTAGGTCAGTGCTTCTCAAACTTTTTAATATTAGCGACCCAAATTCAATCATGTTTCAATGCCCCCCCCTTTTTACTAGTAACAATGCACTGAATTTAACAATACATATTTTGAAGCAAGGCTCAATACAATTTAACCTTTAAATTATGGGGGCCAAAAATTTTTTATGTCTCGTTAAACCGGGGTATATGTAGTCTTTCCAAGTACGATCTTCTATGTAACGATATCCATTAAATTATTCAAAGCTTTAAAAATAAAAGTACCTTCACGTGTTTGGAAAATTTACATCGAGGTTTCCCATTTTTTTTACTTTTTTTTTCCCCCCCCCCCAAAACAAAAAAATCGTGCCTAGAGGAAAACGGTGGAAATTGGGGAGCGAATAGAGAGTTTTTTGATGTTGTAATTATTTAAAACGTCAAATTTTCAAGATAAGTGTTAATATTTGATAATATTTATATATATATATGCAACCTGGGTTCACTGGTAAATTAAACTTGTTCTTTGCCAATCTTTTTTTAAATTAATTATAAAAATATTAGGAGTACTGATACATTTATAAGTGTACACGTCAAAAGTAAAATTTTAATTTTTTTTTTAGGTGAATGTTTTTTTTTTACTTTGGTAAAAAATATTTTTTTAAAATGTCTTTTGTTTTCGTTTTCAATTACCGCGCCCCCAATAAGTTGTCACGTCCCCAAATCGCCCAAGTTTTAGAAACGCTCCTGGTAAAAACGGAATGGAACTGCCCTGTTGAACCTTCAACGACTACGAGGGAAGACGAGTACCACGTTGTATAGAAGTGTTGCTGACTACCCTTCATTCAAATCTGGGTACTTTTGCTGGAAAAAACCCTGGAATGGGAAATCCCAAAAAATCCCTTTCTTTTTTACTTTCCCTTTATATTTGATAAAAAAGTATGAAATTTTAAAGGTTATACCAACAAAAAAGTAACCAGGGATGGGGGGAACCAACAAGGTGCCATTGATGAAACACCGAAAAATTTTTGGGCCCAATCAAAACGATAATCGGACTGATTCTTCAACAAGGAATTTTTTGAAAAATTTTCTGATCAAAGAATTATTGAAAACTTCAAGTTAAATTATTAAGATTAATTTTTTTGATTAACGAACTTTCCCCCCCAAATTTGATTGGGTTGGGAAAAGGAAGAATTTTTTGAAATGTATCTTTTTGATTTCTAGTCTAGTTCTCAATATGGATTAAATTTATTGAAACAGGGAAATAGTCAGAATTGATTGAAACAGAAATATTAACAAGCGCAATATAAGTAAAAATGGCAATAACGAAATTTTGGAAACATTGAATTCAATTCCAGATACGTTTAACTGTTTGAAGAAGCAGGCTCATGCTATTTTAACCGTATTTTCATCCACCTATGCCTACGAGTCATTATATTCATGGATGAATAACATTAAAAACTCGCTTAGAAACCAATTAGCAGACGATTCCAATTCAGCATGCATTCTTCTAAAAACAACATCTTACCCAATCCTAATATAATTTACTTGTCTTCCAATCTGCAACAGCAGAAATCACACTAATGTTACTTTATATAATTTGAGTTACACGTATAATAAGACATTTACTACTATAAAATACAAAATGTATTTTTCTGTAGTAAATAAATAACTTTGTGTGTTGTTAGAATATAGCTATAATCACAGGTCAAAATTAATTGACGGCACTCTATACTTTAAGCATTTTTTTTGAAAAAAATGGCCTTGATCTAAGTTCAACTCCAAAAATATACGAAAAAAGTCAGCAGGCTCTGTTGTTTGAAATTGTATTCTAGCACTAAAATGACATTTTCATACTGATAATTCTTTGTTTACAAACAGGAAAGTAGGAAAAAGTTTTGTTTAATTGTATATCCCCATTATTATTAGAACTATTGAATGAACTACACTTTCATTAAAATTACAACAGGAACAGGTAATCAACTACTCTTCTTCTAACTAACTTCCCTTGTTGTTATCTCTAAAGCTATCTTGGCTCTAAGATTTAAAAAAAATTATTAAGATATATTTTGTCTTCTTATAAATGTTTGCTTTGATTTTTAAAACTTTTAAAAGGATCTTGGTAGTTTTGAAATTTAGATTTCTGTTTTTTTTTAAATTCATTTTTAAAAGATTTCGAAAAATGGATATCAAATCTAACTTTAGTTTTTATTATTGAGACAGTCCACAATAAATATTATTTTCCAATCATTTTAAGGCTATGTAGCATCCTTTTTTATCTTAAAAAAATTATTTTTCGAGACAGTTATATTAAAAGTAATTGATGATTTTTTCAATTAGATTAATTTTGAAAAACTTTCATTATGGCAAGCTATTGTTTAACAAAAAGAAAGAAATTTTTTAATTATTTGTATAAAATGATCGATTTTTAATAATTTATATTACATCATGCTATTCTTACTTTTAGATTATTGGCTAGAAAAAGCTAGTCTGATGATAAAAATCTGACTATTTGTTGAATTTTAATATCTACTTTTGTTGCTAAACCAGAAAAAAATTAATTATTCTGAATTTTTTTTTATATTTCTAAGAAGCAAAATGATAATTATCAGACCTAAATCCATACACCATCAGTCGCATTATGTAATTATCTACAAAAAATTTTAAAAATTGTTCTTGATCAGTAAAAGTTTTCAAAAAGAGAAGCACTTGCGTCTACGAAAATAAAGTTTGAGAAAAGCGCATTAATATTTGTAAGGACTTAGATTTTGAAACTGTCAACAGTCAGAAAACTTCAAACATCTATTAAACTATTAGAGTATTAGATCTAGAACTTTAAGACACACAAGCTTTTCCTCCACCTAGACCACATGAAGAAAAGGAGGGGAGAAGCTATCCACCCCCTTTATGGTATTACGTAGCCTAAAAATATATAATTTGGTCTTTCTTTTGTATAAGTTAATCGCATATTAATCTGGTTTAACTCACTGAGTAGGATTTTTTCTCATGCTTCTATGTACTATGGTGGTTAATCTTTAAATAGTACAGTTCAAATAGTAAATTTAGAAAACGAATCTAACTTTTAAATAATTTTAAATACAAATTTGAAAAAAATACAGATGAAAGAAGTGAAACTTTTTACCCGGAACACACACAATTAACACTTTTAAATATTTAGAAATATAACTGCAAATCTTAAGTACGTGTTGCCTTGCTCTAGTAAATCATACAAGTTCCAAAAGGTTATTATACTAGAACTTTTTAAGTCGTTACTCTATCCAGGCAACACGATTACATATCGTTGGATATGGTATTCATTTAATTTAATGATTTAAACTATTCTTTACTGTTTCAAGCTAAAACTTAGATGTATAAATTTCATGTTATTTTCAATAGAGAAATAATTCCAGAAATAAATTTAGATAAATGAAGTATTACTCGCATAATGTTTAAATTATTTTTAGAGCTTGAAATAAAGTCTGCACTTACGCATTATCGCAACAATCGCCAACATCAAGATAACTCGCGAAGTTCCCAACCCAATTTCACATGCATCGTATGCGTTGAATTGGCAATCTTGTGCTTCGTTCCATATAATGTCGTCAATAGGTTGCTATACAAGTAAGAACCGTACAATACCTTACCAAAAGTTCAAAAAACAGAGATATAAACTCAAAAATTGACTTAGATAATTTCAATATCTAGCCTGTGATGTGACTCACGAAAATAAAAACTATTTGTAATTAAAAATAAATTAATGTTGAAGAAAGCCATAAGCTTCGAAAAATTCAATGAACTCTTTAACGCAAAGAAAAAATATATCCGAGTGTGGTTATTTAATTAGCGATATACCTCGAGGTGAATGGCATTACTTTTTGTACCACTTTTCTTTGAATATGTCATTGGAAGATACTTAATATCTGTATTTTTAATAAATGATTCTTTTGAAAAAGTATTTTGTGGGTTATTCGGAAATTTTTATATTCCTTTAATTGATCAAAAAATCTCAAGAACTTTGGAAGTAAAAAGATTATGTAACTAAATATATTTGTTTTATTCATTAAGAAGAGCTTTGTTTGAGATGTTAAAAATTACTTATTAAGTAATTTAATAATGATGGTACTAAAGTTCTAAATCAGTATATTTTTTAAATGGTCATTTTACTTACCTTTCAATTCTTAACTTTTAGCTCCGTATTAGTAGCAAATTAAATAAAGAGGAATGATGTCTAATAAACTAAAACTGTCCTATCTTATTAAACGATTTCTGGAATACAACATATAAATATTGTTTAGGCATTTTCCAATACTGCAAAAAAAAAAAAAATACTACACATATCATAGCTTTGAGTGTTTTTCATTTGAATTAAGCTTAGAAAAATTTTATTTTTGTCAGTATGCAATAAATTATGCAGATAGTTCGTAGTTAATGAGATATAATATTGCAATTTAAATCCTGTATTGTTTCTGAAACATTAGAATATTCAATAATAAAAACGTTTTTTTTCTTTTATTTTCATATATATAGCAAACACCAAGAGTTTTAAAAAGCCACAGATGCATTAGATTCTGGTTTGACATCTTCATTTTGTAAATAGTTGTGTTTTGAAACTTAATAAAAGCACACAAAAAATATTGAATTGTTATAATTAGCTTTTTAAAATATTAACATCTTGAAAATTATTACGAATTGTAACGTTTGGGAAAATTAATGGTAGCGTGAGAATTAAGAAATGAAATAATGGATTTATTCACGTCACAGATATTAATCATAGTTTTTTTCATAAAAATAGTAGTTATTTATACTATTGATTATTTCACTAGTTAAGTGTAAGTTATTTGTGAGGGAGGAAATAACACAGCCGTTCTCGTTGGTTGACAGACTGTTGTTATATTCTGTTGGAGTGGGAAGGTTCATTTCTGACATCTCGATTTGCACACGGGGTTCCGGCTCGCACGTATGGAATCCAGCCACTGTTTTTCTCACGGCCATCGGTTAACTAGGCGATGTCAGATGAAAAGACCTTACAATATTAGGTGTGAACGGTGTCATGCTATCAATATAAAAATGTCAATTTTTGAGCTGTATGGACGAAAAACATTACAGAGTCAAATGAAGACAAGTGGCTAGCAATATAGTTAAATGATGGTAAGGCTTTGGGAACTTCCTGCAAACTCTTGAAAAGGAATTTTAAATAGGACATCCAGTTAAGAGAAAGTTGAAGTATAGTTACCAAAAGTTTATCCCGGGAGAAAAATCCCAGAAATTCTATTGTGTTATTACAATGGGATTAGCACTTGGAGTAGGAAAAAAAATCTTTTTATTGGTTGTCTCTTGATTAAAAAATGAAAGATCAAGTAACATAAATATAATAACCAAATAGCTTCAAAAAGAAGTCTTCACAAAGTCAAAAAGCTATTTATGTATAGATTTTGTACAATCAATAATGATGAAAAGATTTATCGTTTCAAAATAACGCGATATTTATTGTAGAACCAAAATTTTACATTTTTGAAAAAAAACTGATAAAGAAATCCAAGTTTCTGAAATTCAAAACTCATATTACTTATCATTAAGCCCAAAGATGGTGGAATGGTGGATTGCGAGTATTTTATACCATTTCTGGAATGAGAAATTAAGAGTTTATACAGGCCTAATAAATCAATATGCCTTAATGGTAATTCTCGATGAAAACCTTCAAAATCAAATGAAAAATTTGGAAAGCAAAGCTAAATCGAATTCAACAAGGATATAGTTATTTTAAACACACAATATTTTAATACAATTAAGATTGTTGTACAATGTGCTAAACATTTATTATCTGGACTGAATTCTAATAAAAAAATGCTTCGAATGAATTTTTTAAAAAAAGAACAAGTATTAACACTCGATTGAAGGAAACGATTACACTTACAAAATGAACTAGTTGAATTATAATAAAAAAAAGAAGTATTTTTCACCTAGAGCAGCGACACTCAACCTGCGGCCCACCGAGCCTTTTTAAGTGGCCCTGTAATGGCGAGTTGCTCTTAAAAGTTTACTTCTTTAAGAACATTGTATCAAAAATTTTGTAGGAAATTCTTTATCAAGAAATTAAATACATCAATTTTGCTTTTTGCTGTCGGTGTCGTACGGGTACGAAATGATATTCTTTTTTCATTTGGAATGGTTACGGTTAGTGTGGTGATAACAGACAACAGTGGAGTAGTGACTATTTTATGGGTGTAACTAATTTTTAACTATCTTTCATATCTTGCAAGTGAAAAGTATTCGAAAAAAAAATCGTTTCAAGACGATTGGGAGGTTGACTATTTTGTTGTGAAAAACAAACATGTACCAGTAATTGTTTGATTTGTCACAAAAAGTGCTGTATTTAAAAAATACCAATAAACAGGAGTCAGTCAATGACACTTTTCCTCTAAGATAACTTTTAAGAGGGGATAAATAGGCTTTTTTGAATAATCTTTGCAACAGCAACACAGTGTTGGCCAGTGGTAATGCCACAGCGGTAACAAATACATCCTATGAAGTTTGTTATATTATTGGTGTAATAATATGAAACCGTTTACTGATGCAGAAATTGTGAAAGCGTGTTTCTTAATTGCTTCCAATTTAGTGTTAGTGGCAAAAAATAAAAATATATATATAAAAAAAAATAATAATAATAAATAAAAACAGCAAAACAGAAGTTAGAATATTTTGATCAATTTTCCACATTTTAAATTCCCAATGTTATCTTGGTCTTAAAGCATTTCTTCTCCATTTATCCTCATGTATGCGACCCGCGTGAAATAGCTGACATATGGATGGGGCCCAGCAGAAAAAAAGGTTGAATACCCCTGATCTAGAGGTATATCTGACTAAAAAAATCTAATTGCCGAATTATTCATAAACTTTTGTAAAGATATAAGACTGTTTTACACATTTTTATTCCTCTTGTACTCATATTTGTCAGAATAACTGTCTGAAGCAATTTTTAATAAAATAAATCACATTTACTAACAGAAATGTCATATTTACAAATAAATATATGAAATAAAAGTGACATATAAGAATAAATATGTAGTGTGAGAAATGGTTGAGGAAATTTGTTAAAACAAGAAATTCTAAAGTTTTTTCTCTTCAAGTGTCTGGATATTTATGAAGGCTATAATATATATCGTAAACGAGATTTTAATTAATTGTTTGATAGTTTCTGCACATGAACAACAAAGTTACAACTTAAGTCACATTTAATTTGTATTTGACAGATAGGAATGGACAAATTATTGACAAATGAGAACAACAGCAATGTTCCTCGTTTCGGTAAACCAATTGTGTCACCCCAGACAGAACATTTTATACTTAACTTCCACAAAGATATAAATCTAATATAATGTGTTCTAGAAAAATAAAGATAAAAGTAGCAGTTTAGTAATTGTCATCAAAATACTGGCAACTAGTAATATTAAGAAAACTATTATGAAATCTGAGAAAAAAACTGTTTGAATGTTTTATTTATATTCACTAGTGATATAATTATATTTTATTTTATTTAATAAATATCACTTCATAGTTCATTTCCTTTCTATATTTTACATCTATTTTTTCAAAAATTAACACATTCTAAAACATAATTCTCGATTCTCATGTTTACAGCGATTTTCTGCATATTGTATACAACAGATAAACTTTTGTTTTTAAAAGTATCTTTAACAAATATACACGGTGATAATAATTTAAAGTTTCAAAACTTTTTAAAAAAAAACCACTGATCAGGATGACGTCAAATTTGAATGGGATACTATTGAAGGGGAAAAGCGTCTGGCATAAGAAAAAAAATAGTTCAAATTTTGATCAACAAATGGTGCTGCTGTAAGCGTCAGAATATGTAAATGAAAATACCTGTCATGCACCCCACTCCTTTCAATTGTTTTAAAAACGCTGGGTACACGACTTGTTTTTACTTCACGTCTGAGAATTTCGCCATGATTGTCTCATTGAAGGACCGCGATCTGCTAGTAAAGCTTTTTTACGAGAAAAATGATTGTGCACCAATAGCTCTACATAAGTTCCGGACACTCAAGGGTATGAAAGAAAGCGTTGGTCCGATGACTGCCCAGGGTCTCGAGAAAACGATTCGAAAAGAATGGTTCCTTTCATGTGCTATATGTTAAAGAGAGAAAAAGAATTAATTCGATGGTAGTTGAAGAAGTGGCCACAGCAGTTCAGGAGGAATCTAGCAAGCGTTTGCAAACGTGCAGTGCTGGGGGAATTGCCCGAACACTGTACAGACCAGTGAGCACGGGGCTTAAAATTCTACTAAAAATGCTACATTGCTGTCCATACAAAATTAGCCAAGTGCTGGAGTTGCTTCCTTCTGACCTGCCAACAAGAGAGACTTTTGCTTTAGAATTTCTTGCTCGCATGGAGGTGGACAATGAATGGTAGTGGAAACTTTTGTGGTAAGACGAAGCCCATTTCCATCTGAGAGAATATGTCAATACACAGAATTGCCAAATATGGGCAACACAGAATCCACTCGCAAACTCAACCAGTACCACTTCATCTTGCAAAGGTCATTGTGTGGTGCGGGTTTACGGCATCATTTATCAAAGGGCCATACTTTTTCGAGGAGACGGGTGCTTTTGGTCCTGTTACCGTTACCGTCACTGGTCAGTGCTATGAAGGTCTTCTGCACAACCACGTTATTCTATATCTTCAACAGCGTGGTTGTGTGGATGGGGTAATTTGTATGCCCAATGGTGCTGGTCGGCCCATTGGAAGTTCAATGGAACGACTGCTAAAGGGGTATTTTGGAAATGCAGGAGTTGTCAGCCACCATTTCCCAACATAACTAACACTATTAAGCCTGTACAGTATGCCTGAAAAATCATGCACACTGAAGAGCACACTTGGTTTAAAGTGTAACTTACACTTCAGCTTTTGTTTTGTGATTCACTGTGATTTCTAACTGAACTCTTTTAAATTATGATGCTTACACGGCCATCTGTTGCTAAAATTTCGAATTACTTTTTTTCTTATGACACATACGCTTTTCCCCTTCTTCAATAATATTCCGTCATTCTTATCAGTGGTTCTTTTTTTGAAGCATTTCGAAACTAACTTTATTTTATAATCACCGTGGATGTTTCTTACGGATGTACTTATATATAGTAACTACCCATTATTCACAATCTTCGCTGGGTATTTAGTGGTATCGTTTGACTGCATATTGTTTTAAAGTTACAGATATCTAAATCCTAGCATTAAACTTCCGATTGCATAAAAAAAAACCATTATTATTGCCTTCACACCTTGTTTCAAAAAGAAAAGGACTTGACATTCCACAACGGTATATTTATATTTTCACCACGGAAAACCTCCTGGATGTCAATTTGAGCAAATCCAATTCTTAGTTGATCTCTACTCAACAACAGAAACATGCATGCATGAACATTTTCAAGTTCGTTGGTCTAATAGTTGAAAAACGGGAATTTGGGTCTATAAAACCTCCTTAACTCTCTTTGGAAGTCGATTTCTCCAAATTTAATTTTCAATGGATCTCTGCCGAACAAAACAAATAATCGTGCCAAATTTCGTGGCTGCATATTTAATAATTTTAGAGATCTCGCGATAAGCGAGTGAATAACTGAGCTTATGACCTAGTAAGATGCCTTTCTTCCATATATATAAATAAACTCTGTAACAAAAAAACATATGCACTCAGGAAGAAACAAACTATTATCACGAAACCAAACATATATGTAGTGCATGACGTCATCAGAAAATGATTAAAATCACAGAGGAACCGATTTTTTTATTAAGTATATATGGCATTAAAAAGTTACATATCAGTAGGTAGTAAATCCGCCTCTGGCAGCCAAACAAGCTTAAACACGGCATGACATCAAATCAATGAGGTCACCTATGACCTCCTCCTGAAAATCATGCCATAATCTTTGCAGTTATTCAGTTAATACACCAGTATTCCGAGACTGTTGCAGTTGCTTTCCAAGCATGTTCAAGATGTGCTCTATTGGTGAGAGCTCTGGTGTCCTGACAATCGGCGGGAGTACTCATATCCTTGAAGTCAATGTTGGAAGAGTCGGGGAAGAAAGCTGTTTTGCTGATAAATGTCATCTGGGTGACTTAATAGCATAGGCAGCAAAACTGGCGTTAAATTCTCTTCCATATAACTGCGTGCCATCAAAGTGCTTTAAAGGACAACTAGAGGTGATCGTGTATGCTCTGGTCATCATTCAGTATTGGCACTGAATCGGGATTCATGCTGAAGATCACATGCCTCCAATCGATCACACTTTACCTTACACGATATCGGCAAAAAACAATAGACACTCCATGTGATGTGGGGTCAGGAGTAGTTGTCTGAATAACCAGTGGCTCCTTATACCTGCGTTGGCTTGTCGTCCGATGGTTTCCCCTTTTACCAAATTTTGGAAGATGGTAAAAGCCCGTTT
>BMAV01001233.1:0-16633 GCA_019973955.1 Trichonephila inaurata madagascariensis
TACGGAATGCTTTTTGTATTTATAAAGAAGATGGCTATTAATAGCGTGGTGATACATTTTTGGACTCTTTTTATTTTGTACTAGCAACGCACATGTATAGAGTTTTTAATATTGACATTTAGATAAAAATAACACTTACCTATTTGTATAAAAACACGTTACTTTCATATACCTTTGAAAATATACAACACAGTCGCTTTAAAAAAATACTACCAACAGACTAAAGAATCAAAGAATGAGCTACTAAAAAAAACCCAAAGCAACAAATAGCCCTGACATCTGTTGGAAACTTTAGTAACTGCCTGGAGTTGACCTCTGTAATGGTTCAGAGAATGTACCATCTTCCATCAATTTCGAAGGCATTTAAGCAAACGGTTCGTTTATCAATGATACGGGGCCCCCAAGCTTTGGGTGCCCAAAGTGTATACAAAAGGAAAAGTTGGGGGGGCCCAAAAAAAGGGCCCCCGGTATGGATAAGGGCCCATTCAAAACAATACCCGCCAATGAAGCATTAATTCGTTTTGGTTACGCAATTGTAAAAAAAAAAAAAATGGTGTAAAATTAAAATTTAAAATTAAAATTTTTCCATTTTATTATTTTATTAATGGTTTAATTATGGTGTATATACACGAAAAAAAAAGTGTGTGTGTGCCTTTTTTAAAACTTTTTGGGTAAAAATAATTGACCGGTTAACGCAGTGCTTTAAAAACTTTCACTACTGGCACCCTTTTCAATCAAAATTTTATCGCGCCCCCAAAGTAATAATGTATTGAAAATTTAAAAGCATTTTGAGTATTAAATTTTGTATAGTTATTTTTTAAGAAATATATTTTTTTGAGCAAGTTATACTTTTAAATAATAGTTATAATGTTATGTTATTTTTCCTTTCTATAATTTTTAAATAGGAACAGATTGAAATGATTTTAATTAAAGATTTATTTCCTCCATCATCCTTTTTAGAAGTACAAATGTCATTAGAACAAGTAAAAAAAAAATAAATTTTAAGTCAATTCCTATACTTGGGCCAACAAAGAAAAATTTATTTTAGTTACTTTTAAAATAGTTAAAATTTAAATAAAATATGTAATACATATGACAGAATCACAATGTTTTTTACAAAATAGAAAGAATTTTCCTTGCCAATTTTTATTTTCCTTTCTTGTTGGCATTGACTGTTTTTTTTTGTTACTATTTATTCATTAATTAAATTTAATTAGTGCAAGAAAATAGTATAGAAAAAGAAGAAACCACAAATTCTCAGAAAATTAAAAAAAAAAAAAAAAATAAATGTATTTGAATTGAATGAATAATAAAAAGTATTTTATCTAATTGAAAATTTGAACAAGATATATATGAGAGAGGAAATTGTATAGAAATTGAAAAATAGTCTATTTTTGTTGCGCCTTTCATGTACATCACATCTGTCATTTCACGAGCGTCTGCGTGAGTCAGGCCAAACATCGGACGTCTGCGAAAAACATGTAAAAAAGGATCGTAAAACCAATCAGTCTTGGTCGTTTCGATGCTTCTATAGCTACCAAATCTATCCTGAATGTACTTTTTATAATTTGCTCTTTAGTTGAAATTTCACGGTATTAAGTTTTTACTGCAGAAGATTAAAAAAATCATGGAAAAATTTTTTAATTGTAAGCGAACATTCTACGATAATAAGGCATCAAAAAAAGTACAGACGAGCATATTTCCGAAAATTAAATAAAGGAAATATTCTCAAGAATACTTAAATTTTTGATTTACCATTACGAAGTAAATAGGAAAAGCCCCTGTGTGTTATTTGCTAAAAAATAAGGGCGAACAGTATGAAACCTAATAAACTTAAAAAGACATTTCGAAACGCCATGGTGAGTGCATTAACAAATCTCGAGAGTTCTTGAATAAAAATTTAAAAAATCATATAAAAAAACAAAAAAAAAAAAAAAAAATTAAAAAAAAAACTTTGTCAGTGAATAAAAAGCTTTTTCTTACTTTTTACAAAGTATCATATAAAATAGCCTGATGAAAAAAGCCCCACACTATTGCCGAAGAGCTTATTTTGCCTGCAGCAATTGAGATTGTAGAAACTATGTTTGAAGAAACTCCCAAAGAGTTGCAGTCCATACCCCTATCAAATGATACTTTTTCCCCCGTCGAATTGATAAATTCGCGAAGATGGGGCAAAAGTTTTTCGGTAAGTTGGGGATAAAAATTTTTTTCAATTCAGCTTTGACGAGGCAACAGATAGAAATAAAGATGCTCATTTCATTGCGTATGTTCGATTTTGGGATGGTATGTCAGCAGAAACTATTTTTTAAAACCAATAAAACTTAAAGCAACAGAATAGCCTTATTTGATATTTTAAATAATTTTATAAACGGGGAAATATAGAGGGGAAAAAATTTTTTGGAATATGGCCGATGGCGCTCGTACAATGTCAGGGTTTTTAAAAGTATCAAGCACTTTTTAAAAACAAAAATCTCCACGGGCATCTGGACACATTGCATGATCCACAGAGAAGCTCTGGCTTCCAAAAGAAATGAGTCCTGGTCTGAATTTTGTGCTAACGACAAGGACTGTAGTAAATTACATAAAAATGAGACCCTAAAATCAAGAATCTTTTTTGACTTTGAAAAGGATGGGCGCAGTGCATTCATCATTGCTATTTTATTGCGAAGCAAGATGGTTATCACGCGGGAAATTTTGCAACGTGTTTATGAATTAAGAAATGAAATTATCATTTTTCTAGAAGAGGAAAACTTCCCGGAAGCTGAAAAATTTTCGTTAGGGTTTATTTCTGATGAAG
This sequence comes from Trichonephila inaurata madagascariensis, assembly GCA_019973955.1. NCBI lineage: Eukaryota > Metazoa > Arthropoda > Arachnida > Araneae > Nephilidae > Trichonephila > Trichonephila inaurata. The sequence continues at coordinate 2,798 of BMAV01001233.1, forward strand.
TTGGTACTTATCGATATATTTAGAAATTAAATATTTGAATCTTCAACTTCAAGGATCCAATGTACATTTTTTTGACACGAGTGATAAAATTAATGTTTTTTGTAGAAAATTAGAATTATGGAGCCGAAATTTTAAAACAAAAAACCAAAAAAGTTTGAAAAAAGCGGTAAATGTGTAAAACTTTTTTAAAAAATGAAGAACAACATGTGGAAATTGTTTATAAAACTATTGAATATCATTTAGCTATGTTTGGGGGGAAAAAAATTTTTTTCGAGGACAACTTGGTAGCAAGTTTAAAAATGGGTTAGAGATCCTTTTTAAAATACCCCAGAAGGGCTCTCAATTGAAGAAGAAATTTTCATAGATTTCACATTTGTGGGGAAAAAAAAGACAATTTTGTAATAAAAAATCTTTTAATTTAAAAAGGGAGATGATGAATTTTCTGCTCTGAAAACAAAAAGCATTTCGTATGACTACTACACCATTTTCAACATCGTCCTTAAACCGGGTTTTCTGGGGACTGCTTTGAAGACAAAGTATGATCTCAGCCAAATATAGAAAAAAAAACTTAGAGTGTCAATTTCAATATTGCCTTCATTTGAAAACCTTTGCTCCAAGACAAGCCCATGGAAGTCACTTCAAAAAAATTTTAAATTTTCTTAAATTAGTATTAATAAATTAGTTAAAAGTATCTGTACTGTGCACAATGTATTTTTGGGGACATGGCTAATAAAGTTTTTGTTTTTTAAAAAAAAAATACAAACCCCTTGGGTATAATAGCTTAATTGTAAGGAGATAAAACCAAATGCACAACAATGCATACAAAATATAAAAAGATTTTTAAATGAATGCCCAAAAAATAGTTTAAAACGAACTGTAATTTTAAGCCTCAAAAAATTTGCATTTAGAATTAATATTAAATAAGAAAAATGAATGTAAAATTTTTAAAGAAGAATAATTGTGTTATTTTTTTAAAATTTAAAGCAAGAAAACCCTTTAAAAAGTTTCAAAAGGGAGCAGGCGCCCAATCCACGCTAACGTTAATATCGGCGGGTGACTAAGTCACCCCAACCTTTTTTTTTAATTATTTTACTATACACGATAAAAATCACAATTCCAGTGAATAATTTTAAATTAAAAAAAAAAATATACTCACCTACTTTCAAGGACTTTGTATTTTCTTTGATGATTTTAGAAAAAAAAATAAAACTGAAAACCCAAAAAGTGCGTGACCTTTAAAAAAGAACAAAATCAAAAACACTTTTCACTAACAAAAAGAAAGTCATTTGCGCAAAACTCATATTTTGCTCAGTTATTGTAATTTTGTTTTTGATGATCTACAAATGGGATGTTAACCTTTTCTTGCTCATGTCTTTTGGGAAGGCGAAGAGTTACTTTTTGGCTTCATAGCCCTTTATAGAGTTCTTTTGGCCCCATTTGAAAATTCCTATTCAACCGCGTTTCATGTCTATCGCTTTACCATATTTACTTTCCATCACGATTTGTAGCAAATTTCATCAGGTTCTTCAAGTTTTTATCAGTTTCAATTTCCTTCAAAGAGATCACAGATGCCCATTTTTTTAAAATATATTCTGCTCATTTACATTTATAAACCATAATAAGTCATACAACAAGAATCAAAACCACAAAGTTAATCATAGGGGAAAGTATAGCATATTCATAGAAAATATTTTTGAACAAAAGTGGTCGGGAGGGGAACCCCGATCTAAACAAGTCCTTTTATTGAAAAAAAGTTTGACTCAAAAAGAGGAGCATGTGACAAATTCATTTTAGTTCCATTAAGACTGTCTACTAATAGGAGAATTGCAAGGGCACTGTTAACGAATAAACAGTGTTTCCAGAATTAACAATTTCCCCCGGGCCTGAGGATTCAGCGCCTCAGCGACCGTCCCATGTAAAATTTATTCAAAGAAAAAAATCAATGGGTTTTGTAATTTGTAAAACGTTTTTCATTATGCATTTATGTTTTTGAAAACTCATAAAATTACATCTTGGCCAAATAATCCTTCCCAAAGGTCAATATGTGCTTTTCCTTTATCCTAAAACCTTTAAATGGGGAAAAAAAAACAACAGAAAAAAATTATTTACAAGTTTCCTAAAAAAAAAAAGAGACGAGTTAAACATACCAGTAAGTTTGAAGGTCAAAGAGATTATAATCAAAAAAAAAGATCTTACGGATTAAAGAAACGTAATAAAAAACCCTCATCGTGGAATTTCAGCAAAGCAAATAAAATGTTTTTTTTAAAATTTTGGGTTTTAGGGTCAAAGATATCTAATGAACGTTTTAAGTGGAATCTTTGAAAGGGAAAAACCCGATGATATATATAAATTATATCAGTGTAAATATTTTTTTTTATTTTTTCAGAAAGCATTTTTTTTTATTTCTTTCCCAAAAAATTTTTTTTTTAAAACCCCTTTTTATTTTCAAATTGCCCCCTTTGGGGGGTTTACCCGCGCCCCAAGGGGGGGGAAACGCCCCCAGTTTGAGAAACACGGGTTTTAACGGATTAAAAATTTTTTTAAGTTTTCCATCATCGCTATATTTTTTGTTCCCCCAAGGGTCCCAAAAAACCTTAAATTTTTCAAAATTTAAATTCATTTCAGTTTTTAAATTTCCCGCACAGACAACCGTAAAAATTTCCGTTATATTTTTTAAATTAATTTAAAATAAAAATTTTAACCATTCACTTTTGGGAAGAAAAAATTATTTAGATATAAAATCCGTTTTTTTTAGATATAAGGGAAAAAACTTTTTGAAACCGTACATGTATATGCATACTTTTATTTTTTTAACTAATCAAAAATCATTTATTTTTTTATTCTGTAACCTTTTTTATTTTTTTTTTTTGATTTTATGGTAAAATATTTTTTTTCCCTCCCTTTACTTTTAAAAAACTCGTACCTTTTTGAAAATGTATATCTTGTTAAATATATTTCTTAGCAGATAATTGAAAAGTAAAATTTCCATAATGTTTTCCTTCTTATGATTGAACAAAAAATGACAAATTGGTTTAATTTAAATTTAAAAATTACCGGGTTGTATGCATATCAAATGAGACTTTGGGCCAAGATGTCGCCACGCATATAAGAAAAACAATAGGGAAACCCATGACCCCGTATTTTTTTATAGTTTGACCTATGATACCCATGTTCGGTTTACTTTTGGGACGAGTTTCAGCGTGCATTGTTTTTTTTTACTGTGTTGAAAATGTCGATTTTTATGCCTTCTGACCACGATTTGCGGACAGCATTAATTTTTTGTTACCATCTCAAGAAGAATACTGCCGAATCACATCAAATGCCTGTAGAAGCATACGGTGGCAATGCTCTGAGCCGTGCGCAGTGCTACAGGTGGTTTGAAAAGTTTCAAAATGGTGATTTCGATGTGAGAAACGAGGAGCGTGGCAGACCAGCAAAAAAATTTGAAGATGCTGAATTGCAAGCATTACTGGATGAAGATGATGGCCAAACGCAAGAATATCTTGCAGAACAATTGAATGTTGACCAGAGCACTGTTTCCCGTCGTCTCAAAGCAATGGGCAAGATAATAAAGGTCGGTAGATGGGTACCACACGAGTTAACGGACCGTCAACAGGAAAACCGAAAAATCGTGTGCGAAATGTTGCTTGCCCGCAACAAATTCAAGTCATATCTCCATCGTATTGTGACTGGCGATGAAAAATGGATTTATTTTGAGAATCCCAAGCGTAATCAATCATATGTTGACCCCGGACAGCCGTCCAAATCGACCGCAAGGCCGAATCGCTTCGTCCGCAATACAATGCTGTGTATTTTCTGGGATCAGGAGGGACCAATCTATTAAGACCTTCTCAAACCCAGCGAAACCGTTAATACTGATCGCTACAAGCAACAATTACTTAATTTGAACGATGCTATACTCGAAAAACGCGAGCAATACAAGAAACGGCAGTCAAAGTTATTTTCCTTGATGACAATGCACCTAGCCACCGTACTAAACCGACCAAGGACATCGTTAAGACACTCGGCTGGGAGCCTTTAGCGCATGCGGCTAATTCGCCAGACTTGGCTAATTCCGATTACCACCTACTTGCATCATTGGGACACGCACTGGCTGACCAGCACTTCACTTCTTACGAAAACGTCAAATCTTGGCTTGATGACTGGCGACCTCAAAAGACCGATCATTTTTTTGGCGTGGTATTCACAAATTGCCCGAAAGATGGGGAAAATGTGTAGTGAGCGATGGATATTATTTCGAATAAAGAAATATTAACAATTTTCTTAAATTTATTGTGTTTCTTTTTAAAATAATAGTCTCATTTCATTTGCATACACCTGGTATATACCACAGTATAAGACTTTGTAATGCCATTTCTGAATAGGATGGTAATTTCAAATTTTGAAGTATTTCCTTTTGGAAGTGATTAAAAATCATGGATTTAGTTGTTACTTGACATAAACCGAGGTAATTTAAGAAATTATTGAGTAACATTATCTTCGTTTTGTAAGCCCAACTTACGTTTTTTTAAAAAATTTTCGTTGAAATTGATAATGAGCATCAGTTGGTAAGAACAACCGTTAAAAGTTAAAAAGGATAGTTTGTATTATTAAATATTCTGTTATAATTTTTTTAGTAACGTTACAATAGAAGCTAGGCTCTCATTCTTCAAACATGAGACAGAGGTCATGTCTCTTACCCTCTACACGGCGGTTTTTAGTGCCAACGGGCATAGCCAGCTGCGAGTTATTGACCATGGCCACTTGACTCACTTCTTCAATGAGACTTGGAAGAGATCATCCCTTGTGAATAAATTGTGATATACATGTAAACTATATATATATATATATAACTGATCAGAAACATAATATTTTTTTATATATATATGATGTTATATATGATGATGTTTTTTGTAAATTAAAGAATGCGCGTATGAAATATTTAGAACTAAATATAGCTTTTTAGGGAAATCCGTGTTGTTAAATACTATTTAAATTTAGATAACAAAATATCTAAATTATCTAAAATATCTAAATATTTAGATATCTAAATTTTTTTAATTTAAATTAAACCCTTTAAGCATGTTTTTGTTTTTAAAGATAGCACAAGCGGTAGATGTGAAACTGGTTATATAATGCATGCAGCAGCTCACGTCTTTGATATTGATTTCTCACTGTAGCAGGTGGCCGCGGTAGCCTAGTGTCAAGGTATCGGATCGTAGTAGGCATGTCACGAGTTTGAGCCAAGTACCACTAATGGCCCGCCGTGTTGCGTAGCGATGCACGTTAAATCTGTCGAGAGCTCAAATGTCCTCTCGTTGGTGTGCTGTAGTATTTAGAGAGGGGTGTCAGCTCAGGTGTCGTCCTCGTCCCTTGACCATGGTTCAAAACTACGAGGTCCATCGCTAAAGCCGGTGCTAACATGTCAGTATCACCACTCACTGTAGCAGTCATTAATTGAGGAGTTTTAATTTTATTAATATAGAACGCAATCCCAAGATTTTAAATGTTGAAAGGAAGTGCGAAACTCGACTGTGTGTCCTCGAACAAATTCAATATGATATTGTTGAATATATTTCAGTGATGAAGAATCTTTCAATAGGGATAGAATAGTTTACAATTACATATTTCACAAGTAATTGCATTTCGACATTGGAGCACATTTCACAAAAATATTTCACTAGAGTGCATATTTACATTGTCGGATGTCTTATGCCTCAAGTGTTTCTCGTCCGTCTTGTTGTATTTATGAAGAAAGTTTAAAATCTTTCTTATTTCTGAGATAATCTTTGTGTCTGTGTCATGTTTCATAACCACAGCCAGAATGGCTGCTTGAGCATGGACCAGAATAACAGCTTTAGACAAACAATCAATCTTTTTCTTGGGGTGCTTCAGAGCTATTGAGAAGAGAAGGATCTCTGTATCAAAATTCCGCATGAAATGCTCCACAGTACATTGGAAAAAGAGATTACTGTAAACAACAGCCTCAGTGTTGTTTTGTATTATAGAGACATCAGTCCATTCAGCTTCAGGGTATTTTTCATGTAACTTGCATAAAAAGTTTGCTTTTCATATTGTATCAGAAAAATGTTTCTTTGCCATTCACATTTTGCTTTCTAGTATAGTTTGCTTACCTCTCAGTACGTTTTTGTGACTCTTTGTCTAGTTCTTATCTTGTAGGAAGTTGCTCTGTATTTGACAAAACTTTGTCCAAGTATCTTGCATGTTAGCCCAGGATTTCGCGGTTGATTTTGCTCCCAGGTCAGATTTAAGAGTGTCCAGTAAATTCTCTAAAATATGTTTTTTTAAAACTTTGGAAGAAGTGGTGAGTTGTCTTGTGTCTCAATTGATCAATATTTGACTAAGTCTGCCTTTTGGTATTTATAAAGAAATACAAGTTTAGTTTTATTTCTGAGATAATCTCTGTGTCTCTGTGCCAAGTTTTATAACTACAGCCTGGATGACTGGTTTGGAATGGACTAGAATAGGTTTTACAAAAACAATAGATTTTTATCTTGAAATTTACCATTATCTTGAAAATTTATGTTGTGTTGTTTATTTTGTAATTTTTGTGCTGTGTATGTTTATGTTGTGTGTGCTTGTGTTGTGTATGTTTGTGTTGTGTAGTTTATTTTGTGTTGTATTCTCTATATATTCTGTGTTGTCATTTGTGTGTGTGTGTTGTGTGTGTTTATGTTGAAGTTTTGCTGTCCATTATATGCTGTGTTGTGTAGTTTGTTTTGTGTGATGTATTGTGTATTTTGTGTTGTGCTCCCTACTGGGAAAAAAACTGTTAAAATCGACAGTTAATCTTCTCTTGATGCCAAATTTTTATCACCAAGGAAGTTTTGCAATGCAAGAAAAACTTGCCAATCGCTTGGTGTCAGGTCTAGACTATATGGTGGATGCATGAAAATTTCCCAATTAAACTCTTAAGACTTTCTGGTGAGTCAATATAAACGAGTGTGACCTGGCGTTGTCCTAATAGAACCCACAGTCTCTTTCCTATTTTCCAAATCTGGCCGTTTCTGGTGAATTGTTAGCTTCAAACGGTTCAATAGTTAACAGTTAGAAATTGGAATTTAGTGTTTGGCTATATAGAAAGAATTCATAATGAGTTATTCCTTTCCAGTCGCACCAAATGCACAGTAGAACCTTTCTGATTTGTCCACCGTTTGAGCTGCTTCACCACGTTTTGACCACGATGGGTTTCAGGCAACGTTGTTCTATGTGACGCATTTCTCATTCCTAGTTACCATCCCTTTAAAATTGGGTCGATTTTATTCCGTTTGGCTAAGGCTTTGCAGCTGGAAATTTGATCCATCATGTTTTTAGTGTTAATTGTTATGGCACCCAAACATATCAAGCTTCTTTTTGAATCCAGCTTTGCGGAAATGATTTGAAACGGTTGGTTCTATGTTCGATCTTTTACTTCTGGGTGATGCTAAGACTACTAAAATCCCGGTCAACTTCGATTATTTCTGTGGTTTTATCTACATTTTTGATGACGGGCATACCTGGACAGAATCAATGAAGCCAAAATTGCAAGTAGTTGGCTGTTACAGTATCGGGACAATAAAAACCACTCACAATTTCAGCCGCCTGGCTCGCATTTTTACCTTTATCAAAGAAAAACATGAAAGTTCACAAAGAGAAAATTCGGTATATTTTCCAGTTAAACACCCTGCAGCTTACAATTGAATGGAACAAAAACAGCAAAAGTATTTTTTAGTGCGAAATGTCACCTTTACAACGAGCATAAATCTGAAATTGTTTTATCGATACTTAGCGAGATATCGATCACTAGAGTAATTTACCGAAAATATAATAGATTTCTTTCTACCCAACTTAATATTTTTTTCATAACACCAGAAATCTTTTACTTGCTGTGTGAAGAATTCACCTCTAGAGGGCCCATCCTTTGACCGAAAGGAGTTCTTCGCTTTCAGCCGGTGCTCTTGGTACAAATCGCTACCCAGGAGTTTGTCCCCTGACGAACGCTGTACCAGAGTGCTGATGGCACATTTCCAGAGTCCTTTGTGGATCCATACCGGGGGTCATATCTGTTTTGATCCCTGGTATGATCCCCGTTACGTGCAGCAAGTAGGCTATGGGGACACTGATCCTTGCATTTGGTGACTGGGTGTGCGTCACTGTGGAAACAGCACAACTGAAAGCTTCGATTCTCCGATGTAGGCCTTGGTGTGGTTCGCCCTCTAGTTTTAATTATATTTGCCATTTGCGGCTGTGGTAGCCTAGTAGTCAAGGTAACGGACTCGTGGCCAGCGTATCATGAGTTCGAACCTAGTACCTCTGAAGACCCACCGTGCAGAGTGGTCCGATGCACGTTAAATATGTCGAGGCTCAAACGTCTTCTCATTGGTGTGAAAGTTAGGAGAGGGTGTGATCCTCGTCACTTGACCATGGTTCTTAAGTACAAGGTCCATCGCCAAAAGCACTCGAGTAGTGAAATAGGGTGACGTTAATGGCCACTCAACTCACTATTTGCCCTTCGGGGATTGAATGCTTATTGCGTCTATTAACGCCTTTATGTAGGATTTGATCCCTCTCCACTTTTCGAAGGTCTACTGTTTTTAATCGTGTTTTAGCTTTGGGAATATTTTATCCCATTTCACCTTGTTGACTTTGTCATTTAATCGACAGTTTCTTTTTTATTGGGACCTTTCCTCCTTTCTTGGACTATTGCTGTCCTCATTCTTCATTTTTATCTGTTCTTTTTGTCTCTTAACGTTTGACTGTGAGGAATTATTTTTCCATTCTCTCTCACTTGGTCAAATGTTTTGACTGTTTTATACCACTAGACATCCAGGAACAAAATGTTTGTCCTGGTTTCCGTTCTATATTCCTTTTTTATTGATTCTTTTTTAAGTTATTTTAGGTCTAATGTCAGATTTTTTCACTATATACTTTTTAATATTTTGTCTCATTGTATATAAGATTACTTTGTCTTCGAAATAAAGGCCCCTGCTAAACGGGCACCAACAATAAGCGCTTTTTTCACAAATGGTGAAAGATCTGTCATATTTCTATTTTACTTTATTCGTCATGAAAAGTGCTTACTTTTACTAACATTCTAACCTAGTGTAACCCACGTCATAAAAAATGTGCATACTTCATCTCTCTAGCACGCATTCCAATGAAAATTTCTAAGATTTGTAATTCATTAGTCAATGTGTGTATGGATTAATACACTGCTAAAAAAATATGGGGAGCACATGGACTTTAACGAAGTTACGCAAATACTTCGTTTTACGTTAGTAATTAGACTATGGATGTTTCTTCTAAACTATAGCAAAAAATAGATAACTTCATATGCAAATCAATGTTCATGACTCTGACGACAGATGGAGGAAACAAATACCAGTCTCAAAATTCCAGAAATGAGCAACAAACCTAATGTAAATGAAGTTTCCAAAGCTCACATGAATCTAAAAGAACAGAAAGTTGAGCTTCAGGCTGTCAAGAACCATTGTGAAGAACTACCAAGATTTCAACACCATAGGAAAATATTGAAAGAATGCTCGAAGAGGCCAAAGAAAACATGCGACAATATAAAAAAACTCCTTTAACTAGCTTCCGACCATATGAAACTGTGTAATGGCATCACCTGATTGCAAAGTCCACCTGTATTTAACAACAGCAAACTGTTTTTTTCCTGTCATGTTTTAGGGTGTACACTTTTTCTGTTTCTTTTTTTTTTTTTTTTTCTCTCTTTCAGATTCCATTTCACATAAGATCCTGCTTATAAGTTTGAAGACAGATACTACGATCACAATGGCTGGTTGATTATCAGCACCTCCTAGATACAATGCCTGGGCACTGATTTGTGGCGTGACTACTTGTAGGGATTCATCGTCCATCACCTACGGAGCTTCTCTGATTCATTTTTTTGAATACTTTTTTAGAATACTGTTGTGATAACATCTGAGGAAGAAAATAATAAACTTCCTCTGTCTAAGTTACTAATTAAATCTTAGTTAGAATTTAGTTCAAAAGTTTTACTAAGAACAAGTGATTTGGAACAAAAGTCGAATTTTATATATTTTTAAATGCTGCTCTTGCACAAACACCAGCTTAATATGTTAAAACAGGTAGATATGGTTGATCATCACGAAAATCTTTTTCAGATTGTGTAGCATTATAATCATGCAATACAGATGACTCTAAATGATTTTCACTGCACAAATCTTCCAAATTAATGTCTTTTAACTTAAGCTGTTCATAAGAGTTTGAAACCCAATTTAGAGGTAAAATATTTTAAGTTCTTAGTTTATATAGCTTCTATTTCATAAAGCTGTTGAATTTATTTTAAATATTGAGAATCTGAAAGTATACCATATTTCACAAAACGATTTTCTAATGCATCTGTTTGAATTTTTCCGGGAAGAAATACTGGAATTTTAATTCATTAACACAATATTTTGTCTTTTCAAGTAATGCTATGTGGTATGAACAAAAGTAAAATGTGTTCATTTAGTGAGGGTTCCAGTAGTACAATCTTTTTCCTTCCAATAGTTTAAACATAGCAAAGTTTTAGTGAGAATTCACATACTTTGTTATTTGAAGGTAAAGTAATCGGTTGCTGATAAGGATCGAGCAAATGTCCCTTTAAAAGTGTTTTAACATTAACAATTTTCCTCCATTTGCAAATTTAAAAAAATAATTAATGTTGTTTAAAAATTCATTAGATTATGTTCTCCTAATAGTTGGAGCCCCCAAATAACAAAGTTATTAAATATCTTAAGCACAAGTTTTGCATTTTGTTTTTCAAGATTTGTTGGACATAAAGCTTTCAAAGTTATATAAACCATACGTAAACTTTACTAAATTATTACTTTCTATGTCATTTATAGTCGTTTTAAACGTAGGGAAATTTGCTTTTATTAATGAAATATTATTATAATCTTCAAAATCTGGAAAATAAAAACATTGACCTGTATTTTTTTTATCAACCCAATTGTTACGAATGTATTTAAAAATGTGTAATGAGAGATGAATCTTCAACAAAAAATAAAGTGTTGGAAGAATCAGATGGATGTGGATATACAATGCTCAATTTCGGGGGAGCCGAAAAGTTGGATATTGCTTTTTGATTGCTAAACCAATTTTGGGCATTTGGTTTTTCAAGGACCACTGTGTCAAGGGTTATGACAACATACCAAATCAACAGTGGGTGAAAGTCGAAGTTGAAGGGCCGTGATAGACGGATGTTGAAGAAGATAGCTGTCTGGAAGCGCAAAGATTACACCCCGCAGATAACGTTCGAGATGAATATCCACCTTTAGAAACCCTTATCCATGAGAACTATTCAACGGTAGTTGCTTGCTGAAAACATTCATAGCAGTGTAGCTGTTCCAAAATCATTAGTTTCAGCGCGGAATTTTTCGAAGAGATTACAATGGTATCCAGACCACCTAAACTGGACATAACTGCAATGGAAACAAGTCATGTGGTCTGATGAATACTCATTTGTAATATTCCAGACCACCAGAAGTGTGCTCGTTTTGAAGAACACCAGCAGAAGCATTTCATGTTGAATGCCTGGTTCCAACCGTGAAATTTGGAGGGTTTCTGATGTAGGGAGCAATATTTTCCCGTGGATTGGGGCCTGTCGTTGTCTTGAGGGGAATGATCAAAGGTGACCATTACTGAAGCACATTCTCGAAGGTCATCTTCTCCCTATACTTCATACTCTCTTTCCGGGAGAATGTCCTGTGTTCCAAAAAAAATTCATTTTTTCATAAATGTTCCTATTATTTTGTCCTCTATCTGTATATATGTGACACAGACAGTTTTTTTTACTTAATTTGATTCCTTTTATTGAGCAATTTTTATTTCATTCAGTGTGTTCAATGCTCTTTTTCGGCAATAATTAAAAAATATATTATCTATGAATAAAAAAAAGGCTTTTAATTATTAAATTCTGCAATTTATATTACATGTAAAATAACAAATATAGGGTAGGTAAAAAAAAGAATATTTAAAGTTTTAAGTAAATATATCTTTTAATGCATTTTTTATAACAATACGTATAGAAATAGTGTGTATTATGATATATATCGCGAACTATTAGAGACCAACGGCCAATACTGAAAATTTTTAAAACAATTTATTTTTCGTTGAACAATTTTAATTAAAAACATAAACATATGTAAAACAATGAGATTCTGTTTTTAGATTTCTCTTCATCACTGCTGATAGCAATGAGGTGACAACGTTTTTTAGATTTAAATGATATCGTTGCTTTCTGTCTTTTATTTTTTTCCCCAAAAGAGATCAGAGAGCAACTACTTAAAAATTCCAACTATACAAAAATCTGTTATTTGAGTCTATTTTCTGGCCCTTACAAATTCACTTTAAACTTCAGTTGTATGGAGATGAGCAATATTCCAGCTCTAATCTGAATCTTCGGTTTCTTTGAGAGCTGGGGTCTTCAATCGTTAAAAATTATTCGAGATTTTTCGCTAAAATTATTCCTTTCCGTGTCGTATTAAGAAAGAATAAAGATCACCGGTTTTCACACACAATTTTCATCAGGAAGAAAACTTTTAATCTCAAGGTGGTTGTACCTAACTTTTATTTTTCCAGAGTAGGCTGCGTAAATCCACTTAGCAGATTTCTTATAGCACTAATAAATTTCAATTTTCTTCAATAGCCATATTTACAAAGCCTTCACCTCCAATCGATTTAGCAAAATCTAATACTCCTATCCCCACTATCTGGAGATTCTTTTTACTGACGTTATCTACAGTGGGCCACAAAAGTGTTCGTACACTTGTAATTTCTTATAAAATTTAATGTTTTCGACTAATAAATATTAATATATCGTAATTGTGTAGTTTTTTTTATATCTGCAACTTGTTCTTAATGAAATGACATAATTTTTTAAAAATAATATAACTATTTTTTAAAATTGTAAGTAAAAACGCAGATTACATACAAAGGCTCTTCCAATACCGCTTAAATATTGTATTTATTTCTTTCTTTATTTATTTAGTACTTAGTAGGATATATTTTAGTGCGCACAACAACTTTTATAGATTTAATCAGTTTTTTGTAATTTCTGCATCGGTTTTCCTCTATTCTTCTGTGATTATTGTTTTTACTTCACATTTTGTGTTTATTTGTCATGTTTTCTTTCTTTTTTACGTCAAAATCACACCAAATATGTTCTACTGGGATAAATAAAGTGATTGAGGAGATATTTTCGTAATTTGGGGACAGAGATACCAGTGGTGTACTTTGAGAGCAGTGCGCTTGGCGTTATTACCCTGTTAAAGGTGGTCTTTATACACTGGCGAACAAGTTGGATAATTTTTGAAATTTCTCTTTAAAATATTTAAATACAGCTCATGATTCCATCAAAAATACCAAAATTACCTAATTCTGAAGGGCCAATTTACACCCCAGGCCAGAACACTTGCCCGCTGTGCTTTGGAAGCATGGATGTGGAGGTTCTTGTTCCATAATTTCCTGGGATTAAACTCACTTTACATTTTCAGAACACAAGCTATTATAGGCCCATCGGAACCTAAAATGTTGAATTATCTGCCATACGAATCAATTTGCTATCAGTTTTGAATTTACTGCGAGCTTAATCCACGAGAACTCCTAGTTAGATCAATAAAACATGAATTTGGAAATGTTCTTGTGTGGGGTGTAAATCGGACCCACAATGTGAGGTAATTTGGTAGTACACGGGCTATATTGTGAATCATGAGCTCTACTAAGCTATTTTAAAAAGAAAGGCCCACAAATTATATACCGAAATTTGGATATTGGAAACTTGACTTTTTTTGGCGGCATAATGGCGCC
>BMAV01001234.1:0-110550 GCA_019973955.1 Trichonephila inaurata madagascariensis
TTTTAAAATTTAAAATAATACATAATGTAATTTTCTTTTAAGACTAAATCTATGAGAGTTTTATAATTTGTTATAAATAATATTAAGATTATAATTACAGTGGTTTTCTAAAATTACTTTAATATCAATGGAATTGAAAATATCTTCAAAGTCATAACTATGAACTATTTAAATATTTTTATTTTTAAAAAATCTATATCTTTATTAGTTTTAATTATAGCTTTATTACATTGCTGATTAATAAAGTTTGGAGCATATTATAAAGTAATTTTCCTGCAGTAGTAATAGATGTTTTAAAACTATTTGTCACAGTTCTAAATTTAACGTTATGGAATTTCGGTGTTAAAAATATATATGGAAACAATTTTAGGAACGCAAAATAACTAATTTTTATAAATAGCAATAATACGATTACTAATTTCATTATGTGACAAATCCAAATTTTGAAAGATTCATTGTTTAAAAAGTGTTCATTAAGCATATTATAATAAAAATACTTACAAATCACAGCATAGTTTCCAGGTACTTTATCTATGTAAACTATGATAAAATTCTTTTGTAATTCATAAATTTTATGTTTTATAACTTTAAAAGTAAATTCATAATGAGAATGGTAGCTAAAATCCATAAGGTCTTTCAAAATACTGTACTTATATTCATCAAATGCCTATATCGGTAGTCCATATTTATAATTGCAGATTTTGTAATAGAATTATCTATATCTTTATTAAGTTGTGTTTTAACAGTATTGTTGTATGTGTGTGGGGGTAGTGCTTAAATTCGAACGTTACAGGAAATGAGGAGTATATATCATTTATAAAGCCAAATGCTGTGAAATTTAAGTGGTCATCTTTAAATTCAGTTTTATAATAAATGCTGACCTATAGATTTGAGAGATGTAATAAATCACCCTGGACTTAAGATCGATTACCTGTCCAAATAAAATGTTTTCCGAAACTGGTAAAAGTAGTGAAAAATTTATAATGACTTTTTTTGATAGGTGAGAGGCTAGTAGATATATTAACTTTCCCTGTAAATGCGAGTATAAAGTCAGTATCAGTTGGTAAATATATTTTTTCTAACAATATTTCTTTGGACATTGATAAATTTAATAAGATATTTCGAAATTTGAAACTTTTTTTTATGAATCACGTAAATTTCTACTTTATAGATTTTTTCCCTACAATCTTTTGGGGAAAAATGTTATTTATAAATAGTTTGAAACTTAACTGGTTCTATAAAATAGGAAAGCTATGAAACCTGACAAAATACAAAGCTACTTCAAACCAAAAGTTTACAAAAATTATTTAGTGAAAAATGGACAATTATTTATTGAAAATCAATTTTTAATTGATAATAAAAAAAATTGAAGATATATATACATTTTACTTTTGATTTTATAAAAAATATCTGTAAATGTATCATTAATATCATTAATTCATCGTATAATTTCTACTTAAGTTTTTAAAAAAATGATAATTTTTAAGATTTGTATAGATGTCATTCTAAGTAATTAATGATGAGTAGCTTAAAATCAATATGTGAGTGAAATCATGCACACGTTTAATAAAAAGATACACTTCTGAAAAAAGTTGTAAAATTGTCCAATAGAATTTACTATGGATAATTTATACATATACATATTTGCATTTTTACTTGTCACGGCCTTTGATTATTTATTCAAATATTTAACAATTTTTTGTCTTGAAGATAAAGGTTAACAGTGAAGGAAGCGAAACTATTAGTAATATTTAACAAAGAAAATAAGTCTGCTGAATTATAGCATTTAGGTCAGTGTTTCTCAAACTTTCGATACTGGCGCCCCCCTTTTCAATCACAATTTTTATCGGGCCTCCCTTATACATTAATAAATTACTGAATGCAATAATAATGCACTTTGACGCTAAAACTACAATACATGATCTTAATTATAAACCGTACAAATTAATAACATAAGTACTAAATTTTGCATGTTACTTTTAAGCAAAAAAAAAAATAAGTAATAGGATAATTTTTATGTTATTTTTCCTTTCTCTAATTGTTAAATTCGAACATATTGCAAAATGCGGTGGCTGCTTAGAAGACAAAATATAGATATCAGCTAAATATAGAAAAAGAACTCAGAGGGTCAATTTGTAAAAAAACTTTGAAAAATTTTGCTCTGCAAGACAAGCCATGGAAGTCGCAAATACTTATTAAACTTGTTCTTAATTCAGTATTAATAAGATAAGTATTAAATTTTTTATATATGTTACTCTTAAGTAATGTATATATTTTAAGTAAATTACTTTTAAGTAATAGGTTAATTATGTTATTTTTCTTTCTCTAATTTTTAAATTGAAACAGATTGAGAAATAATATTTAATTAAAGACTTATTTCCTTCAAGATCCATTTCTAAAAGTACAAATGTCATTAAAAAATAGCCTAATCTATGTTGCTCTTTATCATATCCATTACATCTGGCATTCTCGAGAACGTTCATGTGAGTCTAGGCAACCTAACAGACGTCTGCACAAAACATGTAAAAATGCTGTACCTCGTACAATTCTAGTCAGTCTTGGCCGAATCGATTAGCAACCGAATCTCTCTTGAAGTACATTTCATAATTCACGCGTTAATTGTAATTCACGGTATTATGTATTCCCGGCAGTGGATTAAAACAAAATCATAGATATATTTTTAAATCACAGCGAGCATTCGACGATAATAAAGCATCAACAAGTACACAGACGAGGGCAAATTGATAGCAAGTTACGAATGGGTTAGGGATCCATTTCAAAATACTTCAGAAGGGCTCTCAACTGCCGAAAAGAGATCTTCATAGATTTCACATCCAGTGACGAAATTAAAGGGCAATTTTGTAATAAATCACTCTTTGAATTCTGGATAGAGGTGGATGCTGAATTTTCTACACTGAAAATAAAAGCATTTCGTATACTATTACCATTTTTAACATCATACCTTTGTGAATCCGGATTTTCTGCAATGGCTACTTTGAAGACAAAATATAGATTTGAGCTAAATATCAAAAAATAACTCTGAGTGTCAATTTCTAATTTTTAGCCTTCCTTTGAAAAACTTTGCTCTACAAGACAAGCCCATGGAAGTCACTGATAATTAGTAAAATTGTTCTTATACTGGCTGAAGTACCCACTCTTAACACGAGTTTATTTTTTTTAAAAAATGATAATATATTATTCTTGATATAACAGCTTAATTGTAAAGAGAGTAAAACCAAGTGCACGGCAATGTATACAAAAATGTAAAATGATTTATTGAAATGAATAATCATATTATAAACGGTTTTGAATGAACTGTAATTTTAAGCCTAGCAGAATTAGCATATAAAATTCTAATGAATAACAGTTGTGCTATTTTTTTAATATTTAAAGCGAGAAAGCCCGGGATCAGGTGTGCACTCGATACTAACGTTAATGGTCGTGGGGAGTGATGCACCTCAATTATTTTTTTTTATAATTATTTTCAATATACAAGATAAAAATCACAATTTCAGTGAATAATTTAACTAAGAGAAAATATACTTGCCTATTTCAAGGATTTTTCTATTTGTCTTTCATAATTTGAGAAAATATCCAATAAAACTGAACTAAATTGTTCCAAATGTGCGTGACCTTAATAAAGGACACAAATCACAGACACTTTTTGCTAACATTACAGGAAAGCTATTTGCAAGCAAAACTGTCATATTTTGTTCACGCGTTTTTGAAATTTTAATATCCTTTGATGATCGACAATTATCCTGTTGAACTTTTTCGTGCTTGTGTCTTTTTGACAGGGTGAAGTGCATTTTGTGGTACAGTTATGGCTTCATATTTTCTGGATAAAGTTCTTAATGTAGCTATTGAAAATTTTCCTTTCGTTTCATGTTTATTGCTTTTCTCAAATTTACTTTCGTTATCATGATTAATATGCATTATTTCAGGAAGTGTTTCCCTTGTTTGATCAGCTTCAATTTCCTTTCAGAGAGATCGCAGATGCCCAATTCTTTTTTTTAGATTCTGCTCATTTACATTTATAAACCATAATCAGTCGTACAACATCACATTTAAGACCACTAAGTTATTCATAGGGGAAAATGCAGCATGTTCAAGAAAATATTTTTGAAAAATAGTGGTCGTGCCGGGAACTAGGTCTAAACAAGTACCTTAAGATTCTAAAAAAACGTTTGCCACTCCCAAAAAAGGAGATATGTTATCAATTCATTTTAGCTCCCATTAAGACTGTCATATTAGAGGTTTCTCTGTCAAGGTCATTGGTAACAAATAAACAGTTTTCCCACACACATAATTAACAATTTTTGTATTATATGTTTCAGTATACTCATAAAAATAAATCTTGGCCAATTAATCCTTCAAATTGCTCAATATGCTTATCCATGTATCATAAAACTCTTTCACATTGTGAAAAAAAAGCTGAACAGAATTATATAATTTACAACTTCCCTAAGAAAAAGTGATGCAGGTAACCATACCATAAGTTCGAAAGCCAGCAAAAGTAATATTTTAGGTTAAAAGAAACGTAATAAAAAAAATCTCTCATCGTAGGATTACAGCAAAGCAAACAAAATATTATTTTTTATTTAGTTATAGGATCAAAGGTAGCTAATGAGCGTTCAAAGTAGAATCTTTTATTTTTGATGACCATTTTTCACCAGATGATATATATAAATCATATCAATGTAAATCTGTATTTTTTTATTATATCAGAAAGTATTTTTTTTTTCATTCCTGTAAATTAATTTTTTTAATCTTTTATTTTCGATATGCTCGCGCCCCCCTTGAAGGGTTATTGCGCCCCCCGGGGGGCGCGCCCCACAGTTTAAGAAACACTGATTTAGGTAGAATATTGTAATATTATTGTAAAGTAGTAGTTTGTACAAAAACTCTCTCTTAAACATCGAAGCCATGGTTTCCCAGCAAAACTTCCACATAAGCATTCACGCGCACTCACTACGTAAGTAAAAGAATATTGGAAATACTGACTACAATTTTATAATTTTTCTTATAAGCCAAACTAGTATTTATATAACTTTGCATTATTTTTTTGTAATTAGCTGTTCGATTTGAGGTATTGTTCAAAACGGCCTGTTTTTCCTAATCCTTATTAGATCAGTAATGTATTTATACAATATCTTTTGCATGCCTGATTTTATTTACCAGTATTTCTTAACGCTATACATTTATCATAAGAAGTGAAAAATGACTTTTTGGCACCTGCATTTAATCACTTTTTTCACATTTTGATTTAGTATTTTGAAAGTGGTGATATTAAGTTAAATTATTTAAGCTTGTATCTACCCCCAACCCTGGTCTATCTTACACTATATTTTTTTACAGTCATATCTTGGTAAGTTTCAGGTATCGTTGCGCCAATACCAGCGTTTCCTTTGTTGTTTTAAGTTTCACCTAATAAATCTTTGCCAGTGATTTTTTACAACGAACATTTTACCTCAAAATAATTAATAGAAGTGGAATAAAAAGAACTCTTGATTCAACAAGAATAGGGTTAATCAAATATATATAAGAATAGGATATTATCGAAACTAAAAAAAGATAAGAAACATTACATCCGACGCCATTACAATATTTTTTTTTCTATTTCTCTGAGGGAGCTTATATAACTAAATTAGAGTTGAATAGAAAAATAGGTAACAAAAAAAAATTACTATGATTGCTTTTTTTAATGTTTTTACTAGTTGATATAAAAATCCTTCCTAGACATTCATATAAGGAAGCATTTTTAATTTGGTTCAAATTTTTCTGTGAATGAATCTCTAATAATCGAGAAACTATTTCACCAATATAAGGTATGTCGCAATCAAATATAATGTCAGTAGAATAATAATCCAATAAATTAAAAGCGCTTTGCGAAGTCATTTGAAAATGGACATTGAAAAATATGAATATTTTTTGTCACAATTTGGACGAGTCGACAGATGCTTTTTATCATATGAAGTGTAATTAACAGTGACAATAAGGATAAGAGTCAGTGATTTTAACGTAAAAATTAACTATTAAAATGATTTTGATGCAAGGGCGAACAAAAAGGGTAATTTATAATATTTTGAAACTGCCCCAAGGAATCTTATATATAGCTATGCAAAGTATAAGTAATTGTTACTAAAAATACTTTAGCATTTATTGATTGTAATTACTCATTCATTTCTAAATGTGTGAAAGATGATTTATTCACAAAATATATGGATTATAATTCCCTTGCTTACAGTACTACGTGAATTTTTATTTAAAAGTAACTAATAAAATTAGAACAAATATTTTATCACGCTGTTTTCTCGAAGCACTGGTAGAAAAGGATGAACTACCCCAAGCTAATTTTGTCTTGCGTAAAAAGATTAAATAAAGAGAAATATCTCGGTAGATTTTCTAATCTTTTAGAGGTGGTAAAAATATATTTTTTAACCCCAAAGGCGAAGAATTGGAAACATTAGACAGCTAATGTTTGTTCATGGACTTGGTATTTTTAACCGGAATACATTTGTGAAAAATTAAGCTATTAAAATTTTCAACTCCAAACGAAAAATAAACGTGTAACTGATTTGAAGTTATCTATAAAAGCATTTAAAACTTAAGTTCAGGTATACATATCGTAAAATCCGACCCATGACACGTAGTTTGAACACAAGAAATAAGATCGAAACTTAAGGGTAAGTGTTGTACGCTGGATATAAAAAATATCGCTTTAAAAATAACAAAATAAGTGAGCTTAAAAAAAATTTTTTACCTTTAGATGTATTGAATCACTGTTTATTTAAAAAGAAATGATTTGCCTTATGAACTAAAAGAGTTGTAGTTTTAGAAGTATACTATTTTTTAAAAAGTCTAGGAAAATACCTCGAATAAATGACTTAAAAACATAAAAGAAATGTATACTAATATTTCAGATTTCTTCGTTAAAAGAGGGTGCGCGTTGTGCAGCAAATATAAAAATAAATTAAAAATATCAGCTTGAAAGTATAGGTGCGCGTTATACATAGGTGCACGTCATACACCGGATTTTACCGTAACTGGTTTTTCAAAAAATAATCTTGCACACTTTTCAAGGAAGTAGAAGGGACTTACAAAAATAATTTTGACTTGGGAATATTTATTATTGATCGGGAAAAGCTTTTGAAAAAAGGTAAATACAATCTGAATCAATATACACTGGTGTGCAAAACTTAAGCAACAATGTAAAAATTTAGCAGATAGCCATGAAATTGCAGAAAAGGAGGTCTGGAGATCAGTAGAGGGAACACGTAAGTCAGTAGAAACGTCATGCATATGCAAATATCAGGAACAAAACGTCAGAAGCGATGTGAGCGTACGCAAAACGCGTGATGTCGGCGCGCGCTGCTCAACAGTAGAATGAAATGAAGGACGGAGACGTAATTCACCATATTCTCTGCAAATGCCAGTGAGTCAGTTCGTGAAATATGGCTAGAAGAAATCATCTGGATGACTTCACACGTGGAAGAATGATCGAAGCTGGAGGAGGGGCGTACTGTCACCAGTGTAGCTGCAGAGTTCGAAATCAACAAAGTGTCGTTTCGCGCGCTTGGAAAGCGTTCCAAACCACAGGTACAGCTGTTAGAAGGTTGGTGTGGCCGCCCGAGGACCACAACTGCAGAGGATGACCGATATATCATCCTGCAGGCGAAAAAAGTTCGACAGCAGTCAGCAAGCGCCATTGTTCAGAAACTGTACAACAACAGGTTGACAAGTGTAGAGGTTTACTGTGACCAGACGCCTTCACAAAGGGGGCCTGTTCACCCGCCGACCTGAACGCTGCCTCCCGTTGAAACATGGCCACCGAAGCCACCGTTTACAGTGGGACAGAGAGCACAAAAACTGGACAACTGATCATGGAGTCGTGTTCTCTTTACGGATGAGAGTCGGTTCAATACCAGAAGCGATTCTCAACGCGTTTGATTTGGAGAGAGATCGGGACCCGGTTTTATCCCAGTAACATCAAGGAAAGAACATCGTTACGGTGGTCCTGGAGTTCTTCTCTGGGTTGGCATTAAGCTGAATGGCGGAACTGAGCTTCCCATTTTCGACAGAGGGTCTGTAACCGGGGATGGCTATTGTGAGGAGGTACTTCTTCCCCATCTGCATCTTTTCCGAGGTGCCATTGGCCCAGACTTCATCTTTATGGATGACAATGCACTGCCACATCGCCCTCTTGCTGTTGAGGAGCTGCTGGAAAGTGAAGATATCACTCGAATGGATTGGCCAGCGTGCTTTCCAGATTTAAATCCATCAAACATGTGTGGATGCTTTGGGGAGACGATTGCCACACGCTCACATCATCCGGAGTACAACCAACAACTCAAACAGATGTTGATTGAGGAATGGGCACTCCTACCTCAAGAAATGTTCACCAGCTGGTTCTGAGTATGCGGAGACGTTCAAAGCAACCATTGTAGTAAGAGGGGCATATACCATATTCAGGAACATCTGCTTGTTGTTCTTCCTGTTGGATAGACAATCATGAGTCACGATACTATGCGTTCAATAAAGCTTGTTTTTGTTTGATTCCATACCGTATGCGTTGTATTCCTTTTCAGTGCCGATGCTTTCGTCATCCTTTACGTACATAATATTCTCCCTCATTTCAGAATTTCATGTCTCTCAGATGATTTTTCGTGAAGTTATGGCAATAAACCCACCTGTTGCTTAAGTTTTGCACACCAGTGTACTATAATCAAGTCAGTAGCTGTAAATTCTGTACATCTTTTTTAGGAACATACAGTGGGGGCCAAAATTGTAGACACTTTTTTAAATTGTTATGTTTTTTAAGTTTGTATGCTTATAGAAGATTTTACGTTGCACAAAATGCTAAGTATTTTATATCATTTTAAAGGGAATAAAACATTGAATTCAATAAAAATTCAAAGATTTGCAACTCATAAAAAGTTATGCCGTAATAACTGTTGATATACATTAGATACTAATGATAGCTGTGAGTTATCAGAGCATGGTGACGGCTACTTTTATTCTTTATTACAACTTTACATCGATGTTTCATTTAGCTGAAAATAGTTTTAAGCTCTTCCTTAGTTATTACATGACGCCAGGAAACATTTATATCCTTAATTAGTTCCTTTTTATTTCATGAGTACCTCATTCTAACAAGAGTTTTCAAACGGTGCCGCAAGTTTTCGATAGGATTGAGGTCAGGACTGTTTCCTGGCAAAGACAACCACCCATTGTTATTAGTATGGTACCAGTGTTTCAATTACTTTACTGTGTGACAAGGTGCAGAATCTTGCTTAAAAATAAATGAAGCATTGTTGGTAAATAAATACTTGATGGAAGCCAAAAGTTTGGATTCTAGAAAGGTTTTACAAACGTGTGGCGCAGTATAGCCAAAATTGGCTCTTGCGCCATTAAACAAAAACACTCACTTCCTCTAGAATGGTTTTAATGTATTTTTTATGACATTCAGAATCATATCGATGATATAAAGGAGACCGATACCCTCTACTGATAATCATGACTAAGTGATAAAACTATGTGGGTACTTCACAGTTGCTGGATGCAGTCAGGATGTAGCATTTCTGCTATTTTATTCCTTACGTTTTTTAGGCTATCACTAGCGAATAACGATAGTTTAGTTTCGTACTTCTATACAACTTGTGACCAATAATCATTTGTCCAATGAATGTGTTCCATTGCCCACTGTAGTCCCTTTTAGAGCTGCTGTAAGTTGAGATACGGCTTTTTTTCGTGGAATTCTACCTTTCAGTCTTACATCTGCTAATCTACTCCTGATTGTTTTTGAGATGCCAGAAACACCAGCATCACTCACATCATTTCCAATGGATATCCATGAAATTATTTTATCTCTGAAACATAGTATTTTTGTTCTTCTGTCTTGTTCTTTCCACAGATGGCCATTTCCTGCTCTTTTTTATTAAATTTGTCTCCTGACATCTTAAACAAAACTCTCAGTCTCCAGATGTAGTCACTAAACTATCCACCTGTTATGTAATTTTAACAAAGGAAATACCACTTTCTCGTCTTATATGTGTCCAATCTATTCTCTTATTTGATGTCATTGCTTTTTGACTAAATATCATTGTTATCCTGGCCAGAAAACAGTCTTGACCTCAATCCTACCAAAAACTTGTGGCCCTGTTTGAAAGCTCGTGTCCGAATGAGGTACCCATGAAATAAAGTGGAACTAATTGAGGATATAATTGTTTCCTGGCATCATGTACTGAAGAAAGAAGAGCTTAAAACTATTTTCAGCTCAATAAAACATCGATGTCAAACTGTAATAAATATTAAAGGCAACCTCATTAACTTCTGATAACTCACTTCTTTCATCAGTATCTAATGTATATCGACAGTTATTACGGCATACATTTTTATAAGTTTCAAATATTTGAATTTTTTTTCTATTGAATTTAGTATTCAATTTCCTTTAAAATGATATAAAATACTTAGTATTTTGTGCAGTGTAAAATTTTCTATAAGCATACAAACTTAAAAAAATTGTCCACAATTTTCGCTGCCACTGTATAAATATTAGTAAAATTGCTCAATCCATAGCTGAATTATTTCAAAAGAAGTATAAAAAAATCATTTTAGAATTACAAAGTAATGTATTAAAACCTCGCTTTAAGAATGGAAACTTTTGAAACATAAAGGACAATAAAATGCACGCCTTCTTTTAAAAATTAGCATTTAATTTAAATCGTTGTTTGATTCTATACATTGTTGTGACACCTTATTTTCTACAACAAACATTATAAATTTTTTTAAAAATTCGAAACCTACTTTAAAAACAGTTGATGATTGAGATGATAATCGTAAATTGCTGTATTTGTGAAGTTAGCAAATTGTATGAAATTCCTAGTTCCACACTAATTGTGCTCCTTATTTTACTTGATGCCTCCATTAATTATGTATTTTTTGTTCGAGAGAGGCTTTGGTAGGAATATTGCTGGGTAACTCTCGTCTGACTACGTCTTATGTATTTTTGTAATTTGTTTTTTTACTTTTTTTTGCATAATATTGTGATTTAATTATTCTAACTCTTCCATTAACTCTATTTTATTAATTCATTTTTATAAACTATTAATGTATTTACAAGTAGTTTTGCTTTATTCTATCTGTTTTTACTTCGTATATTGCATTTCGATTTTCCAACACTACACTTATTCTTTACATGTTTTTTGATGCCTCCAAAAATGCAAGAGTATCAATATTTAAATAAGGTAAGACAATATTTGTCAATTATATAAAATGCGTGTCTTGGTCTTAGTAACTCGACTTGCGAATCTCCATGACATTATCTTTCTTTAATACATCCAGGCCAAAATAAATGGAGATCACCTTACGTAAATATGCTTTTATGCTACAATATTTATTTAAATACATAATAAAGATCTAGAAATAACTTTTTTATGTGTTTAAAATCACTGTTAAATATATTCCTGTGTGTGTGATGCATGTATTTTTTTTCACTGATGCATTTGACATATAATCCAAAACTACAAACTGGAAGTTTGCTACTTAATGCTACTTTTATCTCTAGTGATATATCAAGATGAAAATGGATTATAAGCACAAAAAAAAGTTAATGTATTCCCAGATGGTCGAAATACCAGTCCCTGTTTTACAAGGAATATGCTAAAATGTTTTCATTGCGCTCTAAGTGAATATTTTTGTAACAAATACGTATTTAAGTTGACACATTATTGAGAAATACTTTGGATTATTTATTAAGGATAATTTTAGTATTAAGTAGTATTATTAGTATTATTTAAATTATTTTTTATAATTATTTTTTTATTATTTAGTATTATTTAAAGTTAAAAAAAATAATAATAATAAAGATAACCAACCAAATATTTAATAAATAAAAAAATTAAAATAATTCTAATCTTGAAAATGAATAATTATTTGTATATAAAGAATATTTTTAAAAAATATTTCTGTTATTGTATTTAATGTTAAAGTTAATTAAAATCTATTGTAAAAAGAAATAAATTATGCGACTAAAACTGTGAATAATAATAAACTTTACAATTATTTTTACAGACCAATTTTGTTTAAAAACAATTATATACATGAAACAATTTTGAAACTGCAATTTTAAATTTAACACAGTTAATTTTGAATTACGACATAATTTGATTTTTTAACACTTAGTTATTAAATATTTTTGAAGTTGAAAATGTTTCTTATGAATATGATCCCTAATTCAGCAAGTAACATTTTATTTTTTAACTGTATGTAGTATAAAATAAACAACCAAATAAAAATACTTAATTAAATTCAAAATGAAATATTCAAATATATGCACACATATATTCAAGGCCAAATTTTAAAAAATATATTTAAAAATGGAGAGATAAAACAGAAAAAAACTATGTATTTCATACATAAAGTATAACAGGGATAAATTATTTTACTCATCATGCCTTGTTAAATTAAAATGATAAGGAGGTCACTCCTTACAAATAAATATCCTTAGAAAGGACATTTGTCCTTAATTCAATTGTTCTCATAAATGTCTCTCCCTGAGTGTATTAATTGTAAGGTGATATAATTTATCGAATTATTTTCGCTCCAATGGCAACATAGTTGTAAAATTAATTAAATTGAGCCTAAAATATTTCAATATATTACTTCTATGTAACAAATAATTCCTTTGTTCATCTAGTTATCGGCATTACAAAAAATATTCTATATTTAGCGGAAGTAAAATAAAAAGTTCAAAAAAGGAAGTGAGACGATATTTTTATGTTTTTCTGTTTTTATCATGCATTTGTATTATTTTTAATGACCCCCATGTAAGCAAATAAGCTATTCTAAATAAACATAATTTCAGTTACAAAAATTCCGAATTATTGGATTTTTGCATTGATTTTATTTTTATTTTCAAGCAATTTCCCCGTATTAAAAATTATTAATTCTTTTAAAATATTAGAAAGGTTGTGTGTCTCGTAAAAGAGCCACAAATAGGTAATCAAAAACTATTTACTAGTGATAGAATTTCCATATTAATACTTGTTTCGACATATTTCATTACGTCATCTGTTATTATATGATGTACAAATGAACATGTGTGTGTGTGTGTGTATGGGCAAAAAATATAATATATATGTTGCCAATTTTTTTCTTTCCTTTAAATTTCAATTTATAGAGTTTTTTTTTCGTATACTTGTTGTTTCAAGTGATTCTTATTTTTAACAGGATTTGTATAAAATTATGGAAATATAAGGTTCTTGCGATTATCTAGAGCTTAATTGGCTTTTAGTGAGTTATAATATCAAATCTTTGAAGGCTGTTGCTACTAAAAAAGTTGCATTTAAATTTCTTGTGTAAAATTTACATTTGGGATATAGTGGTGGCAACAAAATAGTTCTATCTCGTCGACATCTTACGTTAGTCTCTCACTATTCTTCCATAACTCCTTAAAAGGTTACTACTCTCTAGTATCATCGCCACTCTTTGTTCCTGCCTCTTATGATCTCTATCTACATTTCTGCATTTTCCTTCATTTGTTTCCATGGTTACCATAGAAAGGTGTAGAATATCAATCAAGTACTTCAGTGATTCAGGTTGCCCACAGAATATCATGTTTATTGTTCGGATAATGTACTTGTCGGATGTGTGTGTATGCTTCTCACATTTATCATAGCTAAAATGACAAAAAAATGTGTTAGGTTTTTCTTTACCTAGACTATCAGTTATTCTGTAATAGAGATGGTAATGAGATCCGATTTAATACTGTCTCAGTTATTCAAGCAAACGTTGTTTATAGGGTATTGTTTCCAATACTTACATATGATTAAAAGAACTCACAGTAACTGAATGTTCGAATTGTGACAGTAATTGTCCGTGCCTTTCTTTTTTTTTAATCAGAGTAGTCCTGTTAGATAAAAGCAGTCGATAAAGTTTGCTATGTTCTATGAATGATAGAAGGTAGGAAAAATATTTATTACTATAAACGACTTATACAAATAAAATTTGATAGGAAAAAATACTGGAACATAATTACAATGAGTTATTTAACCCTCAACTTCGCAATTTTTTAAATTTCTATGAAAAAATTATACCAGCTTGTTCTCAAGTAATAATAAAAGGGAAAAATATTAAACAAAATTCAGCAGTTTTAAATTGAATTTCAGTCATATTTTCGTTTGTTGCAGAAGTACAACATTGTAAATTACAAAACTTTTTTTATATATGAGGATTTTTTTATCATCATAAAAGGTTTAAATTTCTTACCTGGTAATTTATTTCCTCAATAAATAAGAGGATGCTTAGAGTATAATGGATTATTGTTATAGCAAAAACACAGTTCTTGGGGCATCAAAGATTTTTATAATTGTCGTGATTTCTGGAAAAAATGTACTTGCATCTAGTGACAAAATTAGCATGTATTTCGCCGAAGTAATCTTTTTTTTCTAAGGTAAGTGATTTGTAGGTAATTAAAAAAAATATTGAGTCTGTTAATTTAAAATAAATCATATGTTGCAGAAATGCAACCGTGGGAAGTTAAGGGCTAAATTGTTCCGTAAGTGAATTGTTTTCATAATGGTAACAGAATCTTTCATTTTTAAATATAGACAATATTTTAGCATTTAGCATTATATTTAAAATGTAATAAAATAATAATGGTTGTAAGACGTAAAATTATTTTTTAATATATATTAAACCTAATTTTTTTACCTTTTTTTTAAAAAAATTTTATACTCAAGAAAACATTTGAAAATTAAATAGTTTTATGTTGTTATATGTATAATATTTATATCCTTACAATTAAACTACATTATTTATTATCAAATTAAAAGCTAATATATCAAAGAAATTACTTATATTAACTAATCATGCATGCGACTTCATGCTGAAGAGGTACGCTGTATACTTTTCCGAAAAACATTCCGTTAACCGGTTTCAAAGTACTTTCATATTATTACATTCTCTATATAGTTTTTTATTCATTACATAATCTCTTCTGCAGTTCTATTAAATATGTGTGTTCTCCTATATCATAAATGTTCTTTTTAATGCATTTGTATCATGTTTAATTGATAGGCACAAAGTGAAAAAATCAAACTAAATTATTAAGTGTCTACCTTATTTGTGTAATTTTCACCTCCACACTTATTATTCCAAATAAAACAACTGCAAATAAACGTATACTGCATAAAATACAATACGAAAAAGGAGCGAAGAAACTCGTCAAACTTAAAGAGGTCACAATGAATAAGTAAAGTGTTTATTCAATACGTATTCGATCGGTGAGAGGTCAGGGTAGAATGCTAATTAAGGAAGTGTTTGTGCTTCTTATAGAATACGTTTGTTGTTGCGTAAATGTGCAGATGGGGATAATTCTTCTGATAAAATGGCTTCTCTTGGGCTATTATAGTGTCGTAAGTATAGTGTAAGTGTCAAGTAATCTGTTATTGTGTAAAATCGTGCCTCAAAACATGCTGCCCCATTGTGGGGAAGTAAGGTGTTTTACAGATGTGGTTGAATTGGATTACCCACGTTGTACTACATTTATTAACAGTGACTATCTTCGAACAAATAGAAGTACGACTCTTCGTCTAAGAACATTCCATTACCCACATCGCTCTATCCTAGCACCATTATAAACATAATCACTTTTGATGTGGATTCTTCTTAATGAACGCCATAATTGCAGAGCATTGGCAACCAATAGACGAGTAATAGTTCAATAATATAGGAACGGCAAATGTCACCTTCAAATGATACAAAATAGTGACTGAAGCACCTTGCGGGGTTACCACTGCTTTTTGATAGTGCATCTATCCATTCATGCTGACGTCAATTTCGTGGTACTGAAACCCTCAAAATTCCCAGCATTTACGTATTCCAACCATCTTTGTCATAGACGATGCAACGTGTAGTATCAGATAAGGTATGACATACGAACTACCCTTATCTGACACCCAACTAGTCCATACGTCACAAATTTCATCTGCCAATTACCTACTCCAAACATCAAAACTCATCTGTGTGTTCCCTTTTACCCTCTGGCAAAGTACCCTGAATCTTGAAATATTGTCGATCTGCTAGAACTTCCTACTTTAGTTAGTCTAAAACTATCTGCTGTTACCTTTGTCTTCTGAAACAAGAATCATACTTCACAAGGATGACTAGCAGAAATAACGGTATGTGTATTGTCCTTTCTGAACCTTCTTCCTTTATAACCTAGTTAATGTATCCTAGAGCTGCGTATTTTGTCAGCATGTATTGTGTGAAATTGTCTAACGTAATTTTTCTCA
Organism: Trichonephila inaurata madagascariensis; assembly: GCA_019973955.1. Classification (NCBI taxonomy): domain Eukaryota; kingdom Metazoa; phylum Arthropoda; class Arachnida; order Araneae; family Nephilidae; genus Trichonephila; species Trichonephila inaurata. Next base: position 16,296 of record BMAV01001234.1, read on the forward strand.
GCAATCCCCAATTTTGCATTTTAATTTACAGTAATTTAAATATAAGTAATATACTATAGATAAGAGAGAGAGTTATTCATAAAACTGTTATATATTCATTATACGCGATTTGATTTTTATTAACGTAACCCAAAAGTTACGCAAGAGCTATTGGCTATTTATTGACTATACAAATGCAAACTATACATATATATTTCTCTAATACTTTACTAAATGTTTTGAATAAATAATAGCGTTGAATAATTATATTTTATGAATATGAAATATTTCTTTTTATTTTCAGTAATTGTACTAATATTTTTAAACTTTGTTATTATTATACATGTACAATGTATCCGAAATTAAAATGCATGACTTCAAGGCAACCTGTAACCGAAACATCACATCAGAAAAGTAGTAAATTTTGTGATTATCTTATAAAATTATTAGAAGTTTTATGCTGGGACGCAAAATAATTAATTTCAAGGATCAGAAGTAATCTCAAATTTCAGTACAGAACTAAAAACGTAACTGTACTTTATGTGACAGGCGTTTTTTTCTTTCAATGATTTGTAAAACATCAGTAGTCCTGATTTAGCTACATATATGAAAATAAATGAGATTATCTAGTATTTGTTTATTATAAATTCATTATATGGTCTTGTCAATCAATTTATTCTCGTATTAAATATTTCGAAGAAACCCGATATGGGTTTGCAAATCCTTCAATTTAAAAACCCTAATCCATTTTTACGATTATTAATTACTTTAAGGTTTAGATTCAATTCAGTTTCATTTCAATTTTCGTTTTACAATACTGAGAAAGAGATTTCAAGTTATGATGTTATTACAAATTGGAGCTGCATTGAGAAATAAAAAGATAGTATGAGTGAAAGTAAAAATTTTATAAATAAATATGAAAAAAATTGGCACCTCATTAGATTTCTCAAATATCGACATAAATAATTTTCACTATCTTTTATTAATATAATTTATAATTATTTTAAATCATTTGTGCAATGGTGGTTAGTAGAAGCATTCAATAAATTTTACCCAGGTTTTTTTATTTTGAGTTTTTGCATGTTTTAAATTTTTATAACTAAGTTCACAATAAAATATTAAGTTATTTATAAAACAAATAAGCAAGTAATTGCATCTAAATTAATAAACAATTTAATCACCTTTTTAATATAGATGGGAGAATTCGGATCCTTTATTTATAAGCTTTTATTTCAGTTCATATAAATATTTATCTGGATCTCAAATTATGCATTGAGTTTAACTCGTAATGGTAACACATGCAAATACTCATAACTTGTGCCTGCATTTTTCAATTTTACACAAACATTTAAAAGAAAAGAAAATTTAAATATTTAGCATAATGAAATGTAATAAATATAATAATTGTGATTGCATTAATTTTCTATCCATAAGTTATCTAAATTACATTCTAACTCTTTTACAGACTACATTGAAAAACTAATCCTAAAAGTCGTGCGTACTTACACTAATTCTGAACTTAGTGTGTTAAAAATCTGCCTAAGACAAAGAATTGAATAACATAAATCTAAGAGAAAACCCAGCTAAACAACACCAAGTTGATGAAAACGAAATAATTTTTTCCTCGTATTATAAGCTCTATTTCTCATTATTTCCCGACACGTGAATGGAATAATGGGAGTGTTCCAGACTTTGTAATAGGATTATCTCTTTAGGTGTGTCATGGAACTAAATGAAGCGAACAAAGCCTACAAAACTCCTTACGGATGTAAAGACATTGTATAAATATGTGTATACTTAAGATCCCTTTATTTTCCTTATTCTTTTCGAGTAAAAATAAAAAAAAAGAAATAATGCTATTTTAATCTTATTTTTATATGTTGTATGATTGCAGCCTAGGGAAGGGGGTATCATTGTTATAATTCACAGAGGGTGAGTTCTACATATTTCACTGTATATTTTTGCTTGGTATACTATATACTTTATATCTCAATATGATAAAATAACCAACGAGTTTTAAAATTTGCATCTTTCAATTATTTTGAAGAAAGATTTTTAATAATTTAGAATATAATTAAATTTTAATAATTTAGTTAAAATTTGTAAGGTTTTTACAATAAAATCTTAACATTATGTATTGAGATACGTTGAAACGTAATAATTTTGCTTGTTCGGAAAATAATCTAATGGACCATGGGGAAAATAAAATTTATAATCAAATGTTTAATGTTTCTTATCCTTATTACGTACTTTGAAATAAAAAAAACACCTTTTATAATATAATTTATAAAAATATGATTTTACCTACATGTTTTATTCTGATTTCGTTTGTTGGTATCCGTTCTTCGTATTCCGCAGGAAAAAATTATCGCACCAAGAAGGAGTCGTCAAAATGAAACGAAATTTTACATACGTAATGACTGCTTTCATATAAGTAAGTGATTAGAAAATCAAACAGAAGGATCATTTATTACCGAGAAAAAGGCAAAAGAACGGAGGGTTTAATACCTCTGTTTAACCCTTCTAGCGCGAATGCATGATGTGATACGATCGGGCACTGAGGCATACTAGTTGTGTATGATGTCTTGAGATATTTCATTTCATGTTTATTGTAGCCTTGCCTCTAGTTCGTTCAAACTCGTTGGATGCTCAACTCGCCGTGCCAAATGATCCCAGATATGCTCGATTGGAGACAAATTTGGGGATCGGGCAAGCAAAGGAAGGGTAATAACAATTGGTGACAGTCTTGTGACACCCTTGCCGTGTGAGGTCAAGCATTGTTTGCTGAAAAATGGCTCCTGGGAGCCGTTGCATAAGTGACAACACATGAGGTTGCAGGATGGCATGGACATAAAGCAGGGATGGCATGGTGCCATGGATCAATATTAGGGGCGACCGTGTATTGTAGGCAATGGCACCACATACTATCAAACCAGCTGTGGGAGTGGTGTGTCGCTGTAAAGCAAATGCAGGTTTGAAGCATTCATCACGGGGTCTCCACACACGAATACGATTGCCATCACTGCTGAGATTGAATCTGGATTCGTCGCTAAAGGCGACCTTGTTCCCTTTCACTGCAATCCAGTTTCCTCGTGCGTGGCACCAATCCAAACGGAGGAGTCGATGGGCGGACGTCAAGAGCAGCAAACGTAATGGGTGCCGTGATCCCAAATGTCCTTCAGCCAGGCGCCTTCGTATGGTTCGAAAGACACAGGGGCCCCTGGTGAAGGTGCTACCTGTACCTGGATGGCGGCCGATGAAGCAGTTGGCTGTACGCGTGCATTTCTTACGATGTGGCGGTCTTCTCGACGACTGGTTTGTCTAGGGCGTCCTGAGCCTGCTCTTTGTGTAAATGACATCTCTTGGATTCACTGGTCCCAGCACCTCCTCACATCACAATCAGAGCGGCCTAATTGACGAGCTACTCGCCTAGCTGACCACCTAGCTTCCGTCATGCCGATGATTCTCCCCTGTCAAACTGCTGCGACAGCTGCTCATATTGTCTTCAAAAACGGCGTAATGGCATGTCTACCTCAGCTCTTCCTTTGTAAACGATTCAGCTCACTCAAACAAGCTTTGGTTACCAGTTTTATACTCCACTGAGAACGATGTTAAACGTCCTCTACCGGCTATACGTAATGCGAAATCACGCTGCATTTCTAATCATTTCCATATCTAATCGACATGTACCTTCATGCCAAGTTTCGTTACGAACCCGCAATTATTTCTTGATGCACTAATTTTTTTTGTCTATTTGTGTATATGTTATAAGTTTTCAAACTGTTATTCCGTATTCATTTAACACTGCATAGAAAATACTAGCAATATTTCTTGATTAATTATCTCCTATGATACAGATGTAATTTTTTAAATATTGTTGTTTATTTTTTATCATTAAATATCTTGTGTTATATGTTTATTATTACTATTATATGATGCGTGTCATTGTACATAAACAAATCTAAAAAATACATCAAAATCGAAATAGTCTTTAGTATACTACCCTTTTTGAAAATTGCAAAACTATGAAATAACCAGAAATTTATTTAAGCATTAATTTTATTAACACGCGTTTGCTGCTCTCATAAGAAAGTAAAGCGACACCTTTGAGGTTAAGATTTTCATTTAACATTACGTAGAAAGATATCTGGTGTGAACGTTGGAGGATTGCAGCACGAATAAAAACATTTCGAGGCTATCTGGGAGTCTCTTGTTAATAAAAATATTAAATGAACGGTAAAATTCATAGAGCTATGAACTATAATAAGGCTGAAAATCTATATATCCTGTTCAGTACCGAGAGCAACGATGAGGATCTTGTATGTGGCATTGCCTTGAATTGATCAATTTCTGAACGTAATCGAGGAATGGTATTTCAGATGGCTTCCATTTGATATTATATATCAGATGTACTATCTGCCTTTCAAGCTATCCAAACAAGATACTAACCCAGTGCTTCTCAAACTTTCACTACTGGCGACCCAATTTTCGATCATAATTTTTATCGCCCCTTATACAATATTAAAGAGCTTTGCCGCTAAAGCTACCATCGATTTTAAATTATAAACCATACAAATTCACAAAAAGTATTAAATTTTGTATTTTTACTTTTAAAGTAAAAATATTTTTAAGCAAAATTATTTTTTATAAAAATATATATTTTAAAAACAAATTAATTTTTTTTAAGTAATACGATAATTATCATGTTATTTTTGTATCTATAATTTTTAAATTGGAACACATTGAAAAAATGATATTTATTTAAAGATTTATTTCTCCCATCATCCATTTCTAAAAGTTTAAATGTCATTAGAAAAATAGTCTAGTCTATGTTGCTCTCTTATCATATCCGTCACAATTAGCATTCTCGCGAACGTCTGCGTGAGTCTGGGTAAACTATTCCGACATCTGCGCAAAACATGTAATTGCAAATGTTGGTATTTTTTGACCTTTGCAGATATAGCTTATTCCCCAGGAGCTAGTATCACTTTTTAGTGCGACACCGAATAATAGGCGATACCAATTGCCGCAAGTAATTTTGATGCCCAGTTTCCTCATCAGAGGGAGGTACCTGAGCTCTGACGATGCAAAATTTATTTTAAGAATTTCGGCAGCCAAGCCGGCACTTCAAGGGACTTTTTACATGCCGAATATTTATGCGACATGGCCGCTGTCGATTTTCTGCATCATGAAAATCTACCGACATTGACTGGGGTTGAACCCGCAAACTTAGTTGCAGATGGCCAACAACAAACCAACTACGCCACCCAGTCTGCACTTGTGGAATTGTAAGGAGAGTAAAACCAAGAGCACGGCAATGAATACAAAAATGTAAAATGATTTTTTTAAACAATGCTATATTATAAATAGATTTAAACGAACTGTGTGTGGTGTGTAATTTGTAATCCTTACAAATTAGCATTTATTATTTAAAGTTAAATAATGAAAAAGAATGTAAAAATTCCGATAAAGAATAATTGTTTTATTTTTAATATTTAAAACGAAAACTTCAAAATGTTTTAACCGGGAGCAGACGCGCATTTGATACTAATGGTAAAAGTCGCGGGGGTGGAGTCACCCAAGATTTTTATAATTATTTTTATTGTACACAATAAAATCACAATTCAGTTAATAATTTAACAAAAGAAAGTATTCTTACCTACTTTCTACCTTTCTTCATTGATAATTTGAGAAAAATTCCAATAGAACCGAATTAAAATGTTTCAAAGGTATACGACATTAATAAAGAACACAAATAACAGAAACTTTTCACGAAAGTTACAGGAATGATATCTGCAAGCAAAACTGTCATATTATGTTCAAATTTTTGTAGTTTGTACCCCGCGCGAACGCTCCCCGGGGTTAAATGTTTAATCAATTTAAAATATAGAATTTAAGTTCTAAAAATGAATTATATAAAACGTTTTTCATCATGCTTTACATGTTTCAGAATACTCATAAAAATAAATATTGGCCAAATAATCCTTCAAAAGGTTTTCTCTGCTTTTCGAAGTGTAATATAACTCGTATAGGCGTTTCCATATTTTTGTACTACTTAGAGAATGCTTTGCAGGAGGAGGTTAATATCACACTTTCCTTATGTAGCGCCATTTGTTATGCTTCCCACAATTTTCAACAGAAGAATTTGATCGTTGATATCCAATAGCATTCAAAATTATAACATCACGCCGTCCTGAAGGATGTTGAATAAGACATCCCTAGAGAAGGTGTCCATCATTTATGATGAATCGTCCATTATCACATTGCAGCCATACTCAATTGAGAAGACGACTTGTTTGACAAACATTGCACTATCCGTTATACTAAGTGAGTTTATTTTAACCGTAGTCAATGATTCTGCATGAAGGATATAATGCTCAGATAAATTCTTGCATAAAGCATACGATACAGAAAAAACGACTAAGAACGTAAGGTAGAAAAAGCAAAGGACGAAATGTTTTCCATGATAATGCAATGGTAATGCACTGTACGAAACGTTAATATCATTCGAGTGTGATGTCTACCGTCCAGTGCTGATGTCAAATTGCGTAATCACTGCAGGGGTTTCTACTCAGCATGTTCTCATGGTCCAACGTACTATTACGTTTTATGCGTTATGTGATTTCACGATACGAATGTCTACCGTCACAATAGTCAAACATGTGCTCTCTTTTGTACTCCGTTGACTGTCCATATGAAACTTTTTAGTTTGGGTCATGCATTAGGCCTCCTAATCAATCATTTACAGCAGTACAATGACGATACACACATTTCAGAACAACTTTTAAGTGATTTCTTTCTAGTTCTTTCTACAGGGTGTCCCCGAAAACAGTATACAAACTTGAAGTGGAGGTAGAGAACATCATAAGAAACCATAATTACATAGGAAAGCATGAGCGGAAAAGTAACCCTAAAGAGATAAAGAGACACAAATGCAGTAAAGTGACAACCCAGTGTAAAAGGTTTATTACAAAAACAAAAACCAATAATAAATAAAAAAAAAAGTATGGCATTGAAACGTTCCAAGAAGTGTTTGAAATTGCTGGATGTATTCACGCACTTCACCGAGGTGACAAGGATTGTCAGACATGTTTGAAAATACCGAACGTTTCACAGATCGTAGCAGCAGTGATGGATATCCATGCCACCAGGTCCTTTTCAGAATTGTCGCGTGTGTTGTCAATCGTTGCTAGGAAAAATTCATATTCCGTCACGTTCTGATGCAATCGAGCGAACTTTTGATGATTCTGTTGCCGCCTCGTTAGATATCTTTCCCCATACAACTGAAAAAACATGTCCATTATCGTTGGCTAGACCGTATATGAAGTGGATATCTTCTAACTCGGCGTTCGTATAACATTTCATGTTGATCGCACAATGTTAATGTCTAATATGAGGAAACTACATGTTTCGATCTTGCGAGCTCACATACAGCGCCACCTATTGCATTCTGCCCATGCTGTTCTGTTAATTCTGACTCTCTACCATGTTCTCTACATCCTCTCGAAGTTTTACACAGGACACTTTGGATTGATTTCTTTCCTTTATAATGCTAATTTGTTTTCTTTTTTTAGAAATTAACAAAATATAACAAATAATAATAAGAGTTCACTCGTACTAATAAATAAATTTAATTGGTTTCAAAGTGACCGCGTTTTGCAAGCAATGCAGAGGCGCAAACGCTTGCAGAAATTTTCAACAATGAACCTGAAGACTTTTATCTGTAATATACCCCATTTCCGCAGAAGTGATAGCTTTAGTGTCCAAAGTAATGTGTGGCTTAGTGCAGGACCTAGACTATAAAAAGGACCATACGCTGTAACCCATGGGATATAGAGCCGGCTAGTTGGGGGTCATTCTTCAGATGATATCATGTCTGGAAAATTCACTTTGCACCACTCTTGTGTCTTTTTGGCTTTGCAAACTGGTTCAGAGTCTTTTTGAAGCATCCAACTTGAATTTCCGAAATACTTTTGGTCCTACGGAAGTACAACAGCTTCAATAATGTCCCTCTGGTACACTTTTTGATTTATTTTACCGCCGACTTCCACATAAACCAAAGGTGTTCTGCTACGTGCTCCAATTCCGCCCCAGACCATGATTGACTTTGGATATTGGTGATGTTCAACTATTGTCAAGGTGCTTGGAGCTTTCACACACCAGATTCTATCGGTTTGGGAGTTATGAACTTGTTGAACCGTAAAGAGCTTCTCATCAGTGAAAAACAATTTCTCCCAGCATTGACTTGCGGCCCCCTCAAAAGGTTTCGACATCTTCGGAGCCATACGAGTTTGTTTTTTTTTTCAGTGAGAAGCTGAACTTTTCGCAACTTGTAAGGCTTCAGTTCAAACTCCGTTTTTGCTATTTGCTTCACCGATCTGTCACTTAATCGCATGTGGCGAGTGATATGTCTCATGTAAACCCTCTGATTTCTTTGGACTCGCTTTTTGATGGCCTTTCGATTCCTTAAAGTGCTTACAGTGCTTTTTCACCCACTTTCTGGACGTCAACCATCATTGCCAAACTCTTTGAAACGAAAGATTGCATCAAACACTGTTTGCCGAGGTACATTCAGCAAACAAAATGTCGTTTTCCTGCCTGAAACAACTCTAAAATAGCAGACATTTTCCTCGACATTATAAAAAACACATAAATCAAAGTAAAAACTAAGAAATTTATTTAATAATATTTTATTTAAGTATTAATTAAAAAACATGAAAACACCAATTAAAAGGAAAATTTTGTTAACTTTTCCCCAAGGAGGCAAAAATTTTGATTTTTTTGCCAAAAACCGGTTTTTTTTAAAGGGTTTTTTTGTTTTTTCCCTTTTTTTAATTCTAAAAAATTTTGCTTAAAATAACCAAAAATTAAAATTGGCAATTTTCCCTTTTCTAAAAACATCTTTTAAAAAAATTTATATGTTTTCCCTTTTGGCTTTTGAAAATTTTAAAGAAAGAAAAAAATAAAAATTTCAAAAAAATTACCGCATTATAGTATGTAACTTGTAAAGCTGCGTTTTCAGTTTATTCTGCTAGTTTCCCTTTTATGTAGTAAACGTTTTCAAAATTAAGCTTTAAATATTTTTTATGAAGAAGGTTTTCCCGAGCTATTATCCTTTCGTTTAGTGGATATGGATGCTTCATCATTTCATGGATGTATTCTATAAAGGTTTTTGGGCCCTTTTAAAAAAAATTTTTTTTTTTTTAAAAATTTTTTTTAAAAAAAATTTTTTTCCCAAAAGGGGAAAAAAAAAAAAATTTTTTGGGGGGGGGGGGCCCAAAAAAATTTTTTTTAAAAATTTTTTTTTTTTAAAAAAAAAATTTTAAAAAATTAAATTTCCCAAAAAAATTTTTTTTTTTAAAAAAGGGGGGGGCCCTTTTTTGTAAAAATGAAAATTTTTTTTAAAAAAAAATTGGAAAAAAAAAAAAAATTTTTTTTTAAAAATTTTTTTTTTAAGGTTTTTTTTTTTCCAAAAAAAATTTTTTAAAAAAACTTTTTAAGAACATGAAGGCTACATTTCCGTGCTTCTGTAAAATCCGAAAATTGGTACTTACCAAACGAATAAGAAGTGCATAAAAAACAAGGAAATAATATTTAATATTTATCAAATTAATAATTAGGACATATAGAGTTTTTTTGGAGCATAAAAATTTAGTCTGTATAATCAATTCATAGAAGTTCATCAGAAATAATAAAAGTGGTTCATGGAAAATTTAAAGATTTTACTGTGAATTGTATTTTAAAATAATATAAGTTTGTGCATTTATTTGCAGAATATGAAATTTAATAAGTTTACACCAATTAACAAGAAGATCGATGCTATGCATGTTATGTTCATTGATGTAATGCCTTATTTACCTTACTCTTAAGGATGAAAAACAATTTTTTAAGGGAAAGTGTTGTATTTTACATTAAGGTATCTGACTACGTTTGGAACCATGATTTTAAAAAAGAGCATAAATGTATAATTTTCATGATATTTAGTGTCACTTAGATTAGAATACATGTATAAAATTGTTTTAAGGGTTATGACAAAAATTATTTAAATACAATATTTTGGCAAAAATTAACTTAGAATAACCTTTTTCCCAGTTCTTCCTTTTGTAAAATACTTCTATTGTATTATATTTTCTGTAATAGCGCAGACCTCTGTACAGAGGTTCAAATATGATTTTTTAAAAATTCACATTATTTTCAGAGTTACAACCCTTTTAAATAATTATCGGCGTACTTTCTTAAAATTTCTCCCTTCTGTTTTCGTAAAACATGGATAAACCGACTTCCAAGTTATGCATTTCAAAAATTCTAGTTGAGCCTCTGTACAGAGGTCCGAGCTGAATACAGGCAAAATATTAATACAATAGAAGCATTTTTTACAAAAGGAGAACATTTGGAAAAAAGTTAGTTTAAGTTAATTTTTTGCCAAAATATTGTATTTAAATTTTTTTTTGTCATAATGTCCTTAAAATAATTTTATACATGTATTCTAATCTAAGTGACACTATATATCATAAATATTATCCATTTACACGCTTTTGCAAAATCACGGTTCCGAACGTATATATATAATCGGATACCTTAAAGTATTTCATTGAATACAAATATATTTACTTTCCATTTTAATGGAATAAGGTAGATACTTATTCATCAATGTTCCTTTACTTTCTTGCTCATAAGTTGTATCCTATATTAGCCTAATGGGCCGTGTGGGTATCTAATGGTTATTGTCATGAACTCATAACTGGAAGTCCGTCCTTGTGCCACCAAAGACTTGCCATGAAGAGGGGGCAGATGTAAGAAAAGTTGGTCGACCTTAAGGACTGTTGGAAAGCTAAAATCTTTTTTTTTAACAATTTGAGATTTTTACATTTTCAAATTGTACAGATTTTAACCTTTCTAAAAATACCTTACTTTAACCTCTAAGGTAATTAGAAGCCCTTAAAGCCTATTTTTAAATAATCATTGAAACTGGTTCCTGCCCATTGGAATGGAGAAAAATGTAAGCAAAGTAGTTCGTTTTTGCTTAAAAGTTGAACGTCTGATATAAACCAAAACATGTACCTTTTTATTGTAAATTGAGACTTCTTTTTTTTATTTACTCACTGTATACATTAAAATCAATTTATCTCAAAATGTAAATTTTGATGTTTGATGTACCTTTTCTGAGAAACTACTGTTCACAGGTATGTAAATGTTTTATGATATATTTATAATGATGGCTAATATATACTGAAATGAACTTTTTGTAAAAAACTCGAAAACTTACTTTTTACAAATTTTTTATATGAAAAATGGGTCAAATTTCGCAATTTTGATAAAATATTTCATAAATTATAAAAAATTCAAAATTTGCTAAAAGCTCATTTCAGTATAATGAAAAGGTGTACTTTAATTGTATGAAAAATTTCAGGCATGTACATATAACACATTTTTAGAAAAGGTACATTTGAAACAGCCAACTTTAAATTGTCAGTATAGAGACAGAGAGAGGTTTCCAACTCCCCTTAAATTTTTAGCGTGGTATAGTAGTTTGAAGAAGGGGTGCCACTTCAGGTGTTGTTCTCGCCACTTGACCATGTTTCAAAATTACGAGGGACTACGATCAAATTTACGCGATCATCAAAACCCTCGAGTAACTGAATATTGCTGTTAACATTCACTCAGTCACTAAACCTCTCTACTATTTTATTTTTTTAAGCGTGAAATGATCTATTATAGTTGGACTATTAAGAGTGTCACTTCTCTTTTTCTTTTAATGTACTATTTCCCTAAGATAAAATGAAGTCATGTGAACAGAAAACAAAGTTCTGACTCCATTAGATCTTCATTATTTTATTACAATTAGCAAATTATATTTTGTACCTTTAAATTCCCCATATAAAATCATTCCTTTAAAAATTATCTCAATTTATGTACAAGTAAGTAAAAGGAGAAGAAAACAGCAAATGATAATAGCAAATATTAAGTAACATGAAGGAAAAAAGTTACTTAATGATTCAATTTATTGGCTATGGAACAAATCTTTTTTCCAATTATTTTTTTAAATTAAAGAAATAAAAAATAGTTACAACACTAAATGCTTTTCAGAAAAGTTAAGGAAAATTTACAAGTGAAAATTATTTGCAAATATATATAAATTAATTGAAAAAAATCATATATTTATTTCACGCAATTGTTATGCCCAGAATTCGAGTGTATTTGATGTATTGCCATAAAGGTAAAATTCTTCGGTTTGTTTAATCTCTAAAATATACTACTATATGATAACACCTTTATAATTTCGTTAATCTCTCAAATTAGATTTGAAATAGAAAAACAAATTAGGTTTAAAATAATGCTTCACATTTCAAAATCAAAAGAAGTATTTTAAAATATTTATTATCATAAGAAACATTAAAAAGATGTAAATTATTCTTTCCCCAGTAGTTTGAATTTTTTTTTAAATTTTTCGCAAGGAATTAATATGTGAGTTTTTAATTAACATGTTGAGATCCTGATTAATTTTATTGCATTAAATATTATGATATTGTATGATTTTACTAAATAAACTAAATTTAAAACTGAAATTTATAATATTCTGATACATAAATTGTTGAATCCAATCTAACTAAAACTGAAGCTGGTTTGAATAGAGTAATTATAGACATGATTGACAAAATAACTAAAGCTTGGAAGATATAGCATTCACGAAATGTAAAAGTAAGACCAGGAACAACATTGAGTTTTAAGGAGATAATTATATTCCTGAGAGGCTTTCATAAGCACTGCTTTAATTTGGTTGATGGTAAAAAAGAAGCACTTTTTTGTAAGCCAATTACGGTATTATCTTTTAGTGTCAGTACTTCAGAAAATTCATGATTAAAAACTTACTTAATTGAACAAATTATGAAGTAAATATCTACAAAAAAAAAAGAGAAGAAATTTGAGAGTTTGTTATGTAATAACAATTAAAGAGAGCATAAATTTTAAAGTGACAAAATATGATTATAAAATGAATACAAATATTTTCCAAACAAAAGGAACAAAGTAAACATAGAAGTAACAGTTTCTTAATAATAATAACAGGTATATTTTAATGTAATTTTCACTTGTACAAGTCTACTGAAAACTCTCATTTTAAGTTATAAGAACAATTTTTGCAAAATATTTCGTAAATTATAGAACTAATCAGTTAACTTCTAGATCTAGAAAAAGGTAAGATTTAACCAAGCAGTTGATGAGGAAACACACTTTCATGTTTTAAAATCAACTCAACTATTATGTTTCATATTAAGTTCCAGGTACTCAATCAATTAACTTCAATAGAGTCTATTATTTTTAATTTAAAACTCAAATAAAGTAATTTTGGATTTTCTGTTATGAACAGAGAACTCTTAGACGACTTTAATCTATCTCTACGAGGAAAATAAAATGTCTGCACCACATTTAATGGATGTTTCAGTTCACCTTTAATGATACCTAATGCCTGGAGCCTGAAAAATCAACCTCAGCCCTTACGTAACAAAAGGATTAAACTTTTGCTTTCTACTTCTTTTGCTGAAGATTGAAAATAGAGAGACCACATGTTGAGTTTAATTAAAATCTCTTATTATGATGAAGTTTCTCGAATATTTTCCCATTCTTGGCAAGATAATGGATTATTCAGAATACCTGTTTCTTTCTTCGAAATTAACCAATTTGAAAGAATCCCGACAGGGAACTTCAAAAAGAATTTTTTCCCAAATACAATTTTTCCATTTTCTATCGATATTCTAAGGTGTATTTTAATTCAACCATACGTCTTTCAAAGTGCAGTTACTTCCAAGAAAGTCTTATCATAATTCGTACATTTATTCTAAGAATGACTCCTTACATGGTTTGAAGATGTATTAGCATTAATTCAATTGTATTCTAAAATGCCTTTTGAGTTATGAATGGCATTTTAGATTGCTTTCTTCATAAACACATAAGTATTTGAAAATTCCAGTACGTACTCAATATTTCATGTGAAATAAAAACATCAATCAAAGATTTGATTTTCAGAAATATACAAGTCTTTCAAAACATAATAATAAACAAGATATTCTTAAATATATTTAGTTTAAATTATTTTTAAAAGAGAAATAATAATTTAAAACAATAAATCGACATAATTTATAGCAAACATTTTTTTTTTCTTTCATAATACTGCAAGAAACATTTTGAAGATGGCAACATACATATGAATTTTAGAAAGTGAATGTTTTTATTTGTTTTAAATACATAATACACCCTTCAAAAACCATCAATTATATTCTTAATAATATAGTAATAAATGTTTTTAATCTTCATTCTCGGTATACATTATTTATTATATGTTACATATTTTCTCATACGGTAATTAAGTATTTTTTTCCATATGTTTTTGCTAATAACATTTTTTTGTAAAGATAATTAATTAAGATAATATGAAAAAAAATTGTGTTCTAGTAAAAATTAATTAAAATTATCTCAATTTTCAATGAAGCCATTATTTATTATTTTGATATTACACTGCTGGCCACTGTAAATGCAACACCCTGAAGGAAGCTTGCAAATAACAGGAAACTTACAACATGTATTAGCGAAGGTAAGATATGCAAATGATTAGAATTTCAGCACAGACACATATCACGCACGCCTGTGGCGCCACCTCAAAGCGCTATCTAAGGTTTGGAGATTTCGACGATTTCAAGTTCGACAATTGTGTTTTTCATGTTGGTTTTTCAAAAAACGATCAGTTATGTCTCGTAGAAAACCGCGATCAGCTTTTGATCAAAAATCCGAGTTCGGCAAAGGAAGGATAGTGGCCTACCGAGATTGTGGATTACCTTTCAGGAAAATCGGTAGTAGTGTTGGACGAAAGCAAACGACTGTAATGCGGATATGTGACCGTTGGATGCAGCAGGTTATGACAGACCAACGTGGTCGATCGCATCCACTTCAGTGCACCACTACACATGAGGACTAGCAAATTGTGAGCATGGCATTGACGGATCGCTCAGTCCCATCACGAACCATAACACAGCACATTGAGCCTGTAACGCATCATTCAATGTCTGCGCGTACCATTCGACGCAGTTTACAGCAGAGTGGTCTGTCCGCAAGACGTCCATTGCTTGGTCTACCCTTGACGCAGAACCACAGCTAATGGGTCGATGAAAAAAGGATGTGGGTGGCAGAATAGATTGAAGTTGTCTTTACTGACCAGTCACGCATCTGTCGTACTGATCGCGGGTTAATTCTTGGACTTGTCTCTGTGCTAAAAACAATCAACTTTCTAAAAGAAACTACAGTGTTTTTCCCCCATTTGCAAGCGCGGAATTTGTATACTTAGTGAAAAGTTACATTAAGAAGCAAATAAGATGCAAATCTCTGAATCTGAGGCTGTATTTATTCTTTTTTGAGAGCTTAATGTTTTAAATCTTTGTAATTCAATACATTAAAAATTATTCCATTCATGTTTTATTTTTTTTCTTTGCATTAATATATTTGCTTACTTCAAAAAAAGAAAGAAAATATTATTGATCTGGAACATACTTTAATTTTAAATTGTTATTATTCCAGTTAAAATGGCTCGAATTAAAGAAATTTAATGTTAAATTGGATAATGAAACTCACACACACACACAGCAAAATAGCAAAAATGTATTCTGAAATTACAAAATCTGATGGATAATTCGTTCTATTATTTAAGTTAAAATACGGAATCACGAAAAAACTAGATACATTTTCAACAAACCATTTAGTGGATAAAGATTTGCATGATCAATGGATTTAAGCAATTATGAAGAAATTAAGGTATCCGACTACCCCAAATCATGATTTTTTCAAAAATTGACAATTTTTTTATGATTTTGTTTTATAGACCATCTTATTGGCTTAATAATAATACCAAGCGTTTTATTTTCCATTCACTAGAACAAAAACTACAAGTGTTTTATTAAAAGAAGATGCCACATAACTTTACACAAGATGTCAAACTTTAAAATGTGTTTTACTCGAAATGTGTTTTTTTCGAAAAACTCAAGCAGGGACAGCGATTGCTCAAAAAGTTTTATAAATAATTTGCTGAAATTTTTTCTGAATAATTCGTATAACAGTAGAAGTGTTTTGACCTTCAGATTTATCAATAACTGTTTTATTTCAAAATTTGCAGTCCTTTATGTGAATATAATCACTGTTATTTTTAAGCAATTTCATATAGTCACTAAGATAGAGTGCTCTAGTTCTTGTAAAAATTAAAATACCTATTATCCTGAAAGTCATGTCAAACATGAATAACAAAGTAACACATTAAAATTGAAAATTTGTTCGAAACGTTTTTGTACAGAGCGGGCCCCGTTTATGTAATTTTTTGTACATTTTCACCAGTTTTTTCCCATTTTAATAATAATAAATTTTTTTTCTGTATTCAGTTTTATGATTTTTTTATTAAAATATACTAAATAAATCTAAAAATCACAAAAAAATCCTCATATCTCCAATTTTCAAAAAGAAAATTGTGGCAAGTAGTCGGATACCTTAAAGTTAAATAAAAAAAATATCCACTCCTCAATTAATGGAAAAAGACCGACTTTTCTCAGTTCTACTGAGGCAACTGATAAAAACATTAATGCAAAAAACTTTGAAAAATCCTTCAACATGAAAATTTTTATAGTAGTTCTTCGTAAAAAAACTTCTTCATCCAAAAAAAAACAAGAGGAAGATAATTTTTATAATGAACATATCTGCAAGTATCTCGATTTTTTTTTTTAAAAAAAACTGTTCTTTTTTACCGATGATAGTAAACATAATAATTTCGTAAGCAATGGACATGACAAAATTCGGTGGAGTAGAAATGAAGAGTTGAAATTCATAAACGTCGTCCTTACAATGAAGTGTGGAGTAGTAATAGTTTTGGAATCATTATTGGTTACTAATGTTGGGAAATTAGCCAATTTTAAAAGTACAATGTATCATCAAAAATAACTGCAGATATTGCGAAATAACTTTCAGATATCTTTAGACTGTTGAGTGCTTACAAGCCTACTTACTTCAGTTTCTTTCCCCTTCAAACAAATTTTCAGAAGTAAGTTCGAAATTTACAGATTAAACTGAAAGTAATGAAACCGTAAATGGCCTCGGCCAAGAACAGTTTAAGGTCATTATGGATTTTTTTTCAAGAAAAACAAAAATCGTTACTTTAAATCTTCTAGAAGCCACATGGGATAAAGGCAGATTCTGCAAAATTCCGAAAGTTTCTACTAAATTAGGTTTTATGTAAAATCTTGTTTGTTTTAAATGTTTGTAAATTAAAATAAAATATTTGAAAAGTATTTTTGTATCAACTAAAACAATTTTTTCTTTACAATCTTGTTTTTTTATGGTCCTGATACATAAGAATTGCTTTAAACAAAATATTCAACCTATATAAATAGAAAAAAACAATTTCCTAAGAATTCAACTTTTTAAAATTTGATATAACGGCTTACAACATAGTTGAACGACTGAGATTATAAATGATTCGACCTAAAATTTTTCATTTGCTGCAACAAAAGCTTTAAAAGAAGTTTTTTCATGCGTGTGTGTGCTTGTCTGTGTGCGTGATATAGAGATATTGAAAAAATTACTATCTTCAATACTCGTTATTGAAAAATACTAAGAATCAATAAAAATTATTATTGAAGAATTAAAAGGCATCATTTACATTAATATGCGAAGATTAAATCGATATTACTTCCTAATTTTGTTAAATGCGTAATTTTGATTAATTAATTCTTAAATGAATTAATTAATCAAAATTACGCATCAAAATTAACTAATTTAATGAAATATTTTGCAGCATTTCATAACTATAATTCTTCAATTCCCTAATTTCAGTGCACTTATATTTTCTCAACATAAGGATATTCGTATATACATGAGATCTTACTGGCCGTTTCTTAAGTATTCTGATTTACACAAATCAAGTCTACATTCGGCTGACCTTTGAAAACTTCAAATATATTGAGAACAGAATACGCTGTAATAGAATTAAAATAAAAACGTTTCAAAACTAAATTTATATAGTCTTTGAAGGAAGTGAAACTAAGGGTTTGGATAATATAATTTTTTTCTTAAAATTATGCTAGCGATTTGCAAATTCAAAATATCTAACAAATTTGGTGTTATAGAATTCAATTTAAAACTTTACCCTAATTATTTGAATACCTGTGAGCATTATAACACCAGTAAAAGGTATCTCGAATGAAAGAAAAAATGCATTCAAGTTTTAAACTTCCTTTCCTAATCAACTGTTGTTTATTTATTGTTTTTTTTTAATTTGTTATATTAAAATTTCAATTACTAAACTAATTCAAGATGTTAAGGCGATATGGTACCCTAAAAATTATCAAACTATCGATTTTTTTTTTTGGCATATGATGCTTTTAATCTTTCTTAATGTGCCTACAAAAAATTTTAGAGTTGTATCTATATTTTTTTTCAGTTAATTTTTATTTTTTTTCTGCATGTGTAGACTAAACAAAACTGCCCGCCCCCTTTTCGATCGTCTGCTGAAAAGAGCGATAAAAAAAGGAAATAATTTTTTTTCTTCACCTGATGGGGGTGTTTTAAACTGAAATGAAATAATTGTTTTGTTTTTATTATATGAGGGTTTTTCTACTGCGTTTTTTTTTGAAGTTCTGTCCTAAAATTTAACTATATTTTTGTACTCTGTGTTCTGAAGAGTAAGAAAAGTTGCTTTACGAAAAAGGAATTTGGTTATTTCTCCAAAAGTTAAATGCCTAGGCCAAAAAAACGTACTAAATCTGCCACAACGAAAGCTTTGAAGGGTGGTTTTCAGATGCTAAGACAAGTTCAGAAGTTTCTCAAAACACTAACTTGAGGTGTGCAAAACTTGAAGAAGAATGCAATTTTTTTCTCGTTTGGATGAAAAATATACTGGTATATCAGATCTCCAACAAAACGTCATTATTGATAAAAATGCATTAACAAATCTTTTTATGTAATACTTGCAAAAATGCTTCTTTAGAGTAAATTTTGGAAGACCTATGTTTTGTGAATATATTCAGGTTTAAAATTATGGAAAAAGTAGAATATTTGTGTACTGTTTTTTTATTATAGTAGTATGAACTGCGCATGAAATAAACTCAAAAATATTGTGTGAATTTTTTAAAATTGTTAAGATAATGTTTTATGAAATATTGACCTTTTGTTTTATATATTCATTA
This sequence comes from Trichonephila inaurata madagascariensis, assembly GCA_019973955.1. Taxonomy (NCBI): domain Eukaryota; kingdom Metazoa; phylum Arthropoda; class Arachnida; order Araneae; family Nephilidae; genus Trichonephila; species Trichonephila inaurata. The sequence continues at coordinate 35,486 of BMAV01001234.1, forward strand.
TACAAGTATATTCTTTTATTCTTGTAAATTTTTTAAAAATTTGTGGTAAGCAGTTTGAAAAAAAACTAATTAACATTACATAAAAGTTTCAGATTATTGGAGGAATTTTATCATGCTATTTAAAAATGAAAAATTTTAAACTCATTTTTCTCCATGTTGAATTTTTGTACATTCACTGTTATTCAAAAAACCCCAAGGCTTTTGATAATTGAAATAAGGGTTTGAAACTTTTTTTACATGTTCTGAAATGTATGTTTTGTAAAACTGTGCATTGAATTAGCTCTAACATGTTTAGTACTTTTCTAAAAATTTCAAAATCAAAATTAATGTTTTTCGAGAATTTTTGTAAGTTTAACTATAAAAAATTAATAAAAATTAAAAAGAGCAGTGAGAAATAAACCCATGCACAGTTTTATGTAGTATATTATAAGGTACTTGAAAAAAATTTTGAAAGAAAGAAACATATTTTAAAAAAACCCTTTGGGGGTTTAAAAAAGTTTAAAAAAATTTAAAAACTTTAAATTTTACAAACATTTTTAAAAAAATTAAAATTTTTTTGTATGGAATTATTATTAAATATTAACCTTTTATAAAATACAATTAAAACCAAATATCAAATATTAAAAATAAAAAATTTTTTAAAGATGGTACCATATCGCCTTAAGTCGTTCACTAAGCTCACACTTCATTCTGAAAGCAGAAAGCTCACGATATTAATCGTATGGAGTTCGAATGGATTGCCCTTTCACTTAAGCGATTACGTTTCCCTTCGTCCAAAGCTTCTATTACAGCGTTTCTCTCCAATTGCATCATACGCTTGACCACTCACTGAAAGGAAGACCCACAGATTACCGGGAATGTGTGTTTGGACTTCTCCTCCTCCCCAGAAAAGTGACCGCTAGGGTGACCATCAAAGCAACCAATATACACTTCAGTTCCTTCCATAGGTATTTGTTCTACGAACTACATAGAGATTGATGATGTGCTTTGTGTACACCCACATTTAATGTATCTGTTAGTTATAATTTACTATGCAATGGTACATTGATACAAAGTTCCCTGATTGTCTTTAGCGTCACTTATGAATACTTTGTTTTATGTATACTTGATTAACGTTCTAACATATAAAATGAGCAGTTGTGTAAATGTTATTTAACTCTGCAACAGCTAAGTTAATGATAAGTTGTTCATGGTTACATATCCATAAGTTAAAAAAAAGTAGGACAATTCTTCAAAATTGTACATTAAAAATCTTAAGTCTCAACGGGAAATTCTTTGTAATTGCTCTAAAAGTCATTTTCTTACGTTATTTGATGGGAAACGGAAGTGTAATGCTTAATTTTTCTTAATTGAGTAGTTTATATCTATTTTTAGCGAAACCATTTGAAGAAACGTAAGATGTATGAGAAAATTAACACAGCATCACTCGCGCGAAAAGAGCAACCGGAAGGGTAAGCATCACTCGCGCCAGGTATCTCATACCCAAGGGTATTTACATTTTGTTTTTACTGTAAAATTTGTATAAAAGTTAAAAAGGAAGAAAAGTAGAAAATACAAAATGTCTATTGCATTGTTCACACGTAAATTTAGTTTTTCTGTTCTTTTTATAATGGCATTCAGTACATTGTATATGCTTTCCTTTAATCTCGTCGAGAGTGAGTACGATGTTTTCACTGGATCTTATTTTTTTTAATTGATATCTTTTTAAACTAACACATATCTATTTCTTTTTCTAAAACTTTTGGAATTTCTTTTTTGTTTTCTCTTATTGTTCCAGCAATAGATTGTTTTTTCAAAAGTTCATATGGAAGTAGATAACATGTGTACCAGTTGTCTCCTTAAATGTTTTTGTGCCTCTACATATAAAACATTTATTTTCAACAGTGTCTCGCTCTTCTAAATCTGGATCGATTTCAGTATAAGAATCATACTTGCTGTCATCATCTTCATCATTTGATTCTTCCTTATCATAACCACGAAGAGAATTACTTCATCCGAAAATACTGTTGTGCTATACCTCTATTAAATACTGTAATCAGTTAAATTACTTAAATATCACATTTCTTCATCATAACTACAATAATACGCCATAGCATAAGGGAGATTCAGCATTCAGAACCGTAACGATGATACACGCGCAGGGTATGACATATCTGAGGAGGCGGTATCCAAAAATACATGTTTAGAATTCGCCTACAAGCTAAGGCCATTCAAAAGATATGGCCTTCAAGTCAGCTACACGAGAGTATCCATTTTCCAAAAAGGCTTAGAAGGAACGTTGAAAAATTAGATGGTGGGTATGGCATACCCTGCGCGAGAAGAGCCGACTTAAGAAATTTATTACTATAAGAAAAATTTTTGTTCCCTTTATACATTTAGTTTTTTTTTTCTTTTTAATTTAATACATAGAAAAATGTTTAAAAAAATTTTTGAGTCATTTTACAAAGAATTTAATATTTATGTTTGATCACGTGACAACATTTTCAAGTATGTGATTTTTTAAAACTAATGAATCACATGCTTGATGATAAGCTTATTAAAAGAAAAATTTCAAGCATACGTGATTATAAAAAATAATTATACTTATATTTATTGCATCAGAAAAATATTGCAGAAATTCTTTCTATTTCTCTTCCTCATTCTAAAATGTGCATCTTTCTGTTTAGTTGAACTAGCTTTTTCTCCTAGTTAGGACGTAATAAAACTCTAATTAAAGTAAATTAGAGCTGAATATGATGCTGATCATGTTTAAAAAGTTTTAATAGGGCTATGAATTATTATAAATGGAAGTGTAAAATATTTTAATATTTGACAATAGAAAAAACATATTTTATGCTTGCATATATCTCCCATTTCGTTTGATTTTAAGGTAAGATAAATTCTTTTTAAAATTGAGGACTTTAATAAGCAGGAAAAGGTTTAACGAATCATATACTTTAATTGAAAACATAAAAAGTATTAGTACTAACTATAATGTATTTTATATAATTTGATTTAAAACAATTATTTAGATTATTATGAATCATATTTAACAAACCAAAAACAAATTAAATTAATAGATTGCATATTTTGCAATTCAGAAAAAATGGCATAACGGATGAACATAATCCTCATTATCTTCATCACCTTTAAAATTTCATAAAATTCATAAAAAAATTAAATTTTAATTATAACTTTATATAAAGGAAATTACTATAATTACGAACCTTTTCAATTAACTATATATAAGTGACAGTATAAAAATAAGTAAAAGGGTTTTTATTTATTTATTTATTTATTTTTACGTTTTATTCGAGAAAGAAAAAAATTATCTGTTAATAGAATATAAATTTATTAAAAGTTAAATTAATTAATAGGAGGTTCAGAATCTCTGTAGATAAAATATGAAGAAATAGCGAAACAGGCGATATATTTCATGACAAACAAATTCATATATAATAAACGAAACATTTTTTTAAAAAAAATTACAAACGAAGTAAAGATAAGTATTAATTAAAATTAATATAAAAATGAATGCATTCAATGAGCCTCCATTAAAAAAATTATAAGCCAACAAAATATCATGGTTTAAACATGTAAAGCCTTAACATTTTTAATTAATGAAAATTGTTAAATATGAAACTTCAAGTTCAGGTGTTTTTTTGTTTTTTTACAAAAATATACAATAGCATTGTAGCTTATTTTTTAACGTTAATTTTAAAAATTATTTTTAAGGCAGCTTCCATTGAATGCTAAATCTGACAAATATCCTTTATAAATCTCTTTATATTACATTGGAAACTCGTAAGGAAAAAAAAATTAATGATAAAAGGGGAAATGTGTCTGTTATTATTTTTTTTATTGAATGTATGTATCGAGTGTATCAGTTTAAGTTTTTGAAATAAGTATAACAAAAATCTCTATTAGTTTCATTAAGAAAATAAATTCTTACTTAGTATGCTCTTTATTCATGCATATTTTAAAAGGTAAATAATATTGAATTTTACATTGACAATCGAGCAAAATAAAACTATTAAGAAAACGTAATGATATTATTAGAACATAAAATTCTACTTAAATTCCGTTTCTCAGTTCTTCATTTGTCAATGAAGGAGACATATACATTAATTGTATCACCAAATTATCCTATTTCAGTTTTTTTGTCAGAATAATATGTAAATCAAGTTAAAAATATTCTTTCTAAAACAATATTGGAAACAATATCAAGAATTTACAAAACTGTATCAGAAAGATAACATTTATTGTTTTTCATCAAATTTTAAAAATCGAAAACTCTCTAATTGAAAATAAAGAATGAAATAATTGTTATAAGAATAAATAATTGATAAAATAAAATTAAAAAATTATTTTCCTTTTTTTTTCAATAAATGCTTCCATATTCGGCATTCATCTCATAATAGAACGATAGTATATTTGAACAATACAAAAATATATACTCAATAATAAACAAACATTTATAACTACTCCCATACATATACCACTGATTTAATTTAAAATATAGTTCGTGGTTCCTGAAAATTCATCCGTATATTTAAAAGAGAATACCTATCAGCAGTTTATTAATTTTTGCAATAATCTTATGATAAGTACATATTCTGTACTGAAATATATAAATTTAAGTTTTAAAAAATGTCTAGATATATAGAATTTCATTGCTTTCATATTGGTTTTGAAAACCTCATTTAAATGTGAAACTCTGATATATATCTATGCATTAAAGGAGATTCGTATTTATTACATGCACTGTTGAACATTAGAATTTCAATAAAACTGAACTGTATTTTAAAAGTTATTTAATGTCACTCCCTTCAGGGAAGGATTCCTTCATTCGCAAAATATATTGGCTAGAAAGGGAAGATAAATTTAGAACAGAGTATCCTCCATCAGTGATATATTATCGAAGGCTGTCGAATAACAATCGTAATTTGGATCGCAACTCCATACTAAATCTCCCTAACAGGACGAAAGAACATTTCGGTTGTCCAAAATAACATAGTTTTCATAGAAATGAACAGATATTCATTTCTTGGTGGCTCTAGTATTGAAAAGGCGTATTGGATATCTTTGAGCCATGGCTCCTGAATATCATATCAAAATGTCGTAATATGTATATTCTGCATTTATTTTGAAGAATTTATTTCAGACTAATAAATGTATAAATACAAATATCTTTTTATTTTTTCAATATTTTATTTTTGAAATAGAGTTATAAATATATATATTATTAAATTAAACTAATTGACTTAAATCTAACCCAAAGTACATTAATGAATATATAAAGTTAGAAAGTTTTAACTGTTAAACTAAAGTATTACTGATAACATACATTTGAAGTATTAACTGCAGAATCAATTTATGTAACTGAATAAAACGAAAGTCAAAGGATCGAAATATAGCAAAGTACTCATAATTTAGTTTTTAAGCAGTCACAATAAACTATTTGAAAACCTGAAGTTGAATAGTTTTGTTTATTTAGTTAATTTCTAAAATATTTTAAGCACTTAATATAAAGAATAAAAATAAAAAAAATTCTAAAATTTTTGGAGCATATATATGAGTAAGTGTGTACGCTAATATCATTTAAATAAAATACACAGTTTGATATCTCTCTCAAGAGAAATTCTATATTTTGATTTTATATTCTTAAATTCATGATCACAAATTCTGAATCTCTCTGCTTTAAGATTAATTTGAATTCAAATTATAAAACTAAATTTAAGTAAAATTATCCAATTAAAAGTAATTCAAATAAGTTTTAAAATGAAATAATTATTTTCGTTTTGAACTTTAAGTTAAAAATACTTTTGATACTGAAACATAGCTTTTATAATTAAAACTGCGTTAATTTCAAATATAATTAAGGCTCTAAATTTTTGGTCAAAAGATGAATTTTTTTTAAAACTTTTTTTTAACAATGCCTGATAAAAAACAGCCTAATAAAAATACCTAATATCAAAATTTTAATTTCATATAATAATTTACTTCAGGCATGTTTTTTATTCTATTTTTTTCATTTTAGATAATGTTGATTCTTAGAGTTTGCCGTTCATTTCATTCATACTTAAAAAATATTTTTTTTTTCCATTATTGATCCATACTTTATTGTTTATACACATTGTACTCAGGAAAATCGCAAGGGCTATTGGCAATGCATGTTTAGTTAGTTTTAATGTATTTCACCATTTCTAAAATAACATCCATCATTTTAGCATTTCATTTATACAAATGGACTCTTACTAGGTGGTATTGAATTTATTATAAGCTTTATTTAAAACGCATGAGTACTACACAAGGGTTTTCGAAGTTTTACTCTGTAATTCATCTTTTTACAGGGAGAGTAGTTGCTTGTATTTATATTTGATTCAAAATATGGAGGAAATATAAGACAATTTTAAGTTGAAGTTCAGTGTGAATAGGCTGAATAAAATGCTTTTCATGTTAAAATAAATTTTTTACTATCGTATGAATGTAGCACTAGAAATACTCCAAAAACACATTCTATTCAGAGTAGATCTCTTAATTATGTATCTTGGTCAAGCATGAAAGGCAGCAGATGATTTATTTGTTAATTAGCATTGTCTATTAATTAAGGACCTAACAAATTTGAACACACATGTGCAACACTATGATTGGGCTACATACTCCAAACATCCACTTCACACAAACGTTAAGGCTTTCAGCTTCGGATGATTTAACATGCATCTGACCCTTAACACAGCTAGGTTTTGGAGAAACCAGGATTTTTTTAAGTGCACAAATGTACTGGAATAAATCTAATCACAAGTTTGTGATCATTAATAATTGGCTACTGCGGCCTTCAGAAGTTTCACGCTACACTAGTTTGCCGCTTAGGAACATTAGATGTGTTATATTCGCTTTAGTCTTTAGGATGATTAGTTTTTTTCAGAAAAAATCAAATTAATTTACAAAAATATATTTTCAACCTCAAAATGATTGCTTTAAAAATGTTTAATTCATGTTTTGTGTATTACTGGGTTTGCAATGTGTTCGTTATTCAGAAATGCAAATCAAGTGTTGAGAAATAACCTTCTTAATGAGAAATGAAATTCTTAAATTTTCTCCATTTTTGCAGCTCGACTTGCTCGAGCTTTTAACTACTCAATAATTGGACGAGCTTCTCACCTAAACTTAAATACAAAAATAGCTGATCTCCGTAGTCATAGAATCACAGAGGCTCCACTCGATATCAGCTTATTTTAACTTTTTACGTTTAAAAATTTTATACCTTAAACTCAGACTCCTTTGCTGCAACCGGTTTGAATGAGCATCACCCAGCGGACTTCCACCGAGAAAATTTCTCTGAATCAATATATTTCATCAATTTTAAACTTTATTTTATAACTGTAATTTGTTTATATCAAAGTTTAAAATTTCTTATTAATAATTTACAACATTATTTTTCAAATTTTAAATATTATTTATTAAAAAAGAGCAATTTTAAAGAGTTTTAAAGAGCTCCCACCTCTCACAAAGCTGTAAACAACAAATGAAATTAAAACGTATTTAAATATTTAAAACATATAAAAGAAGAAAAATTTTTAAAAAATGCATATTTATATATTAATTATATAATATTGGGATGGTGTTTAAAATATGGACAACTAAAGTTAAAATTATTTTTAATATTAATAAGATAAAAATGAATTAGCTAATATTTTCTTTCTTTTTTTTTTTTCTTTTTTTTTTTTTTAGAACAGAAAATGATTTTTTTTATCTTGTTCAGTAATAAAATAAGAATGAATTTATTGCCCTGGAACACAAAAAAAGTCTCGGTACTTGCGTAATTTCTTATTTTAGAAAATCATTATCAGAAAGGGTGTGACTCTTTCTCAAAAGAAGTAATATTTAACCAATGTTGTGGAAAGGATGTATTTATTCGAGTGAACGTTATCTAATTGGCACCATTAACTTCCAAAGGAAAATAAGGTTTCAGATTTTCTGAGTGCTTATTGGAAATGTTTTTCTGCCTTTCGTTTTTCTTCGATCCAATTTAATGTCTAATTACATGGAATGAGGTATAGGAAAATCATATAACTACTAAAAAAACATATAGAAGAAAGAAATCGAAATGAATTTATCCACGAATTGATATCTGGTTACTGACTGTTTTTATTTTTTAATAAAAAGAAAATAACTGTTTTGAAGAATATTATTTTTAGTACTGTTATAAATGAATTGTAATTTTAAAACGACTGATCATAAGAATTTAGGGATGAAATTTCTTTATTTTAATAATCTTCAGGTTATCTGCTTTAAAGAATTTTTATGTTAGATAATTATTAATTTAATAACTAAAAAACTTTAAAAACAAAAAAAAAATGTCACAGCTGATTCAACTCTCTTTTTCCAAAAAAATGGAAAAAAAAGATATATTGTTCAACTTCCTTCCACAGTTGCTCAATAGTTCAGGGGGCCTTGGTTTTCTCAAGAAGCCTTTTCCAGGACAGTGTTCTTTCCTGCTAGTGTTTTCCAATTTTTTAGTTCTTAAAAGAAGGAGGTATTTTGCAGGCCGTCAATTCTAGGCCATCTTAGATTTAGTCTGCCTTTTCCATTGTGTCAATTGGTTAGGAATTGAATACTCTTTTAGTGGTGCGGCCTTTCGTCCATTCTGACAACGTGGCCTGCTCCTTGCATTCGTTGTACTTTGAAGTGAACTATGTCAGATTATTTTTATGAGTGATAGAATTCTAAAACTGATCTTCGCCAAGTGCCATTTTCTTGAATTCCTCAAAATAATTCTTAAAATCTTCCTTTCGTAGACGCTTATCATGTTCTCATCTGTTTGAGACATGGACCAAATTTGACATTTGTAAGTTAATACTGATCTTAAGGTATCCGACTACGTTCGGAACCATGATTTAAAAACGCATAAATGTATATTTTTCATGATATTTAGTGTCACTTAGATTAGAATGTATGTACAAAATTGTTTTATATATATATATATAAGGACATTATGACAAAAAAAAATTATTTAAATACAATATTTTGGCAAACAATTAACTTAGAATAACCTTTTTTCCAAATGTTCTCCTTTTGTTAAAAATGATTTTATTGTATTAATATTTTGTCTGCATATAGCTCAGACCTCTGTACAGAGGCTCAAATACGACTTTTGAAAAATTAAAATTATTTTCATAGTTACAACCATTTGAAATAATTATCGGCGTATTTTCTTAAAATTTCTCCCTTCTGTTTTCGTAAAACATGGATAAACCGACTTCCGAGTTATAGCACTTCAAAAATTCTAGTTGAGCCTCTGTACAGAGGTCTGAGCTGAATACAAGCAAAATATTAATACAATAGAAGCATTTTTTACAAAAGGAGATCATTTGGAATAAAGGTTATTCTAAGTTAAATTTTTGCCAAAATATCGTATTTAAATAATTTTTTTGTCATAATGTCCTTAAAACAATTTTATACATGTATTCTAATCTAAGTGACACTAAAATATCATAAATATTATCCATTTAAACGCTTTTGCAAAATCACGGTTCCGAACGTATTCGGATACCTTAAGAGACTTTTAGACAATAGAACATTTATTTTTATTTTTATTAATTCGATTTCATATATTTTCGTATTCCATTAACCTATCCATTACCTATAGTAATTTTTTTTGGATAGCAGTAGAACAATCGTTCCCATTGTTAATTTCAGAACCTAAATAAGTGAAACTGTCAACAACAGGGAAATATTCAAAGAGGGAATTGTTAAAACACGATTTAGAGCAAGGCATGTATTTGGTCTTCTTCTCATTAACTCTCAGTCTCATCCTGAGTACCTCTTTCGTTAAAGATAAGAAGGCCAGTCTTAGTGCGGGGGAATTTTGAGCAATAATATCGATGACATCACAAAAGCCAACAATCATTGTTCGACTAACAACCATAAATATGCCAACAACCTTTCTCTTTATGTTATAGTATTTGAAGACAGTATAGGGACTTAAGAAAAGTGTATCTTTTCCACCATGGCAATAATAAACTGACAAGAAGCCTTGCTAAGAAATCTTAATAGAATAGAAGCATGATAATAAAATAACTAAAAAATAAAAATATTGCATAAAGTTGTTCGAGAAAAATTAGTATAATCAATTTTTGACGACCTTGCAAATGCGCCCTCATGCTATAACTAGCATTTGAAACATCTTACCAATCTAATTGTTGTTCTGGCTAATGCCACCTGTCTGACGTAGTCAGAACGAGGTCCACGAAAACCTATCTAATTTCTTATGTTTGTGATTTTGAACTATCCAAAGAACTTGAAGGGTACTTTCAGACTATATATGAGCTATATTTTATTAAAAGCAACAAGCTCCCCAATTATCTAACGATGATGTTTTTTCATCTTTTATACGTGGGTTATTTGGTTCTCTCTTTCACCTGCAAAATTTTAATCTATGTTTCTTCATGATGAGTACTAAGTTTCCACTTGAAAATGTGTTTCGACCTCCTTTTTATATATATTTCAAACTCCTTTAATCTCATAACCGGTTTTCCCGTACACCGTACCGGCTACCGAAAGGTAACCTTAACTCGTTTGCCAACACGCTGTATGGACACTGATATTTTTTCTTTCTGTCTTTTATTTGTACATATTTCTTTAATTTGTATAGTGAGATTATTAGTACTAATGTTTTTAAGAGATGTTGTTTGCCTATAGTACTGAAATGCTTCTGAAAATGTTCGATAAGGAACAGAGATTTGGAAGACAATGTGTAATTTGTTGCTTTAGAAGAAATGAAAATGTAAAGATAATTCAAAAAGCAGATATATTTCTATCCCAATAGCAATGTAAAACTTTTGTTTTACACCATATTTCAAATAGTGTGCATACATACATGCACACATACACAAAACCTTTTAACTGTTTGAACAAAGAGATAAAACGTAGAAATGTTTTGTAAGAGTTAGAAAAAAATGTTTAAGATAAATATGAAACATTCTTCACAGCATGCAGAGTGTACTTGTAAAAGGCAAACGTTTAGGGATTTTTGTGTTCCACAATTATACAAATAAAAATAGTGTGAAAACTTTAAAATTGAATTCTTCCATTTTCGCATTCCATTAAGTATTATGCTTAGTTAGATGAAATAAAAATATGCCTTTTTTAAAAACATCTTTGGACGAAAAATTGGCCTTTTAAAGGATTAAAGAGAAATCCCCTTTGTCCATCATTTTCCCCATATAAAATCTCTCGGAAGATGTCTACTTTATGTATGGAGCAATCATAATGTTCACGGTTCGTTGCTTGTTTTAATCTTTTAAACTTTTATCTATAATCTTTGATGGAACATTTATCAACATTTTCGTTAAAAGTGGAGAAAAGGCTTCGTTGGATCCTTTCTAACTGTCGGTTTTCTCTTAAAATTCCTGAAAAATATATGTATATTTAATATGTTCTTCTCCACAGAAATCTTTGAATGTTCCCTTAAAAATTTTTTTTTCATTCTCTGCACGTTTTTCAGAAATAATTTTTGCTAGAAACCCAAACGTTTCTTTTTAAACTTTTATCTTATCCACAACTGCATGCATAATTTATAATTTTTCAAAATATTTTATATTTTTTTTTGTTTCAATGTATGTTCTTTAGCGCGCTTCTGATTGTAAATTCACAATTGTATTCCCATTGCTTAAATGGGATAAATTAATTTTTCCTTAAGTATATTTAAATTATCAAGATAGAAGATGTCAGAAAACCCAGTTCTTACAGTACATGAATATCACAATTTATTTCTTGATCCTTAACCCCATAATTTCCGCCGGTGTATATATCCGTCTCACTCAACTAGGATTTACTTATTTCAGAGAAAAATTTGTATATATATGCATTTCTTTACTTTCAATGCACCGCATTCGCGCATCTGTGTGAAAAATAGTGGCGCTGAAGAGCGAATCGCGTAATTTAAATCTGCAGTAAAGGGCTTAATCGACATTAACTTATTTTAATAAATACTTTCTCCCCACCACAGTTAGTCCCAGATATGTATCATAATTTTATAACTGGTGTATAAATTTGAATAAGGGCATAATCTATTGGGATAGTATCATCATTGTTGTCAACTAGACTGGGGTTTTTTTTGTCAATAACATAAGCATATATCTTTAATTTTCTTACTATTACATGTAAAATTAATTTTTGATTTATTTGCAACGTGTTTTGGAACTATTGTTTGACGTCTCCAAAGATTTCATACTTAGAATATATTGAACGTTTTGCATTTGTGTCCACATGTTGGACATGTTTCCACATTGGACTTATTTCTGAAATTCCCAAAATTATGACAACATAGTATATTTATGGTTATTAATTTTATGATTATTATATGATAATGTATAATTATTTATATGGTTGAACTTTTAGTTCAAAATTTGTTGTAATCAATCCAATCATAATCGAATTAATAACGAAAAAAATGTTAACATTACATTTTAAGGCGTGTTTTAATTTGATCCTGAAAAAAATTCAACCTTTAATCGAAAATGATTGTAACTAAATAGGAATATTTTTTTCCCTGGTGCAATTCAATTTCCAAAAATTAATTGATTGAATAAAACTCTAATCTTTCTGAAATTTTTCAAGTTTTTTTTTCATTGAATCTTATTTTCTATGTACTAAACACAATATAATGTAACACAGAAATTCTGATTTTTTTGCATATTCTATAACAAGCTGGTATACAGTTTTCGCTATGGATGAATCGAAAAAAATTAAACAATACAGAATAAAGGATAAAGAAGTTTCAAATGAGTTAATTTTACGTGAATTGAAAATTAAACAAAAATAAAGCTTTTTGCATATCTCAGCTGAACAAAAGAACCACATTTGTTGAATTTTAAGTCTGTAGATCTAACAGCTGATAAAAAGGATTTATTTATAACGCCCCGTAACTCTCTTGTGAGTCGATTTTTGAAACCACCTTCCTAAGATGATCAGCGAAGTAACGCATTATTACAAACTTTGTGTAACGAACGCTTAAAATAGTGTAAATAATTTTTATCTAGATGTGAAATACGTTAATATTAATTTCTGTTGCATTTATTTTATGCTTAAAATTATGATATTCGAAAGCAAAGCCGTTGCTTACTTTAAATGCCGATTCAGTGGAAACAGCGAAATGTTGGCGATAGAGCCAAGTTTTCGTCACTTTTGGCAACCATTTGGGTAACTTGGCGATTGATTGAACGGAGCAGAAGTTGATATGCTGTAGCATCACCTGGTAGAGAGCTACAACAAAGAGGATAGCACAAAAACTTAAACCATAAGGGAAAAAAACATATGCATGCCAATTTTCATAGTGATCAGTTGAACGATGTTGAAGAGAGGTCGCATGTACAAACATCCATTTTTATATAGAGAGACTATTGTACAACATTTTAAAATATCTGTACGCCAAGCATTTTCTATAAATCATGTTTATGTTTCTCATTACAGATCCAAAACCACTTGTAAATAGAAATATATGCCAATATATTTTAATTTTGTCAGTTGTGCAAAAATAAATAAAGGAAGTAAATTAGCAGAAACAAATTAAAGCAATTTCGAACTCTTATATGCCAAGGGATTTATGACAATATTTCAAAGAATCTGCATGGAAGACTAAATACTATAACTTAAAATCTAGCAGTAAGAAACTAATGATTGATAGGCCAAGCAAATGGGAAGAGAGGAATTTTGGATTAACTTTGGCAAATTGTTACCATAGACTAAACTTTCATGCTAATAAAGTGTTGTTTTAATGAAGGATTGGGGGGGTATATTATAACAATTTGTAATATAATTAGTTGTGGCAAAATGTGATCGACAATATATAAAAATATTACATCACACTTAATAACATTCTACCCTATACTTCATCATAATGTGATCTTACGCTATTCAGAATATGACAAAAAGATGATTTATAACGTAAAGTATTATAGCTATTGAATATAACAGCTTTTAAATTCAATTTAATTTGTTGAGAATCTTTGTAAAAGATTAAGAAAGTTTTGAAAAGAAATGTTCACAATTAATTATTTTGTGTGTTAAATCATTAAGAGAGATCATATAGGTAATCCAAGTGCTGATGTAATTGACATATGTTTTTTCTTTTTCAATGGGGTTGATTTTTTAGAAACTTAGCCACACATGGAAGACACGGCAAGTCCCTAAATGTGAGAACCATTTTATGGTGGAAACATTTTGCTTCCAAATTGCTTGAATTAATTTTTAATTCAAGCTCTCGTCGGTTGCTAAATATGGCCATGATTTAATTTTGCCGAGAGTATTAGAGCCAATTTGGTACTCAAGGAATCTTTTACATGCCGCATAAGCATATAACGTGAGTGCCTACGCGATTTTCGCATCCAAAAATCTATCAATTCCAGCATGGGTCAACCCGAAAACTTAGGCTCACGAAGCAGGCACGTTACCTCTAAGCCACCACAGCCACCTGTAGTTATATGTAACATCAGGTGTATAGGATATGTAACATCATGCATATAAAATGGTAAAACTCTCGTAACATTTTTTTCAAAGAAAGTTTTCAGACCAGCTAATCCTTTCTGAAGATGAGCTCATTTAGGAAACAAAATGAAAAACGTTTAATAAAATGCAACTAAAATTCAAAAATTTAAAGGAACACAAAAATACAGAAAAAATTTACCTGTATCTTCAAAAAGTCAATTATTGCTTCTGAATATCAATAGCACCACATTATTTAAAAGATTTTAAAAAAATTTCAAAGGAAGGGAAATTTTGACTATTTAAAAATATATTTCAAGAAGAAATTTTTTTGAAATTTTTAGATAAACATGAATCGTAAGTAAATGCAGAAAAATTTCAAATATAACATAACGAAAAATAAGTTTAAATTTTGAACATTATAAGAAAAATAACCCCATAAGTAGACAAAAATCTATCTTTGAAACATTGCGTGTCGTAGTCAATTAATCGTTCTGAGAGAAATGTTTCAAAACGACTTTGTCTTACTTTTTGGGGGGTGGGGTGGGGGGATATGGTCGTCTTCGTACTATTCATAGTTCTTCCCATTCGTGTCGAAAAGTTCTATTTTTATTAGATTGTGTTGGTTTTTCCCCATATGCGTGGAAGTTAACATAAAGTATTATTTTAAAGAGAGAAAGTAGAAGTAAGCTTTCTACTCCCAGATTTAACAAAATACGGAATATATATAGTTAAGAAATTGTAAAGGGTTCTGTTCGGGTTCTTCTACTAATCCTCTAGGGGAAAATATTCTTCAACTGTGATTTTATTTTAAAAACTGCTTTCCTTAAAGATGACTTTATTTGTGCAAATGTAGCTTCTGTTTATAGAGCCAGTCGTTGAGTACGCGATGTAATGGTTAAGCGTTGATCGTAAGCTGATTTCAAAAAGTTAGTTAACAGTGACTGGTTGTCGCTCATCTTAAGATTAACAGTAGAAGGAAAATCCACCGGAATAGCGAAACGAGATATCCTGCAGCTACCTGGATCATACAAAGGGATTTAACCCTTAACTTCCCAACTTTTTTTAAAAAAATTATGAAAAATTTATATCAGCTTGTTCTCAAGTAATAATAAAAGGGGGGAAAATATATATAAAAAAATAAGCTGTTTTAAATTGAATTTCAGTAATTTTTTTGTTTGTTGCAGAAGTGCAACACTGCGCAGTAGTGCTGTAATTTAAAAAAACTTTTTTTTTATGGGGTTTTTTATTATCCATCTAAAATTTTTAAAAATTTTTTTACCGGTAGTTTTTTCGTCAATAAACAAGAGGAACAAAAAATATAATGGATTTTTATAAAAAAACACAGTTCTTGAGGCATAGAGATTTTAAAATTAATTTCTGAAAAATGTATTTTCCATCTAGTGACAAAATTAGCATGTATTTTTTTTGCAGTAATTTTTTTTCTCAGAAGTGATTTTAGGTAATTAAAAATATTAGTCGTTAAATTAAAATAAATCAAAGTTGCGAAAGCAACAGTGGGGGAAAATGGGGGTTAATAAAAAAAAGTATTCCATAATTTATCTATCTTTTGGGGTTTAAAATTTCTTTTGCCCCAAATTTAGTTATAAAAGGATTTTGTTGGGTTAAAAAGTTTATTAAAAAATTTGTAATTTGAAGATCGTCGCTTCTTCCTCAAACCTCCAAAATCGTGGCCTCCGGGTCGCGACAAAATGAAAATAAAAGAATTGAATTTTTGAGTTTCAAATCCCCCTAAATTAAACGATTTCCTTAAACAAAACAAATGCTCTGTGTTTAGAGGGGAAAATTGCCATTCATTTACATTTCCTGGTATTTTCTCTCTTAATTAAAAAAAATAATTTTTCTTACACAACTGGTAATAAAATAAGTTTTTTTTTTTTTCTTTGTAATTTTTAAAAAAAAAAAAATAAATAAATAAATTTCCATTTTTATTTTTTTTTATTAATTTTAATTAAAAAAATTTAATTTATTTTCCCAAAACTAAAGGGGATTCAGAAACCATTCGAATTATAAAAAATTGCTAAAAAATACACTTGCTTCAATTCCGTGAAAAACAATATTTTTAATCAGTAATTAAATTAATTTAAACTTCTCTAAAAAAGGGGTTTTTCGTTCTAAATTTCAGCATGCTTTTATTTGATTGGTTAATCATTAAAATTTTTAGTGTCTAATCTACTGCTGTGGAATCTTTTATAGCAAATATTTTTCAGTTTGAGGCTTCCGTATTTCACTTAGGAATTTTGAATGACTCATTCAAAAATATGTTTTATTTTTCAAAGTTGATTGTTAGGTTAGAAGTTAACATTATAAATAAGAATTTGGTAATGAAATTACGGAATCATTCCCTTAGTACATTTGCCTAATATAGGAATAATTTAATTTTTCAAACAGTAAAATCGTTTAGTATTTCAAAATTTATTGAACCTAGTATTCACATAGAATTAGTCTTTTTATATTGTATTTGTTTTTTGTATTATTACGATGGGGGAGGGGAGGATTGAAGATGGATATTATCGGTTCCAGCTACAGTATAATGAAGAAGACAAGAATGGAATTCATATATATTTCAATTACCAATCATGGCATTTGATTTTTCAGTAAAAAACTAGAAATCTTAAGAAACTAACATGATTTTTTTTTCTAACTTTATAAGTCTTTTAAAACTCTTTAAAATTTAATTCCCAAATTTCCCTTTAAAAACTGGTCTTTGTCAGTTGCAAACATTGTATCTCCAATTTGATTCGAATATCGTAGTCAACAAAGTTATTGCTCTACAAGAATACCGAGACAGCATTCAATTTATGTAAATTGTTAGAGTTACATCAAGATAGTGTGCGCTATTATTAAATCGATCACTACTTATTTACAGTAAAAATGTTTATCAAATTAAGTTAGATGTTTTTTCCTGAAAGCCAAAACATTATATTCTGCATTGAAATATTCTCAATAATGGATGGTAAAAGGGCTACGATTGCTATAATTTTAAAAGAGAAGCTATCTTTAATTGAAAATTACCTTGTCTCTTTTAAAGTAAAAAATGGAACATTAAGTTTTCAAGAAATATGTATAGAATGATATTTGAAGCTGATTTAACATCGTGTTCATTTACATTTAGTTTCAAAAGATACAAAATTAAACATTAAATTTTATGTCCAAACAATGGGGAAAAAACCTTTTGTTAAAGTAACAAATGTTATTTCACTTTTTAGTTTAGTATCCTTGTAAAACTTTGGTAGGACAGTTGCTTTGGAAAAGGAATTTTTTTTATTTAAGAAAGTAATTCCTCTCTCATTCGTAAATACACATCCCCTTTAAAATTTAAATTTTTATTTTTAAGTAAGTAATGCATATTTATTACAATTTTTTATAATATTATTGAGTATTTCTTTCAAAACATCTAGAAGATTATTAGAAACATTCGTTTAATAATAATTTATTTTTATAGAATAAAATTTCTAACAAGTTTTTCTTCAGTCTTGATTATAAGCACCCTCCCGCATTTAAAGATGTTTACTTATTTCAATATAAGGAAAGCGTGGGTGATAAGGTGAACTTAAAAATCAATTGAAAATATGTATCAAAAAATAAAACTGTGAAAAACAATGCAACAATTTTGAAAATTGAAGGTACACCTTGAAGATTGATTTTATAATTAATAAAAGTTTAAAATATCATAAATAAAACGACTGAAAAGTTTAATTCAAAGATGGAGATCAAGACACACTGAAAGCATCGATAAAAATGTAGTTTAATCAAAATTCTATAGATTAGATATATATTTAATTATATTTTTTAGAAATATATGTATTTAGCATATTTTAAAGCATTTCTTAAAACAGCAATATGTTCGTTTTTCTTTCTGAACCATATAAAATATTGCACATAACAAAGCATGTACATTATTTTATATAATTATTATATGTTATACATTTTATATATTAATCAGAATTTTTAAAGAATAACTATTATTATTTAGACTATATATATCATCGTCAGGATTACATAGCAATGAATATTCATCCAAAAGATTGGAAAGCTTTATAAGTGCCAGAATTCAGATTATTAACTGCTCGCCAACAACCCATTTATATACATCAATAGACTTCAATCTCCAGACAAATAACAAACAGAGAAGACTATTACTTTTCATTTTTACTTGCATTTTAGTATAAAGAACAAACTGGAGACTTCGCTTTACTTACATGTATGTGTCGTCCCGTCTATATGGAACTCAGCAAGCTTTGTTAGTTTCATTTATTGCATGGCATACCGAAAGAGATAACCTTAATACTGGGTCCGGGAAACCCTATTAGTTCACCCACGTATCTGGGGACAGGGATAAATAGAATTTTTGTCTTTCTGCGGAAACCTAATGCGAAGAAAAAGAATTTCACCTTCATCAGAATTAGGCTAGCATAGAGTTTTCTCCCTCTAGGGGATGGATGTTATTGAACGAGCTGTCTTTAGACGATTACTAACACACTACGGTAAGGGCAGAAATAATGCATAAGCCTGGTATGACATGTTTTCTTATGATCCCATAAAAAAATTAGGATCAGTTATAGATTAGCTGGATGCATAGATATTTGTTGATTGAAACTACATGGATTGATCATATGCACATAATTTTGTGAGTAAATATATGGAGTCTATGCAATACACACGTAGATCCGGAGTTTTTATTGTTATATACCAGATTCCTACATTACAGGAAAGGAACTATGGAAATGATATTTCACTTAATAATATATACAATAATTAGCTGGCATACCCTTTCTTCACACGGTTGAAATGAAACATTAAACAATTCATATAAAATGTGCGGTATATCTATCTATCTATCTATATATATAGAGAGAGAGAGAGAATTAGACTATATATATATAGTCTAATTCTCTACAAACGAGAGATGAACATTCAGCATTCAAAATATATATATGTATATTGTATTTACTTGAATCTAAGCCACAATTTTTCCATTGTTAATGCTACTGAAAATTGGGTGCGGCTAAGATTGTAAGGCAAAACATTTGTTGATGGGGGAATTTAATTTTCACCCCTTTCTAAGGGAAAAATATAACCGTCCAATATGGCTACTTGCATTGATGACTTATCCCACATCCGCAGTTTATCTCCATTATTCAGTCTACCTAAACATCGTTGTCGGTTCGTATTTACGAAATTTATTTGTACACGCTTTTATTTAATCCCCTAAGGATTAAAGATATCTATAATAGTATCAAGACGAGCTCAGAATGATGCAAGTATAAAAAGGGTAGCAATCTTATTCGTAGAAAAAAAAAGGAAACAAAGCAGTAGCCACTGAAAATTTGACACGTTTGAAACAAATATAGGTCGATGGCAGAGACAAATGATTAACTTTTGCTTATAAATGTTCAACAGTCTGTAATATATATATTACATTCTTCTATAATACATTCTTTTCAAAAAATGTTACATAGCAAATGCATTGGATGACACGGAAGACGACACTATGAGAGAAAATGACGACGCGAGCGCCGGTACCAACTCTGAAGTCAGGTGTGACAATGGGATTGACGAATCATCTTCGGAAAATGAGTGACAATTATAGTTATTATATATTTATGTATCTATTTTACAATTTTTAATACTCAATTTTTCACTCACTCGCAAATATATTTTGAAAATTTGAGGTGTGCGCCTTAGAATCGAGTACATTTGGCATATATATATAATATTTCAAGTCAACATCAAGCTTTTGTAAAAAACAGTTCCATTTAGCGAGCAATCGACACACCTTACGCTGAGAGAAAACGGATGCCTAGTGAAGTTTTTAACTGGGCTGAGACTACTTATGTCAGAACTGTTAAATAACTATTTTAATTTTTGTGTTATATTTACAAGTGAAGGATGATATACGGAGATTTTAAAAAATAATGAGCTAAGAATAGAAGTGTTGTGTTTGGAATATCTATTCTGAGAAAAAATTAAGTGTTAAATTTAAGCCTCGAAGACATGTTACGTGAAATAAAAATTAAGTATGGTAAATAGAGGATTTTGTTTTAGGTCTTATTTAACCCGCGATCACTACCGCGGGGTGTTCTCTGTACACCCCAGCAACAAGAAAATCCTCCCAGATTTCTAAAAAGAATGTGCAGAACCACGATTTTTTCTGTAGCTGCACATTTTAGGTCGTTGAACCTTCAGGCGTGATGCAATCCCTCTTTAAGGAACGATTGGAATGTAATGACCTTCAAAAGTTTATCTGGAGGGCTGAGAACTCCCGGCGAGAAGTTGAGCATTTGTTTACAGTCTGCTCTTGAAAGTTTGGAAATGATTAAAATATTATTTCTCTCTACTTTCTACAATCATTATTCATTAATTATAAAGTATATTTATTACTGGCATATACGTTTTATATACTGGTTTATGAAAAAATATAAAATTATGTGTTTTAAAATGAAAATTTTGTATGTTAAGTTTAAATTAATGTTAGTCTCATTTGTGTGTAATAAATTTGATAATTTTCTTTGTATAATACAAAAAACATCTTGTACTTTATAAATATGTATCATAATGACTTAAATTTTATTTTCATAATTAAATACACGTGTTAAAAGTTTTGGGTGTTCTCTACACCCCGCGAGTAACGAAGGTAGAAAAACAGGCGCGAGTGAGCGCGGGTTAATTATCCTTACATATATATATTAAAACATAGTCATTTTTAGAACATAATATAGCATAGAAAATTTATTTATTAATCTGGAATTTTCGAAATAACACATCTAGAAGAATTTTTGGAATCATGTGTAATGAAATAGTACTTAAATCTGCTTGAATTGTTCAGTGACTAACTAAAAACAACATCGATTTTCATAAAATAGAATTTTAGAGAAGTAAATTGAAAATATTCGAAATATTTTAATCAGTTTCCCACTTTAAATTTGTAAATGTACTTCGATTCTACATTTCTACAAAATTCGAAATTGTCTGGTTGTTGATGAGACTATAATAAATAACTGCATAGCAAATTCCGTTCTGGAAGAAATGTGTTTAAATCAGTGCTTCTGAAACGTTCACTATTGGTGACCCAATTTTCAATCATAATTTTTTTATCGCCCCCCCCCCTTATACAATAACAATGCGCTTTGGCACAAGCTACAATATCATCTTAATTATAAACCGTATAATATAATAAGATAAGTATTAAATTTTGCATTTGTTACATTTAAGTAATGCTTATTTTAAGAAAATTACTTTCAAGTAAAAGGATAATTATTGTTATTGTTCTTTTCTCTAATTTTTAAATTAGAACAAATTGCAAAATGATATTTAATTAAAAATTGATTTCCTCTATCATCCATTTTTAAAAGTATAAATGTCATTAGAAAAAAAGTCCATTTGCTCTACATGTTGCCCTCTATCATATCTATCACATTTGGCATTAATATTTAAAGTGAGAAAACTTTAAAATGATATTAACGTTAACAGTCGCGGGAGGTGACTGAGTTACCCCAATGTTTTTTACAATTATTTTTATTGTTTACGATAAAATCCCAATTCCAGTGAGTAACTTTACTAGGAGAAAATATATTTACCTACTTTCGAGGACTTCTAATTTTTCTTCGATAATTTGAAAAAAATCCATTGTAACTGAACTAAAATGTTTCAAAGGTATGTAACCTTAATGAAGGACACAATTCACAGACACTTTTCGCTAATATTACAGGAATGATATTTCCAAGCAAAACTGTCATATTTTGTTCAAATTATTGCAGTTTTGCTGTCCTTTGTCTTTGAGCCCCACATGACTGCTCCCGATTTAAAAGTGTATTCAATTCAGTGTGAATGCATATTTTTAAATGTCAAAAAGTATTTTGTTTACATTGTTTCAGTAAATTAATTTTTAAACCTTCTTTTTTCGATATGCTCATGCCCCTTTGTAGGGACGCTGGTTTAAATAAACGGGAAAATTCTATAAAATAAGAACTATGGTCATCTGTAAAAATGGTGTAATGTTTCAAATTTTCTCCTCATTGTAATATAAATTAATCAGCAGTGTATTATGTTAAAATATAATTTTTCTTCATTTTAAAGGTTATTATTTCTGACACTTAGGATATCTATTGTAGATTTGTGTATGTAATTTTGAACTAAGTTACAAAGCTATAATCAATTAAATAATTATATTCTCAAGCATCAAGCCCCATTAAAAATAAATTTTTTATTAATTCTAAAGAAGTTTTAAGCCAAGATTTAATAACTATCGATTTTGAAAGAAGCTGCAAACGTTTCAAAACAAAATGTTTAAGTTATGTTATATTTGAAAGAAATACTATACGTTTTGTATATTTTTTCGATTCCTACTATTAACTCACACTTACTGTATATTTATTTATTTTTTTATTTACTTATTTATTTGCTTATTTGTGTATTTGTTTTTTTATTTGTTTGTTTATTTATTTGTTTATTTATTTATCTTCGTGAAATTTTCACTCGTTTATAAAATACATTTTAAACAGCTCATTTGAGACGAAATTTAATATACATGATTATTTTGGATAACAATACAATAATTTAATTATAATTAATAAAAATTAATTGATTAAAACTAATTATTTAAAGAATTACAAATACAGCCACTTTGGCGACTTATGTCAAAACTTGAAAAGGTTTCTTTCTCACGTTTTAAGGCATTCAATTGAACTGAAATTTTATATGCAAGATTGTTTTGGATGGCAATACGATACTTTAAAGATAATAATTAAAAATTAATTACCACTTAATGTTATGATTCTGTCATATGTATATACATATTTTTATTAATTGTAACTATTTAATAAAAAGTATCTAAAAAAGTTTTTCTTTGTTGATCTAAGTAGGTATTCACTTAATGTTTATTTTACATATTACTTGTTTAAATTACATAAATCATTCTCGCTGATGGTCTTTTTATATACTAAAAAAAAATTTTCGTTATGACGCAATACCTTTATTTATGTATCTCCCACACGAGAACAATTGTTCAATATTATGGTTACAAACTGGCGATAAGACTCAAATTTCTCTCAGTTCATTCAACTATTTGAAACTCAAAGATTAACACAACAATACATGGTGTAAAGCGTACCTGAAAATAAAAGGAGCGCGTTTGTATTATTTGTGATCGAACCAAGCACAACTGAAAACAGAAATTAGAAATTTGAGCGGTGAGTATGAACAGTTGTATAATTTGTACAATGGAGTCGGTCCACCATTAGGTGTATAAGGGTAACCCTAGTTTAATTAATAAACATGCTTCTCATTTTTGCAGTTATTACTTAATAAATAAATTTCTTTGTATAAACAACCGATCTCCGGTATTCATTTCTTTAAAAATATATGTCGGCTTGAGAATGCAACTACATTAAACTAAATAAATAGTTATACAGTTATCACTCCTGAATTTTATGCATTTATTTTGACATATAATTGTAACGTGTTCTTAATTAAATAGGTTTAATCATATTTGTCCTATCCTTCTATTTTCTTAAAGGTCCCATCAGTTCAATTACCTGATTATTAAAAATTTTAAAACATTAACTGTCCTTAAACAGCCTTTTACTATTAATTTTTTAAAAAATCGTACATATTTAAACTGTAATCAGGTACATCTTTCTTGCTTGTTCTTAACAATTTTCTTTTTATCTACACTTTTGGTGTCTTCTTTTCCCCATAAGTATCATGCCGCCCATTCGAAAGACACTGAGAAGAGTTTAAGTTAAGAAAAATCATTATGAATGAAAAATCGACACTTAAAATTATCTAATGAAATTATTTTAGGAATTTACAGCATGGATAATGTACTCCACTTCAACCAGTTATATTTACAATGTCACATTTTCTAAAAAATATATTACCACACTTATGAAGCAATTCAACTTCCAATTTAAAACATTTTTCCACAAAATAAGTGCTTCCTAACCAAATGTATGAAGACAATTTTTATAATTTCTCTTAAGCTCACATTTGATTCCAAATACTTAATTACGATGAAAATGTCATTGTATTTTTCTTAAATATTCTGTGATAAGGAGAGGAAAACAAAGATTAAATCGATCCCTAGTTGAAAATTAAAATGTCTGTTCCACCTTTAATGAATGCTTCATCTCACTTATAATGACACATAAAGTTTGTGGTTTTGTGAAGCAAATCACTTCCCTTAGGCGGTAATAAGATTACATTCTTTATTTTATATATATCCAAGGTATTTTAATTAAAATCCATTGTGTTAAAATTTAATGTTCAGTTTTTTTAAATGCCATGACGAGAAGTGGTTAATTTTAAGAATGTTTTATTTTCTAATCTTACTTTAGCATTAGAACAGATTATAATGCAAGAACCTTAAGAATTTGTTTTAAAACGAAATAATTAAAATTAATTTAATCAATTATGCGATGCTAGTGGATCTGAATAAAACTTCTTTGTTTTTACGTAAAATTCAGTGTAAGAATTTAAACTGATTTATGACCTTGGAGAAGAAAAAATTTATTTTTCCCAAAATTAAAGTTTTTTCCAATTTTTTTTGCTCTGTGTTATAAAATACATTTTTTATAAAAAAATACGGTACAGAAATTTATAATAGAATCATACGCCTATATAATAGAATATATATATATATATATATATATCGTAAACCAATAGTTAACTCCCCACTTATCGGTCCTAAGTCCGAGGTTGCACTTGATTTTTATATTTTATATTTATAAAATTTTTTAATTTTGTTTGAAAACGTTGGAATTTTGTCTTTCTATACTCGCCATTGTTATTCGGAAATGGGATTTTATGTTATAGGATTCATTTAGTTTCAAATTTTTTTTTTTTTAATATTGATTCCTGTGCTGTGATTGAATTATATATATTTAAATATATATATATATATATATATATATATATATATATATATATATATATATATATATATATATATATATCATATAAATAAATTAAAAATTATTAATAGCGTAAAGGTAAAACAAATGGAAACATAATTAAAGTTACCAGACAGCAATTTAAGAAAGATGTTAATTCCCTTTTTATAGTTTAAAAATCTGCGGACTGCAGTAGTCTCTAACAGCATATTATAGAAATTGAATGGAATTTAAAAACTATTTAGTATACTTTTGTTTTTAAACAAAGAGGAATACTTCTCATTCTGAATATGGTTTCTTAAGAAAATATTCTATTTTCATGCAATCCATAATGCAGAGTGTACCAGTACAACGGTTACAAACTTTCTGAGCAGATAGAGTAAACTTAAAGGAAGGGAAATCACATAGGATGCATGTTCTGAAACACTTTCCTGATACCGTAGTGACAACACAAAAGATAAGAAATATAGGACATGAACAAGAGGAGAAAACATGTTTATTATCCTTAGTGCAAAAAAACATAAGACAATACGGGTGCATGTCGTTGAGAGAAGGGTGCACGTCGTTAGTATGCTGGATCTACCAGAAAGTTGCAGCAAAAATTCCTACATGAGTAGTTGTAGCCCGCATACTGGTACAAGGATTGTTCTACGGCCGTGGGTAGCCTAGTGGTTAGAGCATAGGAGTCCAGACCGAAGACCTGGGTTCGATGCCCGATGCCACCAAATACCCTCCGAGTACATTCGAAGTACGTGCTCGTTAAATCATTGGGTCCGAAAGTCTTGTGGGCTGAATCACGAGTGCAGCGGACTGAAGAATATTTCCCTCCCCTTCAGTTGCATTCCTAAATTGTGGAGGGGAAATCGGTGGTGTCGTCATCTATCGTCCCTTCGGAGAATTTCGCTGAGATACTTCGTACTGTCACCTATATAGTGCTCAAGACCAAGGCCAACGACAGACGTACTTCTAGCCACTTGCCACGATGAATTTCATGGGATTCGATCTGACTACGTCAGACAGGTGGCATTAGAAACAACTAACAGCAACAACAGGATTGTTTTGCATCATATCCAGCACAATCACCTCATTGTTTGGGGTTCTTGCTCTTCGTTTTCATACCTGTGTATCTACGATGAAGGAGCCGCTGTCGAACAATCTCTGGTGCAAGCATGCAAATAAGGCTTGACTGGGTGTTTGCCTTCTGGGGTAACGTTGAGGGCAATTAGTGACCCTGTATGTCAGAAGCGTATTAGCGAGCTTAATGTTCGCATAACGAACCCTTTATTACCAATCAGTTGGCAGGCGAAATGAAGCTTCATGGAGCGCGGTAACAAAACCTACGTGTGCATACATCGTCATCTGATGCGTCGGCTTACTTGGCGCCATCTATCGCATACACCAATCAAAGACTTTCCAAGTACTTTTGTTGTACTAAGTATAATAAACATTTTTCTCCTCGTATGTTTTTCCTGCCTTTCTTGTGCTTTGTGTCGACTCTACTGCACCAAAAAAGCGTTTTCTGCCAAGCATTGCTATATGATTTCCCATCGGCTAGGTGTACTTCTATCTGTCCTGAAAATGTGTAACTGTTGAACTGATACACCCTGTATATTTATTATATACGTTTCCTTTAAGCGTGTTCAAAGATCTTGATATAGGGAAGATAAATCATCAAACAGACATCGTAAATCAAAAGTTAAGTTGCTAACAGTTTTGTAATAAATAACACTGTGACGAAATATTCAAAACCTACTCAACTAACTCTGAGAAATTCACACTCGTAAGATTTATCCCGTATTGGTTTGCAAGTAAGCGTATAAACCATTCAACTTTTTCACAAACACAAATATATTTGCAAGGACATTTATCTTGCCAGTTAGAAACGGAATGTGACTACTCTGCAACAGTCTTCCTAAATATTCGCAGAGTCACGAAGCAATGCTCAGAAAATATTTTTGACAATAATTCACTAAGCAAAAATAACATAGTTATGATCAGAAAATAAAATTTTCTTTCCTCTGTAGCTGCTCTTCAAATATCTTTCTACACATTTATTTTACACTTTTCAATCTGTAAGAAGGTGAAGATTTAAAACATTTAATAAACATTGAAGAAAAGACTTTTCATATTAGTTTCCAGAAAGAACCTATGAGACATAACTCGTTAAACATAACAACACAGAATTTTGCGGAATTGTGTTTTCAGCAGTTTTTTTAGTCAGTTTCACATATTTTTATCAATAAAGCATGGCTTACAAATGCCTATTTTATTTTTTGTAAAATCCCACTTTTAAGATTAAAACATTTCTGTTTTAGTGGTATCAAATAAGTTTAATAATTTATGACAGTACATGATAGTATCTTCTCCTAATAAACTTTTGCTGATTGATAAATAAATTTATGTCTGCGATAAGATAAAGAACTTCTACATCCCCTTAGACGTCAGATGCGAGTCAAAATCTTGCAAATTCAACAGTCAGTGGACTTAATTATGCAGACTTAGTGGGTTTCATCACAAGTTTAGAAAGTGAATTTTTATCTTTAAACTAATTTAACATCACATACTTCATCAAGATATTATAAATATTTTTCTCGAATTCTTCAAAGCACTTTTTTAAATATTGTTTGTGATACTTATACTTATCATATCAATAAGTTTGAATTTAAAAAATAATTTTATGAAAATAAATAATAACTTATTGTTTGATACACTTACAAGGGCAGTATTTTGCAAAAAAGAAGTACCCTTAAAATCAATTCAATTGTTTCGTAATTTCATATGCAACTGCTTTTGTGTGTACCAGATATACAGATAATTAAACTACCAAGATCAACGAAATTTAACTTTTAAAACAATTAGCATTGTATAAGCAAGTAATAATTGCAGTCGAATATCCTTTCGTTCTCTAGTTGAACTTTCCTGGAGTAATGCAGTTAGGACAATATCGAAGACCTTCATACTAACTGAATGGTTTCGAATATTGCAGGATGTACGAGCTGCCTTTTCACATTGCACAATAGACTGCCACCTGCGCCGTATATATACAGCTGTTCAAAGCGTTAGCACCAATGGTTATTGGAAAGAAAATAATTAAATGAACACTCGAGAAAAGTAACGTGCACAAATGCAAGGCAGGATAGCCATATGACTAATATATTATGCCATAAGACTGTTGTTCATAATGACTAGTTTATCTTTGATAAATATTAATATTTTATTACGTATTATCTCTCACTATATTATTATTCCATTTAATTTCACAACAAAAAATAATTCAGGGTCATTTTTCTCAGGAATAATGATTCAACCCCCTTGGTTCCTGTACCGACATCCTGAATACAAGGGCCTAAAATAGATAAGATATATATATATATATATATATATAACGCAAAGTAATACGAACTTCCTTAAGAACAAAATGTTTCTCGAACAATTACTAAACTAGACGCATAATAATTGCATAAATTAATGAGGAAGACATAAATTAACTTTTTTCTTGTTTCCTAAAAAGGGGGTAACAACTTGGAACACTTAATTTGAATTAATTGACTAATGCCCCGTAAAGTTTTTTTTTGTTATCAATCAATTGCTAAAATATTCCTTGCTTTTGATGGGGAAATGGTGCTTCGTTTCCATATGATTAATGAGTTCTTTCATGAATTAGTGGTTCCTATCCATACATATGCATAACTAAGCTTTTTAAAATTAAGCAATGATATTTTATGTAACTGCATGCAATAAATATTTTACTGCATAGTATTATGTTCGATGGACAACAATTTTGGCATGCTTGCTGTAAAGGTATAAAAAATGAAATCAGCCAAAAAAAAAAAAAAAAAAGATGCAAATTTCCAAATTGGGAAAGTTTTGGGGGTGATTGGTTTAAGAAAAATTATGTATTTTATTATTTGCTAAAAGCATATTTGTATTTCAAATTTTTACATTTACTTGATGTGATATTGGTATCGTGAAAAATATTTTCGATTTATATCCGATACATAAGAGGAAAGCCCTAGTATTATCATTAAAAAAATATGTCATGTTGATACACAAGTAAATTGAGTCGTCTTTCTTATAAGAGTAACTCACATAATTTTAAAAATATTTTTATTGCCATATTACATCAACGATTTTCTGAACAATTTTATTTGTTATTAAATACATACTTGGCAGGAAATATATAACTTAATTAAGCATTAAGGCAATCTACATCATAAAATCATTTTGGGATTACTAAAGAATATTCTCTTCATTCATTCAAATTTGTACGTTAATTAGCTCTAAGAAAATTTTACAATTTGTATTTAAACTAATCATAATTAAGTTATTACTATCTTATTATCTGATAATTACTGTTTCAGTAATATGTCTTAAATAACAAATTTAAATAAATAACTAATAAAGGCGAAATTAACAATGACTAACTAAATAACGTTTGAAGTGTCTTTTTATTAATATTATCTGAATTGGAGACACCCAAACATCCAAGTAAATTCATAATTTACATAACACTTTTGTATCAAAAGTTAAAAGATTTAAAATTGTTGAAACTTTTGAACAAAGTAAATTATAAATAAACTTAGCACTTTTATTAAGTTATTACGGAAACGTATCTTATTTTAATTCAAATAGTAATTTATCATTATATAGAACAGGGATGGCAAACCAGTGGCACGCGTGCCATCAATGGCACGCGACACAATATTTTGTGCACGCCTGCCGAAAAAGGTTTGTATTTTATTTCAAAGTAATAAAATTCACCATGAAATATTACGAAGAAAAGCAAGTGATCTGTCGTGGGGTGGAGGAGAGCACACTCGTTTGGTTATTGTCTCTTAGTTATTGTCTTAATTACGTATTAGACTACAGTTGCTTAAGAAGAAAAATTTCTCTACGCATAGCATAGTCACTTTGGTCGGCACAAATGTATTTTAAAGTTTATTTGTGTTATATTTATGATTTTCTATTGTTATTTAACATGGCTAGTTTAGCAAAAGAACAAAATTGCAAGATAGTAAATGTAACAGAAAATTTCAAACGATGAATCTAGAAATATGGTATGATTACTAAAGACGACAAAGCGGTGTGTGTTTTACGTTCTGGAACAGTGGTATACAGAACATCGTCTGTAAAACAGTATTTTGAGTCAAATTACAAATCATCTGGTCAAAAATTGGAACCACAACAAAAATAATCAATTGCTTGATAACCAATTGGCAGATGACTCCAATTCAGCTTGTATTCTACTAAAAGTAACATCTTATAATCTTAATATAAGTTATTTGTCACCCAAACACAATTTGCAACAACAGAAGTTATACATTTAATTTAAATTACATGAATAACTAAAGCATTTACAAATATACAGTACAAAAAGGTAGTTTTTCGTTTTAAGTAAAGGGTTTTGAGTTGTTAATATTTAGTTTTATTACTTTCAAAATAATTAAAAGTCAAAAAATTATTTGACGACACGTCTATACCTCATTAAACACTTTTTTAGGAAAAAAAGGACACATTGATCCATAAAGGTTCACCACCCCTGATATAAAACTATGGATTTCTATTCTAAAAAGCAAAATTCAGTGTTAAAATAATCTCGGATCTAATTGATCTCCAGTATAAAAATGTTAAAATTTACTTTTAATTAATTTTTTTTTTCCTCAGACATCAAAATTTTTTCTACATAGTTTTAATAGTAAATGATCTAAGCTACATAATATTTAATTTTAAGATAAAAAGTAATACTACAGTGTTGAAGCATATACCATTCTTCAAAAGAAATTATGAAACATTATATAACATATTTTGGAAACCACACACACACATCAAAGCCATAAGAATTAGCAAAATTATGTAAGTAAGGAGTGAGCAAAAATAATACAGTGGAAAAATATAAATGTATTAAAATGATAAAATGTATGATTCAATATTTAAAAAAAATGTTAATATAAATTAAAGTATCCAACGAATAAAACTGCAACCAATAAGTGTTAAGGAATAATAGGTTGCTTATACTGTAGAGAAGCGGTTTTTAAACTATAGTCCGCTCGAAGGTCTCCCATTCAATATTAAGATGTCCCTCTTTTACAGACTTTGAAAGGCATCGTGGAAAAATTAAAAGATGTGCAAAACTGTATTAATTAAAAAACTTTAATACAGTTAATTACAATATTTATTTATTTGAAATTAGTATTTTGTGTAATAGTTTTATATATATAATTAGATGTTTACTGTTTTCTTAAAGGAAGAAAAAAAGTGTTAAGAAAGTCTGTATAAGTAGAAGAGGCAGTCTCTTTTTGGATTATTGAGGAGCCTGTAAATCACTCAACCCTGTGTTAGGAGTCAGACATGGGTATGCAAATTCTTAGGCACCCACGATGTCAGGCTGAGATGTACTAGGGCGTGATATAGCAGTTCACACCAGTCCATGTAAGGCAGGGGTGTAAAACTAGCGACTCGCAGGGCACATGCAGCCCACAACGAGCATTTTTGCGGCAAGGTCAATATATTGGCACACAATAATGTATAATAAAATATCAAAATTTCTCCCTAAATAAGAATGATAGTAGCAGAGAAGGCATGTCAAGTGTCAGGACAAACATATTAATTATTTTTGTTCTTTTATATATGTTTTTATAATGTATTATTCAATCTAAATCTGTTTCGATGAATTTTGATTTTGTTTGAGGCCCACCTTAAATTAAACCTTGTTTATTCAGCCCAAGTCAGTCTTTGAGTTTGACACCATTGATATAAGACGTAGTCTTATATGTTCTCAATTTTTTTAGACTACTTAATATCAATAATAAATCTTCGTAAAAGGGCCCTTAAGTAAACCCTTTCATAAGATATAAAAAAATCAATTTATAAGATATAAAAAATTCCTTTTACCTTTAAATTTTTTTGTTTTTAAAATTATAATACATGTAAAATTGACATTTTTATTCTTAGTAAATTGTTTTGAGAAGAGTCAAAAATGAATACTAAAATTTAAAAAAAAAACTCTGTACGCAAGAATTATGTAAATTGTAAATGCAATGCTTATATTAAATTAATCTTTTATTACAACGTAAGTTCATATTTGTTAAAATATATATTGCGCGTTTTTAATAATTATACGAATTCAGATTTTTTTCTCTTGTTTTTTGAGTTATTTTAATCATTCATTTAACAAAAAAAAAATAATAATTTATCTTTAATCAAAAATAAATTTAAAAGAAACAAGAAAAAGTGATTTTCAACTAAGTTACTTTGTCATTTTTTGCAGGAAATATACCAAATTAATCTCTCAGCAGTATATTCGATCTCTTCTAGTAACAAGATATTACGATACATTTATTGAGTATGATCTGAGAAGTGTCAGAAAAGACAAATAAGGCAATTATTACTCAATGTTTTTCCCCAAAAAGGTTTATTTTTTTTTAGAGTGTTATGCTTAAATTTCCCCATAAACAATTAATCAATTTCCCCAATATAGGTCATACCCAAACTAATCATTAATCCCATTTATTTGCCACTTTAACAAAAATTAAAATCCTTCAAACGTTTGATATATTTTGAATACTACATCTTTAACAAAACAATTATGTTTACATTGACAAAACAGGAAATTTAACCTTTTTTTTTTGGACCGCATACTTTGTTAGCATTTCATTTATTTTTAAAGGGAAAGAAACATTAAATTTTAAAGGGAAAAATTTCAAAAAAATTTAACCCTGCCTTATTTTTTTAATTATTATTTTTTTAATTTTTTGTCACTAACACTTAATTACAAGAATTTAAGAAACACGCCTCCACAATTTTTTAATCAGTAAACGGTTCCATATGATTAACAATAATGTAACAAACTTCTGAGGATTGTCTTTGTCACTACTGTGACATTACCACTGACGATACACTTTGTTGCTGTTACAAAGAATATTCAATAAAAATTTTTTTCACCTCTTTAAAGAGGAAACATATCATTAAAAATTCTTTTTATTGGATTTTTAAATACACATTTCGTGGAATTCAAACAAGTACTGATAAGTTTGTGTTCCACTACAAACAGTCAACCTCCAAATCACGTTTTTTAAAAGGGGGATTAAAGATGGTTCACAAAATTAGTTCCACCCAAAAAAATTGCTACTCCGATGTCTGTTCTCACTGAACCGTTACAAAGAAAAGAATATCAATTTTCAGCCGTACGACATCGACAGCAAAAAAAAGCAAAATTGATATATTTGATTTCTCGTGTGTCAAAGAATTTTCAACTCGTTTTGATACATGGTCTTATATAAAGGAATTTCTCAGAGCAATGGGTCATGACCGGGCCACTCAAAAGGGCTTGGTGGGCCGCAGGTTGAGTATCGTTAATCTAAAATATGGTTTTTACTTGTTTACGCATTTAAGGGATGAGTCCTTTCTCCATTTTTTGTGGAATATGAAATATGCTCTCTATCATTCTTCCATCCATATGTTAATGATTTGAAGTGATTATATTAGTATATATTTATTTTATTTTTAGTTTTATATATTGCACAATATGTTATATTTTTATATTAGTTTATATTATTATTATTGGTAAACGTTATATTTCATACGACTCAATTTTAAGATGAGAAAAAAAATTACACATATAGTCATTGTTTCAACATTGAAGATCAGTTTCAGCTGCTTAATAAGTGTTATATTACTCAATTAACTTTAAGGAAATAATTTTAATTCAAATACACATATAAAATAATTTTAGAAAAGTATTTCCTAACTGGCCGTTCATTTAACGTAATTCATTTAAAATCTCATTCTTATAATTATTTCAATGGCATGTCTATAATTTATTTTTTTTTGAAATTATGAATCACAGCTCAATAAGCTTAGGAATATTAAGGGAAAAGGAAAATTTTAAAACTTTGTATGAATATTAAACTTAATTAAAGTCCGTATTGTGCTGAAATTTTTTGTGCAATCTAACAATTCAAAAAGCAGAATTGATTATTCAAAATATTTCTTTTCTATGAATTGGACCACTTTAAGAAAGAACTAAGAATTCAAGAATTCAAAAGAAGTCTGTTTTTTTTCCCTTTTTTGTTAGAAAAGGAAAAATTTCCGATTTTCCATCGACCACGAGTTGTAAGTGGATTTGAATTCAGCTATGCGCTTTTCAGACGCACGGCCATTTCGAAAGAGGATTTAACCTAATTTATATGCACCTTATGAATAAGAATCTTTGCATAGTTTGCCAAACTTTAGAACCTAGAAATTTTTATTGCTTGCATTGAATCTCTCTTTCATAATAGGGTCAAACATGTTGAGAAAAATCGCCTTTTGTATGTAAGAAAAACAATAGAAAAATATTATGGAATTAAAAAAATAGGATATGTGGGGTAACAACGAAAGCATTGACATACAAAAAAATTTCAGTATAATTGTTCTACAATTAGCTCAGTTATATAAGAAATTATTTAAAAGGCAATTCAAATACATCATTTTACTAATTTTACTCATTCTATATATGTGTGTGTGCACTAAAAACACTCTGGATGACAGATATAATAGATATGGACGCCAAAAATTTAGAAATAAATAAGTTAAAATCTGATCATAATTGAATGGATATTGCAGTATCTGTAAACACATAGTAAACAGAAGACTCATTCGTGAGATTAGAATTAGTTTTATGTCTATTCAACCTTCTCCCTTTTGCTTATAAGAATGAGTGAGAGTTATCTGAACGTCACATTAAAACTGCATGAAGACCATTGGCAACGGACCTTGTAATTTTTAACCATGGTCAAGTGAGGATGACACATGAACTTGCATCCCCCTCTCCTAACTTCCACACCATACCAATGAGAGAGCCATTTTGCTTACATTACTAACGAAATATAGGAATTATAATGGTTGTATTTTCTGAATACATCATAAATAAAAATTAATGTAGCAATAAAATATTCGAAAAAACTTAAATCACTGCTTAAAACAGACTTTAAGAAGACTTGACGAAGCACATAACCCTGTCGGTCTCTAATCTCCGATCGGTGTTTTGATAGTGACTGTAAAAATTCTTCCTGATGAAATCAAAAGATCAATAAATCAGTTACTTCCAGACTAAGTGATGGAAGTGCAAGTTTAAAGCTTGAAATAAGAAGACCTTTAAGTAGCAGACTAATTTATAATAAAAAAATTATTAAAATAATGGTACGCTAATATTAAAAGTAAACTAAAATTATACCAATAATTTTAAGAGTATTCATATAATTTTCGATACATTAATAGCAATAAATTTTTCATAACTATTTTTGTTTACTATTTCAGTATCACGATCTACACTGGTGTGCAAAACTTAAGCAACAATGTAAAAATTTAGCAGATAGCCAATGAAATTGCAGAAAAGGAGGTCTGGGGATCAGTAGAGGGAACACGTAAATCAGTAGAAACGTCATGCGTATGCAAATATCAGAACAAAACGTCAGAAGGGTGAGCGAAGCAAAACGCGTGATGTCAGAGCGCGCTGCTCAACAGTAGAATGAAATGATGGACGGAGACGCACCACCATATTCTCTGCAAGTGCCAGTGGGGTCAGTTCGTGAAATATGGCTAGAAGAAATCATCTGGATGACTTCACGTGGAAGAATGATCGAAAAACTGGAGAAGGGGCGTACTGTCACCAGTGTAGCTGCAGAGTTCGAATCAACAAAAGTGCGTTTCGCGCGCTTGGAAAGCGTTCCAAACCACAGGTACAGCTGTTAGAAAGGTTGGTGGGGCCCGACCGAGGACGACAGCTGCAGGGGATGACCGATATATCATCCTGCAGGCGAAAAGCGACAGTAGCCAGCAAGCGCCATTGCTCAGAAACCTGTACAGCAACAGGTCGACAAGTGTAGCGGTTTACTGTGGCCAGACGCCTCACAAAAGGGGCCTGTTCACCCGCCGTCCTGGGAAAGCTGCCTCCCGTTGAAAGATGGTCACCGAAGCCACCATTTACAGTGGGACAGAGAGACAAAAACTGACAACCGATCAATGAGTCGTGTTTCTTTACGGATGAGAGTCGGTTCAGTACCAGAAGGATTCTCAACGCGTTTTGATTTGGGAGAGAGATCGGGACCCGGTTTTATCCCAGTAACATCAAGGAAAACATCGTTAGGGGGGTCCTGGGGTTCTTGTCTGCTTTGGGATTATGCAACGGCGGAACTGAGCTTCCCATTTTCGACAGAGGGTCTGTAACCGGGGATCGCTATTGTGAGGAGGTCTTCTCCCATGTGCATCTTTTCCGAGGTGCCATTGGCCCAGACTTCATCTTTATGGATGACAAAAGCACTGCCACATCGCACCTTTAGTGTTGAGGAGCTGCTGGAAGTGAAGATATCACTGAATGGATTGGCCAGCGTGCTCCCTAGATTTAAATCCCATCGAACATGTGTGGATGCTTTTGGGAGACGTATTGCTACACGCTCAATCATCCGGAGTACAACCAACAACTCAAACAATGTTGATTGAGGAAAAGGGCACTCCTACCCAAGAAATGTTTCACCAGCTGGTTCTGAGTATGCAGAGACGGTGCAAAACACATTGTAGTAAGGGAGGGCATATACCATATTAAGGAACATCTGCTTGTTGTTCTTCCTGTTGGGTGACAATCATGAGTCACGATACTATGCATTCAATAAAGCTTGTTTTTGTTTTATCAAAACCCTATGCGTTGTATTCCCCTTTTTGCGCCCTGCTTTCGTCATCCCCTTTTCGTACATAACCCCCCCTTTTAGAATTTCATGTTCTCGATATTTTTCGTAAGTTTTGGAAAAAACCCACCTGTTGTTGTTTTGCACACCAGTGTATCATTTGATAAAGGAAGTTTCGAAATGAAGAGAATTTTCAGATGACTATACATATTTATAATACAATAATTAATATTAGTACTCTAACTATCAATTATTAAGAACTATAATCATATTTTTTTATCAATATTATTTTTCATCCATATGTCTTATTCTGTAATATTATTTTTCACTAATTAAAAAATTTTTTTTTTTATTTTTTTTTCATTTTTCCCCAATTTCATTTTTTCCAGATTTTTTCCCCTTTTTGAAAAAAATTTAATATGCTATTCTTAATTAATTTGTTATAAATTTGTATTAAATTTTCTAGACTTTCACTTGTTTGTTTTAACCCTTAATACTCCAATGGTACTTTATAATACCACTATAATCAATATTAATATTATATTCATTTTTTACCGATGTTACATTTCAGGATTAATGCTCAATATTTCCTCTATCATAGCTAGATGATGTTTTTAAAATAAGCGCGAAGCTGAAAATCATTGAGAAGGTGATATGTTGTTTGTAAAATTTAAAAACATAACTTTTTGTTTTAAATTCAAAGCATTTTCTTTTTGCTGTGATCTTTTAAATATTGTCGGGTCAAATTTAGCAATTTCTATTCAATTAAGTTTTAACTTATTTATAAATGATGCATGGTCTATAAACTATTGTTTTTACATTTTAGTTCATTAATCGAAATGTAATTGTTTTGTTTATCAATTTTTTAACTAAATTTTAAACCTTAACATTTTTAATTATTTTATCTATATATATAACATTTTTCTCTTCTAGCGTAATGTAAAAATGTCAATAAACACATTTTGTGCTTGAATAAATTTATTGTTCTTTTCAAAATATGCATTTTTGTTTTCAATTCTTTAAATATTTCTTTTGTTATTTTAGATATGCTTAGAGCGTGCGGCTTAGCAACAAAAGTTATGTCATTCTTCAGAGGATTCTTAGACCCGCAATCAAAATATGAAGTGTTAAATATTTTTTTATGGCTTGAATAAAAAAATGAATAAATATGTGTTCTTGAATCATTTCACTAATGCTTTACAGACGGATTCATGAACAATATATACATACGTCTCCATTTCAGATAAAACATACAACTGGACACAAGACAGCAGTAGTCAAATCGT
Organism: Trichonephila inaurata madagascariensis; assembly: GCA_019973955.1. Lineage (NCBI taxonomy): Eukaryota > Metazoa > Arthropoda > Arachnida > Araneae > Nephilidae > Trichonephila > Trichonephila inaurata. Next base: position 73,811 of record BMAV01001234.1, read on the forward strand.
CGGATTGACATTTGGAAAAAAAGAAGCTATCATTTGACGGTGTTGACAGAAACGGGTGAGCTATGATCGTAAAGAGTATCACGAAGTTGACGGTTGATCCACAGCAAAACAATAGAAAGCGAAAACATAATTATCGTCCCTTTAATGTTTATTTCAAGTCCATGTAATCCCCTCAACGTTTATTTTAAAGTCCATGTATTTACAGAAAGCCTATAGCCTCTGATGTGTCTTTATAAGCGATATAAAGTGTAATCGAGACAAGAGAGATTGACTGACCATTTATATGAGACTTGGCGAACAGGATCTTAGGTCATGGAGAACATTGCGCAGACTACCCCTCACCCTTTCAAATGTCCCATCGGCAGGTGCATTTGTAGAATTACGGGTAATTTCAAACTGAAATTTATGGATTACAGTAGAATCAGTTTTCAGTCTTTTGTCCCGTTTCAAATTGAGATCCGATCCCCCTGCAAAAACATGTCTGAAGACGTCTGATAGACGACATGATACTCACACCTTACTGTAGTCTGTCACGCAGTTTTACAGCTAGTCGTTTTGATAAAGAGTGCCATTTCATCTGACACCTGAGCATCTAGAGTTGACATCCTTGGCACGTTTTCAATATGGTAGAAAGTCGACTAAATCCCACGTCCCTTATTTCTTTTTCTTTCTTTCATGGACCCATGAGCAATTGCTTGTTATCACGCTTCCCTAACATGACCTAGGATAGCATGAACGTCAGATCTACAACCAACTGAACACGCCTGGTATCTTCTTTGGAGTATAGGCGTCTCTATTAGTCCATAAATCCAACCAATCTAACGCATCACTTGGAATGAGATATGACGAAAACACACATGAAGAAATCTGGCAACTCTGCGAGTGGATAACCACCAATAGCTGGCATGAGAGTCAGAATTGATCCGACGACATCTTATTTTGCTTATCTTATTTCTTCTTATTATTTATTCATTTATTATTATTCTATATTATGCATGATATTATTCTCTGGTTTTGCTTTTGTCGCCGTATCTTTTGAATAAACATTCATTTTCTATAATCCTCTCAGTATTTTATCTTCAATATCTGTACGTACTTCAATTGATTTTCATCTCATTCAAATAACGTCTTATTCCATTGTTTTCTCTGTAATTGAAATACAAAATTCTCCTTTTCTTCTAATCATTTAAAATTTTATTTTTCAAATGAAATTCATTGGCTGAAAAACTGTTCTAAACCAGCAGATTGAATAATCTAGATTGGCTTTTTATATCCTCTTTTATCCTGCAATTTAATGCATTTGTGGTCGTTTGGTCTGAAACACACCCTTCAATCCCACATCTAAGACGTGATGTTGCAACGAAGGCTGAGTTTATCATGCTGTAAATGGCTTCATGGTGATTGGCTGTGACGATAACGTCTGGGAGGGGCATGCCAAAAATGTTCTTTCTTCGACTCCAAAATTTTCTGTTTGGAAAGAGCTGGCAGACTGATCTGTAATTGATCAATGATGGGAGATAATTCACTTAATAGAGACAAATCTGATTTCGTGGATAGTGAACAATGCTCATACTTAAAAATCATCTTTAAAAGATTTATTACTTTTATTGATTTTTATTGGTGCATTTATTGTTCTCTCTCTCTTTTTATTTTTCAATTATTAATAACAAGTATTAATAATTGAATTAAATTATTCATTAATCCATGCTTCAGTCGTTTTTCCTGTACTTTAAATTTATATCAAACATATTACTGAGCAAAATTTCTATTAACTGTTTGTTCTTTTAGTTTTATCTTCTATAAAATACTTTCGAAATGAGCTTATTAAGACACTTAAAAATGTAATAACTATATCTTGTAACAAAAGGATTTTTAAAAAAGTATCTCAAATTCAGTTTTCACAGTAATACTTACACTAAATAAATCTTAGCTTTTACAATTTTTATGACAGGTTTAATCTATTTTTCATACATTTCTACACGTATCAGATAAACGTGAAGAAGTCATTTCTTGCAAATATATAAATATTTATGTGGCTGCCTTCAACTTGCTGCAATTGTTTCACCGTTGATAAAAATAATTTTATCCGTGATTTAATATTTATATAAATGGAAATGAAACATTTCCTTCCCTTTTTAATTTTTCTTAATTACGAACAAATTTATTTTATTCAATAAATGCATAATTTTTTATGTAAAACCCAGCTACGTTTACTTTGAATGTCGGTTCCTCATTTAATTTAATATGTAGTAAATATCAATTTTATCTCATCAGTTATTTATTAATGAAAATAGCTATTTCATGAATAAGAAAATCGATCTAATGCTCTGAGAGAGAATACAAATATTTTAATGATTAATAAGTAATTCCGCTTGATATAATGTGTTTGTAATTTTTTTTGTGTATGCATATGTATGTTTATGCAACTTTATTTCTAATTTCTATTTCATATTAACTCAAAATGAAATAATCTACCGAACGAATAGGTGATGAGGCATTTTGTTAAAGGAAAAGATAACTTGATCTCTTTCATCTTGCAAGAATGATGAATGGAGGTAAAAAATATTTCATTCATTCGAGTAAGATATATGTTTCTTCTCTCATATTAAATATTCTTTTTACTGTAACAACTTGTGTAGTGTCAAGGCATCCGAACACATTGATATGACCAAATTTGGTCAAAATACATATTTCTTTTTTTTTAAATTTATTTTATTCAATCTAGCTGTCTTTTGACTTAATAAAAAAATTGTTTTGTATAGCCGAAAGAGTGTCAGTCTAAAATCATCTGAGTAAAATTATTTTTCTCCATTTGTTTAAAAATTCTACACCATTATGGAAAATTATTTTTTTATGTATTTTTCCGCTTTATCTCCATACCATAAAACATCTTTTTTCATTTAGGTAGGTTCAAAATAATAATAATTATTGTCCTCACATATTAGTGATCCAACCTATTATACACCCTTCGTGAGGATCAATTACCATTGCGTATAGTTATGATATCATTTCTATTGGCTTTTTTTAAAACTCTGTTTCTTTTAATGTTGCAAAGAGAGAAGAAAATAATATTACTGTGAGTTAGGAAAAATATAAAAATTGTATTTTTATAAGCAATATCCTACAGAAGAATAATACATTTTATATTTATTTATTTATTTTTAGTTTTCATACTTTTAAAATTATTCTACTTACATAATTCTCACTCAAATGAAGCTTAAATTAGAATTTCCTTAATAATCAGATTTTATTTAAATGATTTATCTAACTTTCAGAGTAAAAGAGAAGATTACATCGCACCTTATTCATTAAAGGGAAAACCAATACGTGATAATATATTGCGTGTAATGCCGTAGTTGAAATCACTTTCAATATCTGTTGTATTTTACATTAGACAGGGTGTGGTTTCCTGTATGTAAGGGCATTGAACCAGATTTAGATAAGAGAACCCCAGTATTAATCGAGGAATGTCATTCAATTGATTCAATTAACTCCAAGACTAAGGTGACTGACAGTATGAGATCTTTTCAAGCAATATACGGATTTTGCTTTTATCTCTTTCTGTTCTGATTCGATCAGATAATATTTGCAGAATTTGTAGTATCTTTTGATATATGTGTGGTATAGAGTGAAGTATTATTTAACACGAAAATGCCGAAATAATTTGAAAATAGTTATTCGAAGATTATCGTTCAAAGCTAATACAGTAGAGTCCAAATAACTCGGCCAAATCTTTGTCGGATATCCGATGTAGAAATTATTGTTTGTATTACAGTTAATGAAATAAAGCCGGAAAATGATCCAGATGTTGAAATTGAGGAACCATACGAACTAGTAAATATCACATAGTGAGGAAATAAAGGCTACCGAATCCACCCTTCAATATTTTGAACAAGAAGGTGCTTCGGTAATGGACATGCTTTTCCTTCGTCATATTTAGATGAAGCAGCAAAATGCAATACGGAAAACTACATGACATCACGCCTTTCTTTTAATAAAAGAAATGGCCAGTTTTTGCAAAGTCGGCCTCTTAATTTTCACTATAGATAGCTTTATACCTTCAAAAAGCATTTTTCTGAGGTGTATCTGATCAGGTAAATTGCTGCATATTATGTATTCATTAGTTTTCATTTTCATGTAGTAGATGCTCTATGCCTTCATAATGTATGTTAATTTCCTTTGTTACAAGTATTGGAGCAGTTTATTTTTTAGTTTCTGTAAAAGGATGACAGCGTTTCTCAAAACTTTGTTTTTTTAGGGGACGGAAATCCTGGGGGGGGGGACCTTTCAAAAATGAAAACAAAAGAATTAAAAAAAATTACTTTTTTTAAAAAAGGCACACAAAAATAAAATAAAATTTTCTACATTAAAAAAAAAAAATTAAATTTACTCGATATCCCATCCCTTAAAATTTATGTGGGCACAGAGTTATTTGAAATTAATTTATCAATCCCAAGTTGATAAGTTTAATAATTGCAGTTTTTTATTTCCATAATTTTTATGGGCCAAAAAAATTTTTGGCACAAAAATTTTTCTTATCTTTAAAATTTGCACGGTTTATAATTGGGGTCACATTGTAGCCTTAGTTTTTAGTATGAAATTTGTACGCATTCAATGCATTGTTATTATATGGAAGGGGATAAAATTAAATTTGAAAATTTGGGGGAAATAAAATCCTGCTGCATCGCCCCTTTCCTAAATTTTTATGAGGAAGAATGTACTTATTCTTTTTAAAAAATCCAAAACCCCCCATTTTTAAACCGTAACTTTAGTCCCCTTAGGCTTAGGGAGTTTTAAACCTAATTATTTCTTTTTTCCATTCTTCTTTTTTTGTTTTTGAAAAAAGCCTGTTTTTTTTTTTGGGTATTTTTTTTTTTTACCCTGGGTTCAAAAATAAACTGAAAAAAAGGAGGGGAATATACGCTCATTTCGTGTAAAAAGTAGGCATAATAAATTATTTTAAATAGTTTCTCTTCTTCTATGACTGTCATATTGATGATAATACATAATATAATGACTAATTCATAGTTGTTTAAAAACATATTTTAAGTAAAAATTTTCAAAATATAGTGACATAGTATTTTTAAAATCATTTCAATTGCTCTCCCTTGAAATTATTTTAAATTATAAAATATCATTCTTTGTTTGGTTAATAACATGTTACATTTGTTTCAAAAATCAAACAAAATGTTTTTTCAAAAACCAAAAAAATATAAATACGCAGTTATTTTATATTAAATAACACAATCTATCTATATAATTTTTACACAATAATAAGAATCAATATTAGTGACAATGTGAAAGATAAAATATTAATATTCACAAATCCCATATAACAAACAAAATTATCAAAATAATAAATCTCTGAATAAATTCCATTCTTCAATTTCCGTGAAAGAAATTTTATATTGTCTAAGCTTTATGTAAACTTAAAACAGCCAATAGATACTTTATCAATTCTAATGTATATATTTTGTAAAAAATAAAACAATCATGAATAATATCAAATTACACTATCATTTAAAGGGTGAAATAACCTTTTTCTTACTTAGGGGAATGTTTTCAAATGTTGTACCCCCCGGGGGGGGGATAACCCTTTCGAGAGGGGTGGGGCAAACCCAAAAAAAAAAGATTTTAAAAAAAAATTAATTCTATTTTAAAAAAAATTAAAAAAAATTTCTTTCAGACATAATAAAAAATGACCTTTTCCTGGGTATAATTTTTTAAAAGGGGTAATTAACCCCTCTCTAAAAAAAAAAAACTTTTTCAATACCTAATTTAGCTATCTTTTTCCCAAACAAATAAAAAACTTTATTTGATTTTGCTTTTAATCCCAAGGGTGGGGATTGTTTTTTGCCCTTTTTTAATTTTAAATAATTTCTCTTTTTAAGAAAAAACAAAAACCCAGACCCAGAATCGAAAAAAATTTTGGAAATAAAAAAATTATCACGGATTATTTTTTTAAATACTGCACATTACAGCTGTAATCTGTTTTGCTGGTAATCTGTTTGGGCCTTCTAAGTTTTTTTGGTACAGTTAATTATGACCCCCCTTTATATTGTGTTTGTTTCCCTTCAAGGGGAAATTGTGGGGGATGTATTTTTTTTTTTGCGCCTTTTTTTCCCTGCAAAAAGAGTTTTTGATATTTGGAAAAACCCCGGAGAGCACTTTTTAAGGATTATTTTTTGGGCCCAAAAATTATTTTTAAGTATTTTCAAACATATTTAAAAAAAAAAAACGTTTTTAAACAGAACATACATAATGAATACACTTTTACTGGGAAATAAAGGTCAAAAAGGGGCACACAGATCACAAATAGTTAATTCCCCGGTAGTTTTTTTGACCAAAGAAAAAGAAAAGTCCCTTAAAAAGGTGTTTACTTTTTCTTAATTAAATCCCCACTGGGAAACATGATTCGTATCAAAAAAAAAAGTAATTATAAAAAAAAAGGGTTGGGTGATTTAAAAATCCTGCCGACCGTATCGAGGCCTTGCTCCCGAGTAAAAGCCTTTGCTTTTAAAAATTAAAAAAAATTTCAATTATTCTTCATCGGAATTTTTATATTATTGTTCATTACTTAACGACAATTATAAATTTAATTCTGTAAGGCTTAAAATTACAATTCGCTTAAAACTAATTTTAATTTGAGCAATCATTTTAAAAAAATCATTTTACATTTTTGTAAACATTGTGGCGTACTTGGCTTTACTCTCCTTACATTCAGCTATTATATCAATAATGTTTTATAAATGAACTCGTGCAAAGAGTGGGCACTTCAGCCGGTATACTTTTAATGTATCATTGTGTGTGTGTGTGTACTGCACAGAGTATTTTATAACTAATTAATTAATACTAAATTAAGAATTGGGCTTGTCTTGCAAAGCTAAGTTTTTATAAGAAATGCTTATGATTAGAAATTGAACCTCTGAGTTCTTTTGCTATAAGGAAAAATAACATAATATTTATCCTATTACTTAATTATTTTTTTTTTGCTTAAAAGTAATGTATACAAAATTTAATACTTATGTTATTAATTTGTATGGTTTATAATTAAAAGATCGCTTATTGTAGCTTTAGCGTCAAAGTGCATTATTATTGCATTCAGTATATTATTAATATATAAGGGGGGCGCGATAAAAATTGTGATTGAAAAGGGGGGCGCCAGTATTTAAAGTTTGAGAAGCACTTCCTTGAGATATTTTTATCTTTCATTAACATTCAATAGACGTCATACATTTCGTTGAAATATATATATAAGTATATATATTTACCCCTTCTTCAAACAATATATTCAATGAAAAAAGCTTAAATAAAGGCTTTATCAAACAAATATGGTGTATATATATATATTCAAAACAGTTTTTTAATTTTAAAATTTTCATTAAATGCAATTTATATTGCGAGTTCATATAACATAAATTATTATTAGTAGCAGCAACCAGACTATTTTAAAAACGATTTTAATCAAAACAATTAATTTCTCTTGATAGAATTTTACAGATATTGTTGTAACTTAGACTTAAAACAGTCTACATTTTGTAATAAAAAGTATTTATACACCAGTTTTTATTTCTTATCTTAATATGAAAACCCAATTGTGATAAAATGAAAAGAGCAGCTGTTTCTTGGAAAAATATTCACGTCTACATTAAATCCATTCAACAGAACATGTATTTAAAAAATGCATGATTATTAAATTCATTATATTAAAACAAAGTCCTTCAAACTTTGTGAATAAGATCAGCATAATGATGCATATGAAAGAGGACATAAGGTAAAATAATACTTCTATTACTTTATGTTGTAAAAGAATAAATTTTGAAAAGTCATGTACATCTGCATATCTACATTTGAAACCTCGCGTGTTGAACTCAATAAACTGCCCATGTTATACTTGGAGAGCTATTAAAGAACATTTCAAAATCCTTCCTTAAAAAACTGTTGCATATGACTCCACCCTGCTCGTAAAACCACTCCCGGTTCGTGTTGAAAATTTCTGTCTTTGCTACTTCGAATTTTTTCTCTTTTAATCTACTTTCGAAACTATTCACTGAATGTAAATTTGAATCAAACCTCAAGAGATAAATATTCCTTTTGCTTTCTATTTTTGGGTTTAGCGAAGCAAATGGTAAAGGAATTGTAAAAGGAAATGAACCCATTTGTAACTCGGCTTTCAGAAATAAAATGTAAGGGTACTTAACATAATATTTAAGAAATATACGATGATTCGGTTAAAATGTCTGAATTAAATATTCAAGTAACCCCAATTCTCTCTAAAATAGAGTTGAGATACTTACTAATGTATCTTCTGAAAAATTAAAGTAGTAATGTTTAAGTGCAATACAGTTAACTTAGTATTTCTATGAAATAAAATTTTCAAATTATGCATAATCTCACAAACGCTTAACGCCAGTTCCGTATTTTAATATTCGACATCAAAAAAAATAATTTATTATTCAAGGTATCCTCGTCTACGTTCTCCACCATATTTTTGCAAAAACAAGCAAACCAATATATATTTTTTAGTTTAATGTCGTTTAGATTAGAATACACGAATAAAATTATTTTAAGAATATTATTCCAATAAAAATTTATTTAAATGTGGTATTTCGGCAAACGAAGAACATAGAATTACTTATTTTCAAAAGATTCCTATTTTATGCAAAATGCTTCTATAATAATAATAGTTTGCCTATATATACCTAAGATTCTCCAGAGAGCCTGAGCAAGTATTTTTGAAAAATTCACATTATTATCAGAGTTACTAACAATTGAAATAATAATCGGTGTTTTTTGCTAAAACTATTTCACTCTGATCTATTAAAATATGAATAAATTTACTTCTAAATTATATAAGTCAAAAGTCAACTCTGTACACAGGTCTATATATTGGCAAAATATTATTATTATAGAAGCATTTTTCATAAAGGAGAATGTTTTGAAAATAGGTAATTCTATGTTCATTTTTGCCAAAATATCGCATGTAAATAAATTTTTATAGTAATAATATTCTTAAAACAATTTATGCGTGTATTCTAATCTAAATGATGTTAAATATTTTTAAAAATATAATGTGTATGCTTTTGTAAAATCGTATTTCCAAACGTAGTCGGATACCTTACAACGCATTAGAAAATCACTACAATTTGAAAATTAGTTAACATTTGAAAACCATAGGAAGGCAGTGAACATGCAAAAAACACTTTCAATTTTGTTAAAAGGGATACATTTATTGTCTATTTATGTGGCACTTCAAGCATCAAGAGAATGTTGAGGACGAATTTTGAACTATTACAATGAAGTGACAAGGATGATAGAAGAGCTCATACTCCACGCTTTGAATTTCCCCACCAAATGAGGATTGTGAACCTAGAACATTCGACGTGTACCAGAATTTCTACAAGATGGGTCTGTAACTCATGAAGCCGATTAAAGGTTAAGCCAGTGCTTCTTAAACTTTCAGTATTTGCGACCCAATTATCAATCATAATTTTCATCCCCCCATACAAGTAACAAAGTGTTGATTGCATGAATAATGTACTTTGACGCTTAAGTAAATACTACCTTAATTTTAAACCGAATAGTCATCAGGATAAGTACTAAATTTTGTATATGCTACTTTAAAGTAATAGATATTTTAAGTAATAGGATAAGTATTATAAGGTAATAAGTAATAATATAGCATAAGTAGTTACTTTTCCTTTCTAATTTTTAAATTCAAACAGATTGCAATAAACATGCAGTGGATATTTTATTCTTTATTGTGTCAGAAAGTATTTTGTTTTGCTTTTTCTTCCAGTAAACTAAAAAATTTAAAATAATATTTAATTCTTCGACTACCCCCTTCGTGTAAGATTGATTGTCTACCTTATAAGACCGCACCACACAATTTGAGAGTAAGTGAGTGAGAGAATATTAATGTCGCACTGTTAAGCTACTCGAGGGCTTTGTAATTTTGACCTCGTAATTTTGAAGCATGGTCAAATGACGAAGACGACACCTGAGCTGCCCCCCTTCTAACTACCACACCAACGAAAGGATGTTAGAGCTTCGGCAGATTTAACGCGTGCATCGCACCCTTACTTGCAGTTCTTTAGCAGTATTGGGCTCAAATTCGTGACACGCCAGCCAAGTATCCATTACCTTGACCACTAGGCTACCATGGCCACCTCCACAATTTGAAAATCACGGTGTTATGCGATTCGTTCCTCATTGCCCTCATCTTTCCAATAGGCAAAATTATATAGTGTATTTGGGGGAAATAAAAGGTATAAATTAGCAAATGATTCACTGGAATAAGTAAATCTTTCCCAAACAAAATCAAGACCATTTTATTACATTCCATAGCCTTCAGAATAGTTTTATTGAGAACAGAGAAAAAAATAAAAAAATCATATTTTTTAAAGGCAAAAATACGCCAGGAGCAGTTAATGAGCCGACAGGGTGTGAGGCGTTTACTATTTAACTGAAGCAGTTAAGGGGTATATGGCTCGAACCCTTGAGTTGATGAAAACATAACTAGCCACGAATTCACAACCATAACAACACGACTACCGCAGCCACAAAAGTGGATCAAGAACAAGCAATACATTACGAGATTTAAATAATCATATTAATTTAAGATACTCGTATATTCATTCAGAGAGAGGCAGAAAATTCCTTTTCCAAAATTAAATGCGAATTCCACCAATTTCTTCGTAATTTTTCATTTATTGTTAATGAAACACGTATTCTCTAACGTTTATTTTCATTAGAATTAGTTTTAAATAAAATATATTTTTGTAACTTATATAAAACTCAAAGTAAATATTAACTAAAGTATAGTATTAAGTTTATTTTGTGCCAAAAAAATAGTTTTTAAGTGCAATTTTAAGAGTCGGATAAGCAAAATTGTATAATTTTTATATAATAGGAAACTGTGATATTATTTATGCAAAGTGTAATATTTTTGTAATTCGTGTAATTTGTAATTTTACAGTATAATACGAAGATTTTTATCTAACTTTCTGCTTATAATTACGTAGATGCAATGAATTTTTCTTCGTAACGATGGCAAAATGATGTTTATTACGAAAGCAAAAACCTTAATATGAATTCCTCGAAACCCATAATTTCACCCAATTATCTAGAACCTGGAATGTTTGAATATTTTCGGCAAATTTTTTTTTTGAGAAAGGCCATATTTGTTTTTCTTCATCAATATTAGTTTTGTAGGTTTCCATATCCTTTTTAGTGTTATTAAATTTAAGCTGAAACATTTAAAAAAATTTTTGTAAGCATGAGATCAATATATGATTTACCCAATTCCTTTAATATTGAATTTCATCAGCTGATAATACTAAGCTTTTATAATTTAATTGCTAAGTAGATGTTAATTTAAATTCAAATCCGGAAATTTATATCAAAAACTGTTGTTATAGTATAACAACTATCAGAAAAATAATATGATTATTTTCTAGTTAAATTCACTTTCGTGAAGTTGACAATTTTTATAATTTATTTTTTTCCAATAAATTTTGTCAGTACAGTATTTCAACTTATTTTTTTTGAAAAAAATAAAAACTAATTTTAAAGGATTAATTATTAATTTTCCTCGAGGGAGTAAATACACGTAGTTATGTTTCTTAAATTCCGAAATACTGCAATTGTGTGTGTGTGCTATCTTTCTACGCTATAGTTTAAATCACGAGAAGAAAACATAAAAAAAACCAAGGCAGTTAGTAAAGTATCGGAGCTTACTTGCGATTTCAGTATATATCTGCCTCAGTATCTAATAAAAAATTGTTAAATCATTTTAAAAATAGAAATTTTTGACTAGAAATTGTTTTAAAAATTTCTTCTTCTTCTTTGTTTTAAAAAAAGGCCCAAACTAAAAAAATAATAACATTTGGGTATCTAGATAGGAAAAAAAATATAGCGCGCAAGTAAAAATGAAATTACAGAAGAGCACTTTAAGTTTTATAAATTATTGTCATTTAGCAAAAAAGAAAAAAGAAAGAAAGAATTTTAGTAAAATAAACTTTTCATGAGGGCGGGGTAATTTCCATTGGAATTTAACATGGTATATAGGCATCTTTATCTGGTTGTATTAAAAAAATTAAAAGAAACATTTTTTTTTTTTATATTTTAGTGACGATCACAAAAAAAAAAAAAGCAGTACATAAATAACAACTTATAAAAATAGACAAAAACTTTTCTTTTTCTGGGGATCTCAGTTTATACCTTTTTTCATACCTATAGCATGTTGCGGACAAAATTTAAAAAATTAGAATTTAATTGATTTTTTTATATATATGTTTATTCCATGTCCTTTTTTTAACAATAATGTTATTCAATTTTTACTGCATATCTCAATGTATAAGTTTCTTGTTCTAAATGATTAATGATCCTTCTTCTTCCAAATTTTACCTACAAAATAAATTCAGTTTTTAAGTATACAAAGCTTTATTTATATATATAAATTATTTTATTAATTTACTAATTTTTACCTTTATGTTTGTTTTCTAAGATGATTATGTGTTGGGGGGAAAATTAAAAAGATGATGGTTTTTTGGGGGATGGTTTATAGGATATGGTGCATTTTACATGGTGTAAAACTTAAGCAACAATTAAAAAATTTCGTAACCTGAAACGGGGAAGTAATACTGAAAAATATATAGGATAAGTAGTTACTTTTCCTTTCTAATTTTTAAATTCAAACAGATTCAATAAACATGCTGTGGGTATTTTATTCTTTATTGTATCAGAAAGTATTTTGTTTTGCTTTCTTCCAGTAAATTAATATAATTTTTTAAAATAATCTTTAATTCTTCGACTCCCCCTTCGTGTAGGATTGATTGTCTCTACCTTAAGACCACGCCACACAGTTTGAGAGTGAGTGAGTGAGAGAATATTAATGTCGCACTGTTAAGCTACTCGAGGGCTTTGTAATTTTGAACTCGTTATTTTGAAGCATGGTCCAAGTGACAGGAGCGACACATAGGCTGCCCCCCCTCTTCTAACTACCACTCCAACGACAGGACGTTATAGCTTCGACAGATTTAACATACATCGCATCCCTACTTGCAGGCCTTCAGCAGTATTGGGCTAGAATTCGGGACACGCCAGCCAAGAGTTTATTACCTTGACCACTAGGCTACCACGGCCATCTCCACAGTTTGAGAATCACGGGGTTATGCGATTCGTGCCTCATTGCCCTCATTTTTCCAATAGGCAAATTTATATAGTGTATTTGGGGGAAATAAAAGGTATAAATTAGCAAATGATCCTCTTTAATAAGTAAATCTTTCCCAAATATAATCAAAACCTTTTTATTATATTCTAAAGCCTTCAGAATAGTTTTACTGAGAGCAGCGCAAAAAATAAAAAAAGATCATATTTTTGAAAGGCAGAAATACGCCAGGAGCAGTTAATGAGCCGGCACGGTGCGAGGCGTATAATATTCAACGGAAGCAGTTAAGGAGTATATGGCTCGACCCCTTGAATTGTTGAAAACATAACTGGCCACGAGTTCACAACCATAACAACACGGCTACCGCAACCACAAAAGAGGATCAAGAACAAGCAGTATCTTACTAGATTTAAATAATCATATTAATTTAAGATACTCGTATATTCATTCAGGCAGAAAATTCCTTTTCCAAAATTAAATGCGAAATTCACCAATTTCTTAGTAATTTTTCATTTATCGCTAATGAAACAAATATTCCTTAAAGTTTATTTTCATTAGAATTAATTTTAAATAAAATGTATATTTTTAAATTAAAACTCAAAGTAAATATTAACTAAAGTATAGTATTAAGTTTATTTTGTGCCAAAAAAAATAGTTTTTAAGTGCAATTTTAAGGGTCGCGGATGAGCAAAATTGTATAATTTCTACATAATATGAAGCTGTGATATTATTTATGTGAAGTGTAATATTTTTGTAATTCGTATTTTACAGTATAATACCAAGATTTTTATCTAACTTTCTGCTTATAATTAAGTAGATGCAATGAGTTTTTCTTCGTAACGATAGCAAAATGATGTTTATTACGAAAGCAAAAACCTTAATATGAATTCCTGAAAACCCGTAATTTCACCCAATTATCTAGAACCTGGAATGTTTTCGTCAAATTTTGTTTTGAGTAGCAGTCATATTAATGCTCTATTTCTTCATCAATATTAATCTTATGTAGTTTCCCTATCACTATTTTAGTGTTATTGAATTTTTAAGCTGACAACGAAATTCAAATTTAATGTAAGCATGAGATCAATATGATGTAGTGTACCACCATTCCCTTAATATTGAATTTAATCATTTGATAATACTAAGCTTTGATAAATTAAGGGGGTCACTTCACGCAGCATTTTCCCTATTTTTAATGTTAAAAATGACCAATTTTAAGGAACTTTTTTAAAAAAATTGGCAGGTTAAACAGTCATGAATTTTTTTGTGTGAATTCATTGTATTGTTTTTATTAATTTAATAGAGAGCATTTTTTCAAAATTTTGATTAGTTTTTAAAAAATTCATATGTGGAGTAACACGTCAAAATTTTTTAAAACGGTGAAATTCTTGTACATTTTAATCCATAAATAATTTTTGAATAAAAGTTTTGACAAAATCTCTCATTAAAATATTTATTTGTATAGTGTTAGCACATGCAAAGTTTCGAGCTATAAAATAAGTAGTTTTCAAAAATGTTCCTTTCGTGTTGAAATTTACAGTTTTGAGAAATAGAGATTTAAAGAGTAAAAACTTACTATTAACTAATGCATACCAGAACTATAACTTGAATTGCTGGTGTCATCTGCAAGATTATCTTCTTGTCTACATTTTAATTGTTTGTTTTAATTCTAGCTTCTTTGGTTCATTGTAAACTTCTTATTCTGCTGCTTAATACACATGATCTACATCTTGCAACGCTCGACATTTGTAAAATCCAGGAGTTGAATGTTTAATACATCTAAAACTTTTAATTTAGTAATAACACTTTGATTCTATAAAAGGCATTGCCTCATATTGTACTCCAGTTTTTTAAAGTTCATATACAGTTTTTGGAATTATAGACCAAGTACTGTTTACGTTTTCACTAAAATTTTGAGTTTATCAAGCAAGCATCTAGATAAAGAGGTGAAGACCCAAAGTTACTCTAAATAGCACATGCAATTCCTAATTGCAATAGGTAAGTTAATGTTTATGCTTATATGTGTAACCACATAACAAGCATAAACACTATCCTCTCTTGCTATGTGTGTTTTATGCTTATATATTATTTATAATCACCACCACAAGTCACCTCCCATGGGGCATAAACCGTGTCGTAGATTCCAAATCTGGGGAGATTTTATCAAAATATAGCCTTAATAGCTTGCCTTATGGCTGACAAGTTTACTGAAGGTTGTTTTGAATAGCGAAAACGTAATATCTTTGCAATTTATCTATTTCTGCATCTGTCAATCCTAATACGCCATCCTAGAGATTTTTTTTGTCCTCGAGCTCTTTTGCCTTTTTTAATTTTTAATACCCTGAGTTGTGTGTCCCCAACCTTTTATCAACATGACCAACACATTCTAATTTTTTAATGTTGACATCTCTGTAGTTTGATTCTAAACTGCTTTGCATGTTTAGGTTCCCCATACTCGGATTCAAGTATTGTGTATATCGTAAATTGTGCAATACTTTTGAGCGATGGAAAATACAAAATTATTTCAACTTCCATTTCCCGTATTATTTCCAACGTCATTTTCCAGAACACTCATTGCAATGTACATTGTCGTTAAAATTACATGACATTCCTCGATAATATTTGAGCATCAACAATTTTCCCAGTGTCCCCACTAACTGCCATAACAATACCATTTACAGAAGTATGGCCCCTTTTTTTGACAGGTACCATCGATAGCCACCGGTACATTTGGACCTCCATTATTTATTACTGCATTATTGTTTCAGCAACGGTAGACGTCATAGACCTTTGGCTACTTTCTATGTTGCGTTATTTAATTTATGCATGGACTCCTTAAAAACACTTTGGTGGAGGTGACAGATTCATAATACCGCAAAATATTTTCGCAACTGCTTCTTTTTAATATACCTCATAACATATAAAAGCCTAGTGTTCACTTCGTAGCAATTGTGTATCTTTTTGATTAACCACTGCTTTTAGTAAACTTAGTATTAGGAAATGTTTTAATAACACCACAAAAATCACAACATATTAACAATTTTGTAGCCAAACTCTAGTTTGTAACCAAAATTTATGTGAATACCTTGTTTTTTATTTATTTATGTAATTAATGTTGTTTGAAAGCACAAAGAAAACAGTACAATGTCAGTCATTTCACAAAAACATTCAAATGAATTTAAAAAGAAACATACTCTTTACAAACTTACCTAACTTTACTTTCAAATTGAATTATTTATGTTGCAATTGTCTGACTGTTATGCAACATTTAATTCCTCGAAAGTTCGGTTTTCGTACCTAATTTTTCCAAACTTTTGTTTTTAAGTGTTTTATTATTAAGCTTCAGGGCATATTTATAAAATCATTTTTGATAAAAAACCGATTCTGCTCTAAATAACGAAAATTTAGATTTATATTTAACCGTGTAAAAAACAGCGTGTAAGCTACCACAAAATAAACAGCTACAACTATTCATACACTTCCTTTCCTGAATAAGCTGCTGATCAAAATGAATTCTTTTGATCAATTTAAAGCTATTTGATAAGGCTGAAAAGTAGAATGTGTGATATTTTGTTTTTGATTTGAAAGGGGCGTGGCAGTCAGCTGTTTGAGGGGTTTGACAAATGTAAACAACTTTTTTAAAAATAAAAAATACTTCTAATTCAGCTAGGTAAAAATTTAAATTGCATTAAGAAGAAAAAGAGTTTGAATTGAAAAATCGATTTTTAATTCGATTTTCGTGATGACAGGCAAGAAGATAATACTAAAGCTTTTATTTTATAATTTAATTGTTAAGTAGATGTTAATTTAAATTCAATCCGGAAATTTATATCAAAAACTGTTGTTAGAGTATAACAACTATCAGAAAAATAATATGATTATTTTCTAGTTAAATTCACTTTCGTGAAGTTGACAATTTTTATAATTTATTTATTAATTCAATTAATTTGTCAGTACAGTATTTCTAACTTATATATTTGTTTATGAACAAATGGAAACTAATTTTAAAGGATTAATTATTAATTTTCCTCGAGAGAGTAAATACACGTAGTTATATTTCTTAAACATTCCGAAGAGTACTGCAATTGTGTGTGCTATCTTTCTACGCTGTAGTTTAAATTACGAGAAGTTAATACAGGAGGGAAAAAAACTAAGACAGTTAGTACGAGTATCAGTGAGCTATTACTTAGCGATTTCAGTATATATCTGTCTCAGTATCTAATAATTATTGTTAAATACATTATACATAGAAATTATGTGACTAGAAATTGTTCACAAAGTATCTTCTTCATTCTTTGTTTAAATCTTAAGAGACCCAAACTAAAAAAAATGATAACATTTGGATATCTAGATATTAAAAAAATTGTTGCGCAAGAATAAATGAACTTACAAAAGAGCCCTTTAAGTTTTATAAATTATTATCATTTAGCAAAAAGAAAAGAAAAGAATTTTAGTAAAATAGAATTTTTTATGTGGGCGGGGGAGGGGGGTGTAATTTTCATTGAAATTAAACATGGTATATAGGCATCTTTATCTGGTTGTATTAAAAAAAAAGTTGAAGAAACATTTTTTTTTAGTTTCATATTTTTGTGACGAACACAAAGAAAAAAGAAAAAGCAGTAACATAAATATACGCACTTATAAGAATGGACAAAAGCATTATTTTTGTTCTGGAGATCTCAGCTTCTATACCTTTGTCATGCCCATAACATGTTGCGTTTGACAAATATCTATATTTATGCGTATACAAATATATGTATACAAATATATGCGTAAACAAATATATATGCGTTTGATAAATATATATTTTTTATATATATGTTTATTCTATGTCCTTTTTTTAACAATAATGTTATTCAATTTTTACTGTATATTGTTACGCATTAAATAAATTTCAATATATCTCAATGTTTAAGTGCCTTGTTCTAAATGATTGAGGGTCCCTTTTCTTCCAAAATTTTCCTACAAAATAAATTCAGTTTTTAAGTATACAAAGCTTTATTTATATAAATTATTTTATTAATTTACTAATTTTTACTTTTATATTGTGTTTCTCTAAGATGATTATGTGTTGGCGGGAAGATTAAAATGATGATGTGTTGTAGGGGATGGTTTATAGGGTATGGTAGCATTTTATATTCAAATATTTTTAATTTTTACACATCAATTTAGTTTTGGTTATTTTTTCTGTGCTATAATTTTACTTTATGTATTATTCTATTTAGTTTAATCTTCTAATAATGACACACACATATCCATACTCTTATTTTCATACCTATTTCTTCTAATGTAGGTAAATTACAGGTGAAAGTTGGCTGGCCTCTCAAAACAATGTCTAAACCTACGATCTTAGTTCCTAAGGCTAAGAGTTTGCTATTATACTACTGTAACTACTTTATTTTTTACCCATAATGTGTAGTTGTACTTTTATTTATACTTTGCTTATTTAGAATTATATATAGCTATTTAGTGTACAAATATATTAAATATTATTGGTTATACATATATTTATATACATTGATACTTTAGTATCATTTTTAAAAGAAGGTAGATAAGTAAACTAGTATTCTGAAAATCCTTAAAATACTATTTTTGAAACATCTTTTTAGTCATTACCAAGTAACTGTCATCCTAAAATGGTATTAGACGGTGAAAATTTTCTTTTCTAAAATACCAGAATATCTTAGATATTACACGAAAAATATGTTTCTTTAGAAAAGTTTTATATTTGCTAAGTATATCTAGCAAAAGGTTATATGTGACATCTTTACCGTGTTGAAATGCTCATGATGTCAAAATATATCATTTATCAGCCTCATATTTATATTTTTATTGTAGTCAGAATTGCTTTTACCAATAAATTTAAAATCCTAAATGTGAGAAAAAGAGTAAAGAATGTAAAAAGAGTAAATGAAAGCATAACGGAATTAATCAACAGATAAAAACATCTCGCTCTTTGGACAAAATACAATACTTTGAATTAAAGGATGTGCTGGCTGGGTGGCGTAGTTGGTTTGGCGCTTCGCCTTGAAGGCCTGAGGTTGCGAGTTCGACCCCCACCCAAGTCGGAGGATTTTCATGATGAGATGTTTGACAGCATCCATAGTGTATGATTGTGTGGCATGCGAAAGCTCATTTTAGTACATGTTTAGATTAGGTGATCCTGACAATATTAAAATTCCTTGACGGTTTAACATCGTCAAAGCTCAGTTGTCTCCTTCTGAGGAGGAAACGTAGCGACAAAATTAGTTTCTGCAATTGGTATATTATCTATATGGTGCCACACTAAAAAGAGATACCAGTTCCCGGAGTAATAGAAATCCAGAGTAAAAATAATTGAAAAAGCTTAGTTTTTTTCTCACTCACATAAATTAACAACTGAATGTTTACATCTAAAGAATGAAGCTATTTAAAGTTATGAAGGTTTCTCTTTATCCAAATCATGCTCTCTGCAAATGATGAAAGTGTTCTTTTTAAATATTTCGCAATGCATCTCTTAACAGGAAGCAAACTAATTCCACCTTTCCTAGAATAGTATAACATGGCGACATGAATATCTAATATTAAGATCAATATTTCTCTTAGTTATTAAGAAAATCAATTCATGCAGAAGATTCATTTTATATTTATTTCAGTACTCATCTTTAAAAAAGTTATAAATAGGATTTCACTTTTAGTTCTAAAATTTTCAGGAAAATGTCAACTTGTCGTTTGAATTGAATAGGTTACCAGGTGTATTTTCTTTCATGAATACGTTGTCAGAAGAGGCATATGGGTATGCATTATTTCTTGCCTGTATAGGAGTATTCGTTGTCTTGTTTCTTGTTAGCCGTCTTTTACTCTATGAATGGAAATCCAAAGGCAGCCTCTTGCCAAAATCTGCATCAAATGATTTTTCATTGTACAAAAATCTTTGATTTTATTTGATCCTTAACTTCCCACTGTTGCATTTCTGCAACATATGATTTATTTAAATTTTTAACAGAGTCTATATTTTTTTAATTACCTTAAATCACTTATTTGAGAAAAAAAGATTACTGCAACGAAATACATGGTAATTTTGTCAATAGATGGAAGTACATTTTTTCCAGAAATCACAACAATTGTAAAAATCTGTTATGCCTCATAAACTGTGATTATGCTATAAAAGGAATCCATTATATTTTATGCTTCCTCTTGTTTATTGAGGAAATAAATTACCAGGTAAGAAATGTAAACATTTTATGTTCATTTAAAAGTAATTTTGATTTTCTAGTGTATTTGATTTTAATTATATGTTGCAGGTCTGCAACATTGGTCTTTGGTTACCATTTTGACATGGCCAAAAAGTGTATACTAACCCAAGATGAAATTGATAGATATATGAATAATTCGGACGAATTAAGAGAAGATGATCTTAAATATTCCAATAATGATGTTGATTTTAACCAGATTGTGTGTCATCTAATGAAGATTCGGATAGCGACTGTGAAAATAGTATTGGTTCACAAAATATAATTCAGAATACAAAAATATCTTCTTTCAGTCAGGGAACCTTTTTTAAATTTTTTTAAGAATACTAAAATATTGTCAAAGAATTTTTGTGGAAAAATCAAATTATTTCATTGAATGAAGAAGTAATAAAATTCCATGTAGATGACACGCTCCCAAGATAAATTATGGATTTGGAGGGCGAAAAGTGTAAAGTAGGACTTTGTTACAACAAAATCAATAACTGCTTTAAAAATTGTCATTGTATGTAAGGCTAAAGCAATTTATAGCAATCCTCATATATATATATATATATATAAAAAGGTTCGTAATTTACTTCACTACTGCGCAATGTGGCACTTCTGCAACAAACAAAAATATGACTGAAATTCAATTTAAAACTGCTTAATTTTTTGTATGTATGTTTTTCCCTTTTGTTATTACTTGAGAACTTGCTGATATAATTTTTTTATAGAAATTTAAAAAAATTGGGAAGTTAAGGGTTGAGCGCTTTCATGCAACAGGGTTGTTGTATTTGCCCCAGGTACTAGGGAGTTTGTTTTTAAACGATTATTAATACGAGTCGCTGAACAACCCTTTACAGCAGTGATTCTCAAACTTTCAATATTTGCGACCCATTTTTCCCAATTTTTCTCACCTATACAATAAGATTGTATTGGATGCAATGATCATGTACTTTGGCGTTGAAGTTACAATACGATTTTAATTATAAATAACACAAATTATCAAGATATATTAAATTTTGTAAATAGCAAGCCCATGGGAATCAGTAGTAATTATTAAACTTGTTCATAATTTAATATGGATAAATTAATTATCAAATGTAGTGTACTGTACAAATAAATTTATATTATATCAATATAAATGGGTATTTTTTATCATTTATTATGTCAGAATGTGTTTTCTTTTGTGCGTCCTTTCCATAAAATAATATATATATTTTAAAACAATCTTTTAGTTTCGACTTTTCGATATGCTCACGTTCCCCACGTAGGGTTATCACCCCCCACAGTATGAGAAACTGTGCTTTATAGGCATTGAGAGATGAAATAGTATCTCTAAGCAGTTAGAAAGTTTTATATGTGATGTGTGTACAGTTCTTAAATAAACTTGGGAGTGGTTTTTCACAAACTTTTGTTTAAAAATCAATCAAAGTTGAATAGAGAGTAAACTTAGACAGTAACTTCAATGAATTATTGTGTTATTTTATAAAACTACACATATGCTTCCCTTTTGAAATAATTTAGTTTTTAAAACTTTATTGAAGTAAATTAAACGAACATTGAGTTTTAATAGCTGTTACAACTTGTATTCGAAATTCTAAAAATGTAATACGTTATATTCAAGTACAACAATAAGATGTCCTCAAAAAAATTACCCCGTATAACACTCGGGCATGGTATCTTGGAGTTCTAGTGCCTAGCCCGAGATAATCTCAGACATGACAGCTCAAAGGTTAATATTTAACTAAATTTAAGGAATTATTCAGAGAATACTTTTTTTCCCTTTATAGTTCAATTATATATAAGGGTCTGAGCTTCAAGCGACTATTTCCATTTAAATGTAAAAACTTCGAAACTTTCCATCACCTAAATGTTTTAAGTAGATTAAAATTATACCAGACATTTTTTAAATGTTCTACCGTTTTGGGAAAAAAAAAGACTAAAGAATTTACAAGAGGCTTATGAATAAAAACCATTGCATACTTTTTCAAACTTAAGAATCTTGCATAAGGCATTGTTCAGTTTAATTCACTTTTTATAATGCTATGCATAATGGCCTGTTAAATCACATTGTGGAGGAGCAATGATATAAGAAAGTTCTCGAGAACTTAAATTCATTTTTTTAAAAAAAGGAAAATATCAAGCTTGCTAGAAATTCAGACTTTTGTAAAATTTTCTTTCCGGTACATAAGAACTGATATTATAATATTGAACTAGTGACTAGAAGTATTTAATTACAGTATTTTTTTGAAAGAATAGTGAATAAATATTGTTAATTTAATTTGTTTTACGCATTTATTCCCGTTTTTGCAGAAAAATATGCTACAATCAGACTAACACAGAGTATTTGTTAGATAAGTAAATAACTGTATGTACAAAAGTCAAGCATATAAAAATTAAACTGTATATAAAATATACTCTTTATATAGGTTAGTGTGTAAATACTTAAACGGGAATTATTGGCGAAAGTAGCTCGCTGTAAGTTAAGTTGTAGATCGAAATTACGAAACCTTCAATCGCACACACAAAATCTATGTTTGAGGAGATCTGTTATTTCTTTTTCGACGCGTCTACCATTTTAGGATAAACTAAGTACAGTCGGACCTCTATATAACGAAGTCGCTAAATACCGGAGAAAAGTTCGTTATATGGAAAATTCGTTATATAGAGGTTCATCTTTTAATATACTTTATAAACCACATAAAATAAATTTTAAATTCATCAACACTATATATTAAAAAAAGTAATTATTCAAACATTTTTTAATTAATATTTGCTTATTTTATATACCATACCCATTAAAAAAGAAAGGAAGAAAAAAAACTGCAAGGAAAACAAGAAAAAAGAATGTCGAAGAATTCACTGCATCTTCAATATTAAGAAAATAATTTTATACAAAAATTAATGAATTTTATAAGGACATTTTATAATTTAAAGTATACAAGTAATTTTAAACTTGTACTATTTTATAATTAGAACACGGGGACACGGGACAACTCCACTGAGGGTGAAACAGGATATAGAAGATGTTTCTAGTGAACTGGGCAATGGGGGTTAAAGGTTGCACTTCTTGGATAAACGTCCAGAACTCTATTGCTCTCCGCGAGTTAGGATTTAATAAAGCCAGTTCAAGATTTATGACCATCATAAAATGTGTTAAGGAGAGAATAACTTGAATTGTTTTCAGAAATACTTTAAAAAAAGGGAGAAGAAAAATTAAATCACAAAAGAAAAAGTTCGTTATATAGAAAATACACATCGCTATAGAGAGGTTATTTTACGAAGAAAATCGTGAAATGTTCAAGGTTCTAGGGAAAAGTTCGCTATAT
Organism: Trichonephila inaurata madagascariensis; assembly: GCA_019973955.1. NCBI lineage: Eukaryota > Metazoa > Arthropoda > Arachnida > Araneae > Nephilidae > Trichonephila > Trichonephila inaurata. Next base: position 97,522 of record BMAV01001234.1, read on the forward strand.
AGAAAAATTCGCAATATACAGGTTCGTTATATAGAGGTTCGATTGCATTACGAAATATAACTATTTTTCTAATTTCTTTTGTTGATCTAAATCTTGTTGTTTTTCTTTTTAGTAGAACCTATTCTAAAACCAAGACGAAAAACAATATTTCAAGAAAATATCTCATTTTAACTGGCTACAATATCAAGCCTTGCCTTACACATTTTCTTGCTGATTTTCTCTTTTGGGGAAGTGGTTATAAATCAAGCTCTGAATTAATTAGCTCAGTGAAGATCGCTTTCTGGGTGTTTTGAGAATGTTTAAAAACGCCGTGTTGGTTTGAAATAGATGGAATATATCTAATACAAGGGGGTATCAGATCCTTCCACCCTTCCTCAGTGGCTCGACAGCCCAGGGTAAGCCTTGACCTTCTCAAGAAGCCTTTTCCAGGCCAGACTTCTTCTTGCTAGTGTTCTCCAATTCTTAGTTCTCAAAACTAGGAGATATTTTTCTAGGCCATCAATTCATCTAAGATTTAGCCTGCCCATTCTTGGTGTTCCATTTGGTTAAGCATTGAAGACTTCTTTAGTGGTGTGGTTTTCGTCCATTCCGACAACGTGGCCTGCCCATTTAATTCATCGTATTTTACTGAAGTTAATAATATCAGATTCTTTGTATGATTAATAGAGCTCTAAATTTTATCTTCTTCGCCACGTTCCGTTTTCATGAATTCCTCCAAAAATAAATCTTAAAATCTTCCTTTCGTAGATACTTTTCGTGATATCATCTGTTTGAGATATGTACCAAGTTTCACATGCATAAGTTAATACTGATCTTAAAAGACTTTTATACAATAGAACCTTTGTTTTCCTTTTGATTAAATTCCATTTCATATATTTTCGTATTCCATTAAGACATCTATTAGCCATAGTATTTCTCTTTTGGATTTCAGTGGTATCAGTCCAACGATTACAAATTTTCAATGCATATAGAGTACACCTAGACTTAAGATTCTTCAACATTTCCAGGTGGTGGTCCCATTTTTTGATATAAAATTTTGTGTGCTAACATATATATTTTGTGTGCCCAGTGCGTAAAGATTACACACGATTGGGTACTTCTATATGTGTTTTATATGTAGTGTATTATTGTCTTGCAGCAATAAACATCCGCACTAAGTTATTACTTAGAATATAATGGTAAGGAATTTTAATTAATAACAAAATAAAAACAAAGCATTATATAATGTAATTATGCGGTAAATTTTACATAAACTATAATATATTATTAAGTGTAGTGATTTTGAAATTCACTGCTAATACCATCACTTTTTATTTACAGCGACATAGCAAGATTTGAATATCAATGGGGAGAATACACTTGATTATTTTTAATTCCGTTTTTAAATCTTGAAACAATGGCGTCATTTCCAGACGAAGAACTTCCTCAATATTCTTTAGATTTGATAGATATTCCAATAAGAATCTAAATAAATAATTAGAGTGTCTACTGGCTTTCTCCAATAAAAATACAATTAAATTACCACTGTTAACTAGATATTTTATGCAAAAATATATCAAAAATTCTAAGATATTTTTGCTATTCCAGCTGCAAATCGTGACCCTAGTTAGAAACGCAGAGCTAGACGACAGGAAATTACTTCAGGATGCATGGTCAGAAATGCTTTACTACCCCAGTGGTGACGTCACAAATCTGAGAGATGCAGTGCACCCAACGACATAATTTTTTATTTATTTCCAATTTTTCGTTAACTTATATGTTTTTCTATGACATAGTGTAACTTGTGCCAAAATAATTTATTAAAATTGCTTATTTCTTACAGACGTAATTAGTTTTGTTTATTGAGATGGTTACCAAAGAAGTTCTCAATTTCCGTATATCATTTTTTAATTTTTCGATTTACAAATTTATGCATGTACTTAATTTTTCACATTTAGGGACTACATTCCTGTTTTTTTCCTCCCTTCTTTTCAAAACATCATACCTCCTTTGCTTTATATCATTTAATCCTTAACGGTCATTGAATATTTCTATGCTACAGACAGATAGGTACTTTTAGTTACTATCTATAACTTCAGTAACAGTCCATTATTCTGATAGAAAGGTAATGCTATAGATAATACAAAAATTAAGAGTTTCAGTAACAAACACTGCCATTTATGTCAATATTTTAGATTCAACATTACCCTTTAAAGTCAAATCTCACCAATAAAATGGTTAAACCCTCTCCAAACGTAAGTAGAAAGTAATGCATCTGACAGATAACACGCGCCTAAGGATGGAACTTTTTGACGCGCACCTAGTGAAGAGTTAAGAACTGGTGCATGATTCATAATGTACCAATTATGCAATCTAATATCGAAAAATGTCATACTCTAATATGAGCATCGTAGTGTAGTAGACATATTTGTGATTCATCTAAAAATACAATGTGTCATTTGTTAACGAATGTTCGTTATTCAACTCAATATTGCCGTTGCATATGCTTATTATATTCATTTATAGATTGAATATTTTGATGAAATCTTCTGTAGTACAAATTTAACGGTTCTGACACATAATGATTGCTCTAGACCAGCGGTTCCGAAACTGTGTTCCGCGGAATCCTGGGGGTCCATGAGTTGTACCCAGAGGTTCCACGAGTCACAATGAAAAACTGGAGAAGAAATAAATATGTATTCAAAATGGATTCACGTTCTCTATCAAGTTTATACAGTTACAAGTATCTATAGCTCGTCCTACTCATTAAAACTGAAAATTTTACTTATATATAATAACTTTATTATGTAGCACTTTTTAGACCTTTATTATAATATAATAAATTAATATTAAAACGCTTAATATTTATATATACATATTCTTCCTATTAGATTGAGAATATTCTATTTACTAACTCGAGTTCCAAGAGAGAATTTCTATTCGTTAGTTAACGAAATGCCTAGCAAAACTAAATAGTTTTCTAACGGAAAATTCCCCTTTTTTTGTTATTGGGGTAAAAACACCTATAATGAAGAAGAAACAACTTATAAACATATCAACATATTTGATGTTATAACCTAAATTTAACAAGAACGGCATCTAAATTTTAGGTTGAAAATTCAAACGAAATACACGGGTTTTCTCATAAAGCTATAAACATTTTAATGTCATTCAGAGCATTTTGTTTCGGTGAAATATGCTTCTCAACTTGAGTGTCTACAAAAACAAAGTATAAAACAAATAAAACTCTGTATTAATGCGATTGCATTTAATCTCAATAGACCAAGTCTTCAACAGTTTGTGTGAAAAAATGTAAGCATGTAGCAAAGTTATTAAATAATTCATGGATAAGAGACTTGGATCACAAATTAATGTTATTAATGAGTAAAATTATATTACAAAATTAGATTATTATTTTTTAATAATAAATGTAATACTTTTTAAATTGCCTTTCATAAAATGCCCGTAATATGATGATCTACTTTAAGTATTATTTTGAGATATATATTCTTCGAAGTATGTGTATGGAATGGGGTTCCACGAAAACACTTTCTAGTTCTAGGGGTTCCACGAAAGCACCTTCAAGTTTTAGGGGTTCCATGAGATGAAAAAGTTTGGGAACCTCTGCTCTAGACTAAATTTTGCGCTATGGTTCGCAATGCAGCATTGGGATCCATTATTGCCATGGGCACAACATAGTTGTCTTCACGATTGGTGTTATGACAATGCTACTGCGGTTTAATCTAGGTTTTTGATAGTAAATGGTGAATTTGATATTTACTTTCTTCCCTGTCTTGTGGAACGAATTAAATTAACTAACCTCTTTTATTTTTATGAGATAAAGGGACTAAATACTGCCGGAATTAAAAAATGTATTGGAATATGCACCAAGAATTTGTTTTACGTCATGTTTAACAATAACGTAATTTGTGTTACAGGAACAAAATTTAAGGCTGTTTTCGGCAAAAGTTCGAGAGCCTGAACTAAACGCGGAGATTTGGTGCAACTTGGTTGCAATTTTCATGAAAATTTGCAACATTATAATATACATCTATTAACAATATAGCTTTTCTAAAATTTCAAAATATTCCTTGAGTATTATTTTTTTCATTTTCACACGTGAAAGGACAGCTAATTTAACATTACGGTATAGGAGAAAAAACGCGAAACACATTTTATACCAGAAGAAATGGCTAAGCTCTCTCAAGAAAGTGAAAAATGATAAAATATGTTGTTCTCTAAGGGATAGTGAAGCCAGAATATCATATTAATTTTTCATTTCATTTATATCTGAAAAAATGTACCTAATTCGGGTTCTATTACATTAACCGAAAACAGCTTTAAGATCTTCAAACTTCTGAAAAATTTTAAATTGTACAGTGTTGGACGTTAAAAATGTAATTATAAGAGGTGAGAGAATTCGGCTTTTGCGATCAATGGAATTTCCTTTTGTGTAACAATTATTTGTTAAGTAAGATAACAAAGACAACTCTTATCATTGACAAAAATAATGGGCAAAGAACAGTAACAATTTTTCATAGCTACCACATTCTCTTCTCACCGGACCTTTGCTGAAGATGGGTGGTCGCTAGAGAGCGTCTGTACTGTTTGGCATAGTCCATTACAGTTGTTATGACCAGAGTGGTTACAAAGTTATATTTTAAGCTAAAATGTATCATTCTTTGCCCAAGGTAAATGATTAAAAAATAGATGCAGGGCTATCAAGCATTACGACAGTAAATGAAATTATTATTACGTAATAGTTTAAATAATATTATTTGTTAAATATTACTAAAATAGGGGAAATTTTTATAATGTCTTACATATACTTATTAATTTTCTTTAATTACGGGCCCAGATAGGAAAGACTTAGCGTCTTTATTGCTCCATGTGCTATGCATGCGTGCTGATTATTTCAAGTAATTTTTTGTTTTTCGTATTAAGTGTCTTTTCCTGAAAAAATTATTAAAATAATTCCTCTGTTAGAATAATCTGTATTCATATATTATTTTTCATTTTGAGATTATATTAAAAATAATAAAAAGCTAATAAAAATTTATACACTTCACTATATTTTGTTTAATTTTTGATTGTAATACATGCTATTATTGAGTCTCTAAATTTAATGCAAAATTACACATAATAAATTGCAATTTATATACATAAAATCATTATTTATACATATTATATCCAAATGATATAATTTATAACACTAAATGACACTTGAAAGTAATACAGATAAAAATCGTTATTAAGAAGTCCATAAAGCATAGATTTATAACAAAAATAAGCATCATTATTATTATGTCTATGGGGACAAATGTTAGAAACATTGGTATCTTGTTTGTTCTAAGAACAGCAAATGTGACAGTTTTCGGAAAGCTTTGGATCACCAAGGTCTTGAATTGGTATTCTGCACATCGTTCTGGTTACCATAGAAACAAATGCTTTTCCGACAGAATCGAAGGAAAGACGGAGTTTATGGAGGAAAGCTATAAGTGAATGGAAAAGGAAATGACTGATACTCAAGAGAATGATAACCCATTAAAGGGAAATTGAAGAATTAGAGCGAATTTGAGACTTTGAAGTACGAAGGATTTTTATATTTGTACTAATGTCTTCCTTCATGAAGCTATAAGGAATAAAATAATGATAAAGTCTGTAGCTGGTAAGTTTTCAGTTCATTGAGTATATTCTCAAGGGATAAAAAAAGTTAAGTTAATAAACTAAAAAATTTGCTATATTACATCAAAAAAGTATCACCTATGCAATAGGGGTGATAGGAAATTTTTTTTCGCAATTTCAAAACTTACCGATGCGATAAAAATGCTTTACGGTACACAGATGAAAGGAAAAATAAAATAAAATAATTAATTTATATATTAAATACTGCCACAAGGGGAATGATGTCTTAATATTTGAGTTTTTTTATGGTAAAAAGTCAAAGGAGTTTATGTTAAAGAAAAAAAAAAACATTTTGAGAACTTTGTAACATTTATTGCGATGAGAGGTCGCTTACTAAATGTCTACAATAATTTTTAAAAAAACATGTAACAGCTTTTTTAGTATTAAATTTTTAGAAATCTACTGTCTAAATGTTAGAGCACGATAAAGTGAATTACAGAAAAAAGCTTCGTTCGCGGACTGATTTGATGGTGCTGGAATAAAACTTGGGTATTAAATGTTGCAATGCACATTTTACTATTCAATACTGCTTTCTCACTCATGAATTATCGTCGTTTTTGAGTATTTGTAATGAAAAAAGTTTATTTTTCTTTATCCTTAAATAACCATACAACGAAAACTAATTTTCCCCCATTTTTTCGAAAATTCAATCCATTTGTGGTAATATTAAATTTTGAACCTATCTTTTTAATTATACTTTTTTATTCATCTCTTTACCATAGAATATCTTTTCTCTATAATGTTTTTTTATTTCTTCGGGAAACTTTGATCTATACTACGGTGTACATTGTGATGAAACTATTAAGTACTGGTTTTTCGCTTCATCTTAAAAATGATAATTTTATTTATTATGTGATGATAATTGCTTATAATTCGTTAAATAATATTCCACTTAATTTTTCTTGTTTAATGTTTGTCTCATTTCTATTTCTTTGGAGTTTTATTTCAATGTAAATATCTCTAGTCAACATTATTTTTTTTTAATTTTTCTGAATTTGAACTTTAAATATTTTTTAATTTTACTCACATTTATTTTTTAAATTTCTCCATTTGTTAATGACGCCAACAGACCACATGTTATTGTTTTATCCAGTCATTATTTTTCTCTCTTTGAGTTATTTACAGCATAAATTCCATGTACATGAAATTTAGTTGAAATATTTTAAAATTACAGTTTTTACGATAAATTTTATTTAAAATATATTCTTTAAAATTTCTTCTTGGCAAAATTCATGCAAACAATCGTATAAGCAATTTCTTCTGTATTTGCCTAATTTTTTTAAGGGAAATTTTATATTAGTTTTATTAAAGAAAAAAGGTTTTGCTTTAATAATTTGAAGATTTTTTTCCATATATGATTGTTTATATTATTAGTGATTAATAACTTTAAACAAATTTAATCATATCGAATGACATAAATTCAAATTATTTGAAACAAAGTGCGTACTAATGTTAAGAAGAGTAGGAAATCTTTATAACGACGATGTACCTTTTCTCAAAATCTGTTATATGTACATGTTTGAAATTTTTCATACAATTAAAGTACACCATTCTTATTATACTGAAATGAGCTTTTAGCTACTTTTGAATTTTTCATAATTTATAAAATATTTTACCAAACATAGTGAAATTTGACTCATTTTTCACATAAAAAAATACATTTTCATTCAAAAATAAATTTTTGAGCTTTTACAAAAAGCTCATTTTAGTATATATTAGTCATCATTATATATATACTATAAACAATTTACATACCTGTGAACAGTAGTTTCTCAGAAAAGGTACATCGATCATCAAAATTTACATTTTGAGATAAATTGATTTTAATCTATACAGTGAGACCTCAAATCAGCTAGGGAATCAAAAAATAAAAGGCTCAATTTACAATAAAAGATATATGTTTTGGTTTATATCAGACGTTCAACTTTTAAACAGAAATGAAGTTCTTTGTTTACATTTTTCATTCAAATGGGGTTAGCCCGGTTTCAACGATTATTTAAAAGTAGGTTTTAAAGGATTCTACTTACCCTAGAGGTTAAAGTAAGGTATTTTTAGAAAGTTTAAAATATATACAATTTAAAAAAGTAAAAATCTCAAATTGTCAAAAAATTTTCAACACCCCATAATGTGTTTATTTTGAATTTACATACACACACACAAGGGACACACATTTTATGGATCAATTTCATTTCTTTAAGCTTTGTTTAGACACTAAAAATTACATCATATATTTTATCTAATTTTATTTTATTGTTTTCGGAGCTTATTCAGATACATTAGTTATCTTAATTAAGGTTGCTTTGATTCATCTGATTGTCTGTACAAAATAGATAAATAGTGTATTTCTTCTGAAAATAAAGTTAATTTCTGAAATTACAATTGGAAACATATAAAACTAATATTGTCATTAAAAATTAAAATCAGACCACGAAGTGTTATTCTAAATTTCTAATAACTCCATATACATTTATTTAGTTTATTATCTTAACTGAAGCCCAGTGGCTGAGTGGTTAGTGCATCACGCTTCCACACCACAGGTCTGAGGTCCATGCCCCGAGCTGGGCAAGGTTCGCTCAGCCTTTCATCCTTCAGTGGGTCGATGAAATGCGTCAGTGGGTACCAAGCTTGCTTGGGAGCTTAAAACTGGGGGATTTCGCGTCAGACTGACCATCTGACCGGAAAATCTGCTCATGCACCTCAGATCTCATGGTCGCGTATACTGAGTTGGACACAGTAGGCCTTGGCCATCATGAACTGCTGAGTAAAATTATAACTTAAATAGATTTTTTTTTTTAAAATAGGGCTGAGGCTTAACTTGCTAATGCTAAAAACTACTATTCTGATTTGCACCAAAGAATTTACTTAATGAAGATAAAAACTTTCTTTATTCAAATACCGGTTGTTATATTTATGTTTCAATGTACAATGTAAGTTATCTTATTACTCATGTTTGATTAACATAGCTTATAATAGTGAAACGTATTTAGTATTCCTTAAAAAAAAACTTACTTTCCAAATATGTACGCGCACCACAGTATAAAAACAATTTTTTTTTATATTTGTAAGAGTTACACACACAATTTCTCCTCTTTTTCATTTTCTAATAGAATGATGTTTTTAAAAAGTTCAGTGAACTTCGAATTAAACAGCATATCCTCCATGAAGGATGTCTTTAGAAACTTGTAAGTACTTTCACAAATTTGGGTATGAGATCTAATTTTTACTTCATTCTCATAAAGATCTCTATGTCTGCACACCGGACACTCAGTACATTATGATCACTCCTTATCTAGAGAAATCTCATCTAATGGAGACAAAGCAAGGCGAACGTGCTGTTAAACGAGTATAAAAAGCATTTATGCGATGTATTTGTATGCATAGAGTATTTAGTGGCATAATTGGGAAAGCAGCTGATTTATCAGATTGATAACGATAAAAATCCAATCGATATGACTCGGAGCCTTATAACATTAATTTTACTCATTGATCAAGTTAACTGTTATGAGTACTTGTTTTTTCACCATCCATACGCCACTTTCGATAAATGCTAAAGTGCAATTATTTCAAAGGGGAGAGAGGGCTTTTAAGCATTGTTCACAGCGACTGAATGGCTACAACGGTCTATATCATCAGCGGTTATAACAGGATCAACCCAAACGATGTGTCTCAACACACAATTCAGCATAAACTGCTGCATACTATGTTTAGCCAACTGGCGATCAAAATGTACCACTGAGCTGACAGCTCACGATTGCCAGCAATGAGTCACAGAACATAGTCATTGTTCCACAGATGAATGTAAGAAAGTTGCATATTTTCTGGTCAATCACATTAACGAGCTAGTAGGAATGCGCCGGATTACAATGACAAAACTGGCAAACTGGTGCACAATTGGCCTCATAGACAAAAAGCAGCTTGTTGACAGTTTATGTCAAATTATGTCAATATTTTAGATTTAACATTACCCGTTAACGTCAAATCTCACCAATAAAATGATTAAATCCTCTTCAAACGTAAATAGGAGGTAATGCATCTGACAGATACCACGCACCTAAGGATGGAACTTTTTGAAGCGTGCCTAGTGGAGGATTAAGAACTGGTACATGATTCATAATGTACCAATTATGCAATCTAATATCAAGAAGCGTCCGACTCTAATATGAGCATCGTGGTGTAGTAGACATATTTGTGATTCCTCTGAAAATATAATGTGTCGTTTGTTAATGAATGTTCGTTATTCAGTGCAATATTGTCAATGCATACTCTTATGGTATACATTTATAAATTGAATATTTTGGTGAAATCTTCTGTACTACAGATTTAATGGTTCTGATGCAGAATGGTTTCTCTAGACCACAGTGGCTCCCAAACTGTGTTCCGTGGAATCCTGGGTTATGGAATGAGTTATACCCAGGGGCTCCACGAGTCTCAAAGAAAAACTCGAGAGAAAATAAATATGTATTCAAAATGGATTCACGTTCTCTATCAAGTTAATACATTTACAAGTATCTATAGCTCGTCCTACTCATTAAAACTGTGTGTGAAAATTTTATTTATATATAATAACTTTATTATGAAGCACTTTTTTTTAAACTTTTATTATAATATAATAAATTAATATTAAAAAACTCAATATATATATATATATATATATATATATATACTTCCTACCAGATTGATAATATTCTATTGTTTACTAACTTGAGTTCCAAGGCATCATTTCTACTCGTTAGTTAACGAAATGCCTTGCAAAACTAAATAAATTTTTACTGAAAAATTCACTTTTTTGTCTCTTTGTGGTAAAAACACCTATAATGAAGCTCGTTGACAAGATTCTACATCTTGCAGTGTTGCCCGATTTGCACGCATCTCAGAGCTTACATTTCAACGAATAATGAGCATCAGCGCACTGTTCGCATTTTCACTGCTTGTGTCTTTTTGCTTCTTCAATACTTCGTTTGAGAAAGTGATCACAGATATTTTCCCTGCAAAACATGCTTGGGTTCTGATGAGAAATCATCTTGAACAGAGTCTGTATTGCTTCAACCTTACTCGTAAATTTGAATGTATACACCAAGTAATACCACAAAAGAGCATCCGTGTGTTCTAAGAATCAATGTCTATATAAGTAACAGCTTAAGACAGGACAAGAGATGGACTTTAGGAAAAGTGTTATATGGAAACAAAAAATTTAGATTAGCTAAATAATAATATCAATGTGTGTGTGTTTGTGTGTGTTTACTAAAATATTACCAATGCCAAATACGAAGCATCCAATTAATTGAATTGTAAAATTTTTGAACTTTCTGATGATGGAGAAATCTAGTTTTATAAAAGTTTTAAACCACTATAGTTCAAACCATTTTAGGAAATATCTCAATGCAGATACTTTTTAAATCTATGAGAAAAAGACTCCAAACTTTTCATATTAAATTTTTTTCAATGTCTCAATATAAAACTTAACATTCACTTGCAAGACATTGATCGATATTTTCAAAAATATCCAACCGGCGATTATCCTTTTAGTGGAAACACAAAATTCAGTTTAAATATATTTATCGATAAGTCATCTTCGCTTTATGTTAGCTTATGCATAATGTAAAAGGAAAATTGAATGTTATTTATTCCAAAAAGTATATTTTTCATAAGAAAAAAAATTAGAAGAAACATTTTGAAGATTCTAAGATCAACTTTTTTTGCTGACTATATCTTACATAAAATCAATATCTAAGTCAATGTAGCGATTATCTAGAAAAAATATTCAAAATACCTAGCAGCTACACGTATGTATTTTATACCTATATTTACAACATATTTTCAATTGTGGTAATACTTAAGATTTGTTCTAACGTTCTAGTATTCTAACACATCGTAATATTCAACAAAATAGTAAACTTTTGAAAGATGAAGGATGCAATATTTTTTGGATTCATTAGATTAAGAATGTGGTTTATTTACATGCATGGTTTATATACAGTTTTGTTTCTCCTAGTAGATTTTCATTTGGATTGAAGGGAAGATTAAATCTATCAATGCTCTGATTTATCAATATCACTTGAGCTTTTCGATATCTTTCATGATACTTAAATTTGTTCCTAATAATTATAAGCCAAAAATATATTTCACACATTATAATTTTTATTTCGAAGTGGAGGATTTTAAGATGAATTATGCATTTGTTTACTATCCATCCTGATCTTACAACTAAAACTATTCCTAATTTAAGCACACAAAAATACAGATTTTACGACAAGTAGTTTTCTTTATTGTTATGGCCCAATTTATGTCTTATTTTCATTTATTGCTATTTCCTTAAGAATGCTAGAAATAATGCAGTCTTTCTTTTTCCCTTTGAAATTATTCTACTAGTCATGGATTCTGTAGTGCTTTTGCTTTTCATCTGACGTTCATTATAAAACATTCAACATGTTATTATGATTTCCATCTTCCATTTTTATTACCTCAATTTACTATTCACTTATCTTTTTCAATAAAGCTTCCGCAAATCGTTTCTCTATCCTCGTCTTCACGGAAATCATTGATTTGGAAATAACTCTTTATACCTGAGTACCTCATAGGATTTATTTTAAATAAATAAAAATTCTGGGAAATGTCATTGGAAATAGCACTTTAAGCCTGCGTTTAGAAAGAGATTTATTTGAAACAGTCTTCACCCCCATTATTTGTGAATAATAAAAGAGAAATCAGTATTTTGTCAGTCCATTCTGTCACATTCAAGCATTCGCAACATATTACAAAATGCAGAAATATACCATTTAGTTTTAGTTATTATCTTGTATTACTAATTATGATACATGTATTGTGCTAATTTAATTTGTACTAAAGCACGAAGAGAGAGAAGAGTTTGTGAAAGAGTTTATTAAAAGGTGCATAAAATGTATCCATGTACTGGCAATCGGTCTAATTTTCAATTCCTACTTTATTCGCTCACTCTTTCTATATATATTTATATATTTATTTATCTTGTTCAAATTTTCATTCGTTAATAAAATAATTTCAATTCATCCAATCAAGTTCAAATGGTTTTTTAAACTTGCAGTGGATGGCACTTGATGTTAATACATTTTTTTCAAATATTAATTAATTAATTAAATTTAATTTAATTAATTACTCTTCTTTATCGCCAATTTAGATTCGTCTCTATTGTTGTAACAATGTTACTGTTAAAACAAAGTCAAAAGTTGGCGTCGAAAACCTGTTTTTCAGCCAAACTAACCAAACCAGTTTTGCATTTTTACAATTATGCGGAAAAGCCATGCTCTTTGTTCAGTTCCTCTACTATTAATTCACTCTCTCCCTATATATATATATATATATATATATATATATATATATATATATTTT